>OZ007572.1:54288695-54813695 GCA_963931925.1 Onchidella celtica | reverse complement strand
AGCACTAGATGTTGTTGTTGGTCTTTAGTTTGGGTGTGGATGTGGCTGAGTGTTGGATGTTTCTCAATGAATATCTCGGGTATGGATGCGATTGAATGTTGGGGATTTTTATCAGTGATTTCGATGTGGATGGGACTGAATGTTGGATATTTGTTTGCCCACGTTTTGGGTGCGCGTGGGATTGCCTGCTACATGTTAATTAGGCACCAGCTACATCAGAAACGCAAATAGTGGTTCTTGCGCTCTATTCTATTTTTCTTCAGACGATGTTTTTTGAATAGTTTCAATTAAAAATCTCCCCCAATCCCTGAAAACCATGACAAAAAACAACAACAAAATCCTACATTTTAGTTCACCGATAGTTCGTTTAATGCTATGTAAATTATCTCTGTTGATCTGTGCTTCGAGTCTTTCTGTTTATTTAATGTATCCAGTGAAATAAGAAAGGATCCGGCTTTTTCAGAACGGAAATTCCAAAGCAAAACAATGGGACTCTGTTTACTTCATTTTCTGGTGCTAGTGTTAAAGGCAGCCCAGAAACCAGCATGTCTTTGTCTGAAAATGTAAAGGTGAACTTCCTGTAAATTATGCGATGGCTTTGAAGACTTGCTTCCTTAGGCCCATGATAGCTTTTTGTTGAACATTGCTCTTTCCGTTATGGCGCAGTCAAGGCAGTCAAAGTAAAATACGTCGCACAGAAATATTTGTTTATTTATACAGAAACAAGTTAGTTTGGTCAAGTTTGATGTGGAGTTCATTAGTATTATATTAGCGCAGCCGCTAGAACATTTTTTGAATCTTGATAAAAAATAACAACAAAAAACCGCATATAATTCACTCCACCGACTAAATTCCATTCCATTCCATTAAACACAATGAAACTATTAGTAAATGCTTTACACCTTTTTGCCATGATTTCAAGTGTAGACATGATGAGAAATCGGCAGTTTAAAGTAGAAAAAAATCGTTTTTACAGTGGAGGAACTGTAACAGGGAAACATCGTATTCAAGGTAAGATTTGAACGGTCGTCTACATAGCAGGCACACATTATTGATATAAACCCCACATTACCATCTTTATTCATTGTCAAATCGCTCTCTTCACAGTGACATAACTTGAATCTCTTAAATTTCTCTCAGTTTCTTTGTTGTTGTTTCAGTCTTGGGGTAATTCAATTGTGTGACTGACTAATTGGGCCTTTTTAGATTATTGTTTCGTGTGTTTGTAATGTGTAGGTACTCGCTCGTCTTTCTTTAATGCACGAGTTTGTCTTTTCTTTCTATTAATTTCAAAACAATTCTCAGGCTTGTGTGACTGAAATAGTCTTATTTACAATTAGTAGTTATGAACAAACAAGACCATATTTTACCATGTCACTAACCTACTCCAGGTACATCTTCCACGCAGTGCGCGAAGCTCTGCATGACTTCGTGTGGCCATCCACCTATTTCATTCCAGGTCCACAGACACTACATGCACTTTCAGAACTGCCTATTTCCTTGAACAGATTCTCTTACTGTTGCAGTACTTTAACTTTCATTGCACGGCTGGTTACACACTATTTCTGATCATATTTCACGTCACAGAGATTTAGAAAAGATTCATCTCTCTCCCCATTTTCTCGATCATGCACAATAACCCCCCCCCCCCCCCCCCGCAAAATAACCCCACTATGCACAACACCCCCAGCCCCCCCCCCCCTCACCCCCCTCCCCCGGCCGGACAAAGAATGGTTATGGTTGTGATTGCCTGGGAAGGCAATCTGTCTAGGGAAAGCGGGGGCGGGAGGGGGGGGGGAGGAATTGAGGGAGGAGGGGGGGGGGAGGTGAATGCCAACTTCACAGCAAAGTCTTAAGACAGGATCACACTAGTGGTTTAATGAATTGCCCACGTCCTCGGTGTCAGGCTGTGAATATTGCAAATTTTATGAACAACATTGTATTATTGTGTGACAGCGTCTTCATTTTTGGACCCCTGCGCTTACCGTCACGATATAATAAATATCATTATGTCCTGCAGGCGTCACAGAATGAAAAACGATAAAAAAGGGTGGGGGGGGGGGTGTAAAACACAAAAAGGAAAGAAAGAAAGAGAGAAATAAATGGCCCTTTCAGTAAAAAGTGGGAAAACCCCGAACGGACACTACCGGTACCCGTATACCCTAAATGCTACGTTTGAGTTTGAGTTTAACGGAGGGTCGGCATGATAACGGCCACTTTGCACCTCTCACGGCTTTTTTGGTTCTCTCTCTTTGAACTAGCTTTCAGCTCTCAGGTGTGTATGGATAAGATCAGATAAAAGTGAAGTTAAGAATTTACCGGGAAAAAGCCCATACTAACAATTTTTACGGGAATTGGCCCCTACTAAAAGGTATGGCTATGAATTTAGTAAATATGATAAAAATCTGTTAAATCAACTTGTAGAGTTTGACCGCTTTTAGAAACGACAGGATCCACTGCGGGCCCCCGTCGGAGAATAGTTCTTTAATGGAGCCGCAGGCATAGTGTCTTCTTCGGATATGCACGAAGTCTACGCATTCAGTTAAAATGGGTTATATTGTTAGTTGGCAGATGCATGCCACACATTCGGGGGTATCTTCTCCCATCCCCCCCCCCACCCCAAGCAAAAAACTGTGGGAGAGGTAGGTATGACTCCGACGGAGGCTATTAATTACAATTTCATTTCTCCGATTTTGTCGACAGGCATGCGTCCACTGTCCAGGTTGATCTCGGATAAAGTGTAGTCTATTTGATGTTTGTTGATCCCATCTTTCCTGCCATCTGGATTTAATGAAGTTATTTATAAATGGTACGTAAAATGGCTACAGAAAACTTGATCAATACACACTGAACAAAAACGCTTAGAACAACTAGGCCAAAAAATGGGCACAACTTTTCAAAATCTTCCTGTCTCCTTACACTGGAATGGTTGAATTACACTAGAACTAGGACCTTTCGCGATACCAAACTTATGTAATCAGTGCCTGAAACCTCATTAATCTTACAAGCTCTTCACAGTGCAAAGACAGCAAACTTCACAAACGAATTTCCCGTTGATATTATATGAAGTGGCAACTGAATACATATACATGTAGCTTTACATGGAAGACTGAAATAACACCCAATATCTAAAACAAACATGTGAATACAGATGTAACAACAATCAGACTTTATGGCCCTGAATCGTATGACAAATTAAGGGAACTCTCCCCCTGGCCGTGGCTTTCCAACCCTGCCAAACATTTGCCAAATGTGGCATTAAGTGATACACTAGCAAAACTCTGCACCGTGAAAGGGCTACTGTAAGTAGAACAGCAGCATGTCCACCTATTTCATTCCAATCTATTTCTCGTCACAGAGATTTAGAAAAGATATATCTCTCTCCCCATTTTCTCGATCGGGGACCAACAGCTCCCCCCCCCCCCCCCCGGGACAAGGAAGGAGAAAGAAGGAGAATGAAAGAAATATAGAGAACATTTTTAAACACTCCTTCAGACAAATTCAGTTAATACATGTAATAACATTGGGTTTGAAAGCAATACCCAGAAACTGCTCTATTGACCACATCTATGTCTCCTGGTGATTATTATAAACTTAACGAAAACGTACCACTGAGTCTCAACAGTCTGTTTACCACAATTGATTTCAACCTAACATTTCTTCCCCTTTCATCTTATGCTGTGAAGTTGTCATTTCAGTGACCAATTCATTAAAGGTTTCAGTATTTGTAATGTACCAAATCAACATTGAGGAAATATTTTTTTGCTAAACATTCAGTAATTTTATCAATCCAAAAGACATTTTGTCTAAGCACAATTACTAGAGATATCATGTCTTCAAAACGAAGGACTTTTCAAACTCCACCCTCATCCCCTGCCCTTCCCCCCAAAAGTAGTTCCAAACCTAGGGGGAGCAGGTGGTTTCCAGATCAATTTACCATTGGGTTCTTCTGAATAAAAATCATAAGATGTGTTTCCTCAGGTTCACCTGCATAATTTAAATAATTTTACAATACTTTCTAGATGCATTCTTCATAGCAAAGTCTTAAGACATCCATATGGATCTGATTCACCATTAGTTTCTGCACTGCAACCTCCATGAAGATGAGAGATTAGAAGTACAATTTCCAGGCAACAACAAAGACAGCATTAATGCCAACCTATGACAGAATTGCATATGCCGAAGGCCTCCAGAGAAATGTAGCTGACAGAAGTTAACAGCAAGCGCTTATGAGGAAAAAGCCACTGCCAATGTCTGCTAGATGTCAGTGACAGACAACACCAGGCTGCAACAGCATTGTCATCAACATGAGGCCCCAAACGCAGTGAAATTCACCTCCTCCACGTTTTCAACTATCAACTTTTGAAGAAAGAATGCTGCAGGAAAACTGCGTACGGAGTGGGAACAACGTCTTTTCAACTTCGGAATTTTTTTGCAAGGTTTCAGTTTCCTATGTGCTCAGGTGCCATACATGGCAAGCACATAATTAAAAAAACCAAACGGATCAGGCTCAAAGTATTTTAATTACAAAGGATTTTGCTCAATCGTCCTGCTTGCTGTTACAGGTGCAGATAGAAAATCTATTCTAGTTGACATTGGTTCTTGCGGAGGCAACAGCGATGCTGGAGTGTTTAACCGTTCCCCAATTGGCAGACGGCTAGCAGCAAAACAAACTGAACATTCCTTAATCAGACAATATTCCAGGCACACAAATTGGAATTCCCTACGTTTTCGTAGCCAACGATGCTTTTCCACTGACCAAGCACACCATGAAACCTTTCTCTCATTATAGGCCTGGAGAAGAGCACATGTGTGTCGAACGAAAGTTGTTTGAAGAAATGTAGCAAGAGACTTGTGCACGCTCGTCAAAAAATTCAGCCCAAGCCGTGTTGTCTGTGAATGGAAGTTGTGTTGTATGCATTGCGTTGGCATAGTGCCAGTTTACAAGAGTTTAATAACGCTCGGATTGCATCATCACAACGAAAGACGACAACTCACAAAAAACGTGGAGGAGTTGTATCCCACTGCGTTTGGCCCCGTAGCCATACTTGTTAGAGATATATGTGCATCCAAAAAGGCCCAAAAGTCAACCGAGAACACACAGAAGAGATGACTTTGACCATAGTGTCATTATCAATATGATAGACTCACCTAGCAACAAAACCGTATGTGAAAGAGTTTGATTGCCCAAGTCCGGTCTCAAGGGTAACTATTTACCGCGAAAGCCCACAAAACCCCATGAAACCCCGCGAAACCCCACGGAATTTTTAATTTCAGTTCCTATTTTTTAAGTGTTGTCCGAAAAGTGAAAATGTAACGATACATTGTTTTCATAATTATGGTTTATTTACTATAAAATATATATGTAGCAACTTTTTAAAACTAACAGTTTGGCTTAATTTTGGTGTTTCAAAAGAATAATTTGGCATTTTTGTGTCGATTGGCAATATTGTTCAATGGTCACTTCCTGTTGCTAACCGCGTTTGCAACAAAAAAGGAAATTTCCGATTTTCAATTTCATTCCGCATCTTAAGGTTCGCAACTAAAGAGCAGGTAAGCATATGCTGTACTTCTTTTCTATTACGGTATTATATTTACGAATTAAACTTTTAATAAAGCTATTTACTTTGGGGGGTTGGGGGGGGGGGGATGTCACGTAAGATTTATCAACGGGTGTAGGAATTTGATTACCGAGCCTACATCAAGAAAGCCGAGATCTACAATCTGGATCTAGATTTTAGCAGAGAATCTACTAGATCTAGATTCTAGTTCGTGGGGTTTTGCGGGGTTTCACTGTAAATTGGTAGCGGGTCTCAAGAGAAAGGGAGTGGGTCAAAAATTGAGGTTCAATGAACTGCCCATATCCTCACTATAAGGCTGACAATATAGAAAGTTTTATATAACTGTGTTGTAAAAAGTTTTAATAAAGAAAAACAGAAAGATGGGCGTGGCCTTTCGGTGAAAAGAAGGAAAGTCCTGAATAGAGAACTGTCGGTAAAGGCGATTCTTGCATCATACAGCTGCAGTGAACTCGATCAACATAGGCCGGAGAAAAGATATTTGGAATAAGCTTACTAATGCAGCCATCTCGATTGAATGAAGTTATTTATAAATGGTACGTAATATGGCTGCAGAAAACTAGATCAATACACACTGAACAAAAATGCTTGGAATACTAAGGCAAAAAATGGGCACAACTTTTCAAAATCTTCCTGTCTTCCTACACTGGAATGGTTTATTTACACTATACCTAGGACCTTTCGCGAAGCCAAAGTTAGGTAATCAGTGCCTAAAACACAGCAAACTTTCCAAACTAGTTTCCTGTTAATATTATATGAAGTGGCAACTGAATACATGTAAATGTAGCTTTACATGGAAAACTGATAATGCCCAACATCTAAAAAAAACATGTTTTGCTAAATACAGATGTGGCAACAACCAGACTTTATTGCCCTGAATCATTTTTTATGATAAATTAAGGGAACTCTCACGTTGATCGTGGCTTTCCAATCCTGCCAAACATTTGCCAAACGTGGCATTAAGTGATAGATTAGCAAAACTCCGCATCGTCAAAAGGCCACTGTAAGTAGAACAGCAGCATGTCCACCTATTTTATTCCAGATCCACAGACACTACTTTTAGAACCAATTATTTCCTTGAACAGATCCTAATACCGTTGCAGTACTTTACCTTTTATTGCACGGCAGGTTATACACTATTTCGGATCATATTTCGCATCACCGAGTTTTACAAATTTAACATCTCTCTCATGGACAACAGCCCCCTCCTCCCCCCTCCACCACCCACCATCCCCGGGAAAAAGAATGAGAAAGAAAGAGAAAGAAAGAAATATAGAGAACATAAAATTATTTAAACACTCCTTCAGACAAATTCAGTTAATAATACCGTTGGGTTTGAAAGCAATACCCAGAAACTGTTCTATTGACCACATCTATGTCTCCTGATGATTATTCTAAACTTAACGAAAACGTGTCACTGAGTCTCAACAGTCTGTTTACCACAATTGATTTCAACCTAGCACTTCTTCCCCTTTCATCTTATGCTGTGCAGTTGTCATTTCGGTGACCAATACATTAAGGTTTTCAGTATTTGTAATGTACAAAATCAACTTTAAGGAAATATTTTTTTGCTAAACATTGTCCTTTTTTTTTTTTCAATCTAAAAGATATTTTATCTCAGTTCTTGACAGTCTGATCACAGTTACTAGAGATATCATGTCTTCAATACAAAGGACTTTTGAAAGTCCACCCTCATCCCCTGCCCTTAAGCCTTCCTCTCAAAAGGAGTTCCAAACCTAGGGAGGGAGCAAGGTGTTTCCAAATTTAGCAAAATATTAATAATAGTTAAGTTAATAGAGAATAAGCTGGCTTCAGAAAGAGTTACTCAACAGCAGACCACCTGCAGGCTCTTAACCAAATAATAGAAAAAGGTAAAGAATATAATTTATCATTCTGTGTGGGCTATATCGACTACGAAAAAGCATTCCATTCCTTTGAACACTATGATATCTTTGAACCCCTCAGAAATATCAATATTAAGGAAGTTTATATAACAATATTACAAAATATATATAAAGAAGCCTATGCCAGAATGCACATCCATAATCATGTATCAGAAAAGTTGGCGATAGAAAGAGGAGTGAGACAATGAAACCAAATATCGCCAAAATTATTTACAGCAACAATCGAAGAAATATTTAAAGTTACATCTAGAAAATGGCATAAATATTGATGGTGAAAATCTGCAAGACTTGAGATTTGCAGACGATATCGTACTCCGCACAGATGAAGTACACCAAATGGAAACCAACTACTAAACAAACAGAGCAAGAACGTCGTCATGAGGATGCACAGCGACAGAATGAAATGCATGACGAACTACAAGACACAAGAAAAGGTAATAATTGAAAACAAAATCATCGAAAAAGACATAGAAGATAAATACTTAGGCTAGATAGTGAATAAGGAACACAACGAAAAAACTGATTTAAACACCAGAATAAGAGCAGCATAGCGTTGCTTTGGAAAAAAAACAGACAGATATTCCTGGATTCCAAACTGCCAATGTCCCTCAAAAAGCACGTATTCAATCAATGCATTCTTCCAAAGATTACATATGGTTGTCCAACAAGGTGGATCACAAAGCAGCTCACGAATAAACTATGAACTACCCGGAGGGCAATTCATAATGCTTAAAAAAGGATTAACATCAGACTGCAAGATTGAATGCCCCACGCTGACATACGCAAATAAAGCTAAAAGGTGTAGTGGAATTCATGCTACAACAAAAGTGGTATTGGGCCGGACACGTGGGAAAAATGAATGACAATTGATGGACAAAACGCTGCAGTGAATTTCAGCCAAGGACAGAAAAAAGAAAAAGTGGACGACCAGGAAGAAGATGGAAAGACATTGCCAAGAGAGGAGAAACAACATGGATGAGAAAAACAACAGACAGAAGAGAATGGAAAGCTTTGCCGGAGGGCTACATCCTGCCGTGGCTGGACAGTGCATAGGTGATGGTGAAGGTGAATAATAATAGTAACCAAAATTTAAACGCATACACAGAAAATTAACCAAAAAAATTCCCAATTTACCAAAAATCAAGTCATCTCATATTTACGTTGAACTGAAATGAGGCTCTCTGTCATATTCCAGTATTATACCAATCATAAAATTTGAGAGTTCCATGAAAGCAAATTGCCATGATATGTGAGTAACATCTGAGTATGCTACATGCATTCATGCAATTAGTGTTAGTCGTGCAGATAAAGGGCTTGAATTTTTCATGCATTTATTTCCTGTTTCTCATCGGACACAACGTCAACCTTCATGACTGTTCCCTGCGTGATAAAACTGTCCAAGCCCTTTATTGGAACATTCAAATCTTGTGACTGGGCCATACTGAAACGAGGATGGAGCACGAGATATGCTAAAATTTCAGACACTGGACATTTTTTAAATCACAAAGCGATCCCCACAGACGCATTTACCACTGGGTTCTTCTGAATAAAAATCGTAAGCTGTGTCTCCTCAGGCTCACCCGCATAATTTAAATAACTTTTACATACTTTCTAGATGCCAGTTTCACAGCAAAGTCTTAAGACATCCACATGGACCTGATTCACCATTAGTTTCTGCACTGCAACCTCCATGAAGATTAGAGATTAGAAGTACAATTTCCAGGCAACAACAAAGACAGCACTAATGCCAAACTATGGCAGAACTGCATCCGCCCAAGGCCTCCAGAGAAATGTAGCTGACAGAAGTTAACAGCAAGCGCTTATGAGGAAAAAGCCACTGCCAATGTCTACTAGATGTCAGTGACAGACAACACCAGGCTGCCACAGCATTGTCATCAACGTTAGCCATACTTGTTAGAGATATATGTGCATTCAAAAAGGGCCAAAAGTCACCCTAGGACACACAGAAGAGATGGCTATGACCATATTATCAACATCAATAAGACAGACTCACCTAGCAACAAAACCGTATGTGAAAGAGCTTGATTACGAAAGACCAGTCTCGAGAGAAAGTGAGTGGGCTAGAAATTAAGGGTCAATGAACTGCCCATGTCCTCTCTGTAAGGCTGACAGTATAGAAAGTTTTATATATCTGTGTTGTAGAAGTTTTAATGAAGAAAAAAAGAAAGATGGGCATGGCCTTTAAGTGAAAAGAAGGAAAATCCTGAATAGAGAACTATCGGTAAGGCGATTCTTGCATCATACAGCAGCAGTGAACTGGATCAACATACACCGGAGAAAAGATATTTGGAATAAGCTTACTAAGGCGGCCGGGCGGCCAAAAAGTCAGAAAACCGACGAAACTGGACAAACTTACATTCCTGAACGAAAGAAAGACGGAGGGATATAATGAAGGAAAGCAAGAAAGAAAGGTCAGAAGGAAAGAAAAAAAAAGGGGCGAGAGGAAGGAAGAGATACAAAGTGGTATGTTGGTATAAAATAGGAAAATATCGAAAGGAAAACTGCCTTTACACATAGATAGTATTATGTAACAAGGCTGCAGTAAAGCAGATCAACATACACGGAACTAAGACACTTGGAAAACTGCGGCCAAAACATTAGATGAAAACTGAAAACTGATGAAAATCAGCAAACTTACACCTGAAGGAAGAAACGAAGGAAAATAATACCCTTGAACATTCGTGAATCACCGAATCTTGAAAGCTTTAAGAAAAGCGTAAAACATCACCTTTTCCCCCGAAACTGATAAATTTTCAAAATTCTATTCTGTACTTTGATGTTACAATTGATTATATAAGCTAGTGTTATATGACTAAGAGCGTCTATTTGTGTGAAACTGAAAGTTTGTATGGATGAGAGTGCGTGTTTTAGTATGAGATTTGGAAAGTGTATGCATGAATTATTGATGCAATGTACAGCGCATTGAGTAATAATTTTATTAGAAATGCGCTATAGAAATTCTATTTATTATTATTATTATTATAATAAAGAAAGAAAGAATGAAGTGTGGAGACAGCTGTCAACGTAATAATGGTTTCCTTGACCTGTGAAGCAACAAGACAACAGATACAATACAGCAGTAAGATAGGACAGAAGGAGACACTACCAGAGGTGCCCACCAAGCACCCGCAAGGAAGAAGGAAAGAAAGAAAGAGAATCATTTTTTTCCTCTGGAAATTCCAAAGAGTACCAGCCAAGTACCTGGTACTAATCTACTAGACCAATGCATGATATCATTCAAAATCTTCCCCTATCAACCAAACAAAATGAGTTTATTTACAATATACAAAAGACCACTTTGATCAAAGTAGGATTAAACAAGTCCAAGCCCTTCACCAAACAAGACATTTTCTTCTTTTAAAAATATTTAGCGGTTCCCTTAGGCTTATTTACCATTGGATTAATATGAAGGAAACTCATAAGACATGATTTCTCTAGTTCACCTTTTGAATTTAGGTAGTTTTCACATTTTACTATTGTGATTGCCTGGGTCGGCAATCTGTCTAGGGAGGAGGGGGTTGAGGGGGGGGGGGTAATGCCAACTTCACAGCAAAGTCTTAAGACAGGATAACACTAGTGGTTTAATCAATTGCCCATGTCCTCCGTGTCAGGTTGCCAATACTAGACATTTTATGAACAACAATGTATTATTGTGTGACACTGTCTTCAGTTTTGGACCCACAAGATAATTCCTGCGCTTCCCGTCGCGATATAATAAATATCATAATAATGTCTTGCAGATCTATTGTGTAAAAACAAGATGAGACGACACAGAATGAAAAACGATAGAAAAAGAGGGGGGGGGGGTGAAAAACACAAAAAGGAAAGACAGAAAGAAAGAGAGAAATAAATGGCCCTTTCAGTAAAAAGTAGGAAAACCCCGAACGGACACTACGCGTACACGTAAGCCCTAAATAGTACGTAATATGGCTGCAGAAAACTAGACCAACATACAGTGAACAAAAATGCTTGCAATACTAAGGTAAAAAAAATGGGCACAACTTTTGAAAATCTTCCTGTCTCCTTACACTGGAATGGTTTAATTACATTATACCGAAGACCTTTCGCGAAGCCAAACTTGTGTAATCAGTGCCTAAAACCTCATCAATCTAACAAGCCCTTCACAGTACAATGACAGCAAACTTCGAAACGAATTTCCTGTTGGCGTTATATTGTGGCAACTGGATATAGCTTACATCGAAAACTGACATGATGCCAAATACAGATGTCAAAACAACCAGGCTTCATTGCCCTGAATCATATGATAAAGTAAAGGAACTCTCCCTCTGATCGTGACTTTCCAATCTTGCCGAACATTTGCCAAATGTGGCATTAAGTGATCGATTAGCAAAACTCTGCACTTGAAAAGGCCACTGTAAGCAGAACAGCAGCATGTCCACCTAGTTTATTCCAGTTCCACAGACATTACATGTACTTTCAGAACCACTTATTTCCTTGAACAGATCATGTTACTGTTGCAGTACTTTACCTTTTATTGCGCGGCAGGTTACACACTATTTCGGATCATATTTCGCATCACAGAATTTTACAAAAGATTCATCTCTCTCCCTATTTTCTCAATCATGCACAAAGCTCCCACCGAAGTTTGGTTTCCTATGCTACATAGAGAGGCGCAGATCAAGTGTAAATAAACGTTGAACTGGTCAGTCAGAACAACTTGTGACGTTGTTTATTACGACTGGCATGACTACAATGGGCGGAACATAACAAGCCGCCACAAGACAGAGCGGTGTAAAACAAGGAGGCGTCCTCACAATTACATCTTCTCCTTGCAACTAAGGAACGTTGCATTCAAAGACTCTGCGCAAGGTGTCTACCTGCATACCAGAAGCGACGGCAAGTTATCTAACCTAGCCTCCCGAGAGCCAAGACCAAAGTTCGAACAACCTGAATCAGAAAAAGGATGTTTGCGGATGACGCAGCCCTGACTTCCCACACCGAGGAAGACCTTCAGCCACTGATTAACCAATTCGCCCATGCCAGCGGGGAATTTGGGCATACCATCAGTATCCAAAAAACCAAAGTCATGGGTTGATATACCATCGACCACAGTCGGAAACGAAACGCTCGAAGTCACTAATCACTTCACTTATCTGGGCTCTACTATCACCAGCAATTTGTCGCTCGATGCGGAGATAAACGCATTGCAAAAGCTATCGGCGTGATGGCCAAACTGGGCAAAAGATACTTGATCATGGAACAACAAACAGCCGACCACAAACTCCAAACTTAAAGACTATTAGGCATGCGTGCTCAGCACCCTGTTGTATGGCATTGGATGTTGGTCCACCTGAGGCAGGCAGGAGAACCAACTGGAAAGCTTCCATCTTCACTGAATTCACAATTCGACGACTCCTTGGCAGTCAATGGAAAAACAATGTCACTAATTTTGCTGTGCTGGAACAAGTTGATGCCCTGTGGTGGCCTGGCCATGTGGGCAGAATGAATGATGGCTGCGTTCCCAAAGACGTCATGCATTGTGACATGGTCACAGGACACCACCCAGCAGCCCCGCCCCGCACTGCCAATCAGAGACATCTGTAAACGCGACATGAAACTCACCGCTATCGACCAAGGCAACTGGGAGCGACTCGCAGACGACCGTAGAAACTGGCGGTGTGTCACCGAAAGGACGTCATACTGGGCCTGGAGAAGCACAACAGACAGTTGGAAGCCAAGTGACTACACAAGAAACAAGAACAGAGGCAGAACACTCAGGACTCGGATCTACCCTCAAATTGCACCTGCAACACCTGTAGCAGGGACAGCCATGTCAGGCACGGACAGCTGAGCCATACCAGACGCTGCTCTCAACAGGACTGACCAAACCAAGAGGCCACCCTTGTCTCCCGAGACAGACGGATGCCTACCACTATGCCTATTATGCTGTCAAACAATTGCACTATATAATTTCAACAACTGCACATAGAGCCCACCTATATTCGGTCCGTTTATGTAGTGCAATCCTTCTCACCTAAAGCGCCTAGTGACTCGGTGACCGAATTCGGTGGCCTTTGTGTGGCTACCCTAATACCTGACTTAGTGCATGACATACTACCAACAAAAAACCACGCCACTCCCTGACTGTTAAATTTGTGCACCGACTGTAACAATTAAACTAAACAGCAATACGTCACTGAATGGACCCACAAAAGTTACACTGAAACCCAGGCATTGACACATGATCGACAAATGGAGAGAACTGGTGTGTTCACCAACACAGCGTCCCTACCAGGGACCAGTTAGAGTAATAGAAAAGTCCAGAGTTACAGCACCGCTGGAAGTCATCACTTTAAATGCCAAACTAAAAACTTTAAAAATGTCTGCAGAAATTTAAAAAATTGCAACTATTTTTAATCCCCATGCAAAAGTCAAGAGTTGTACATGTAGTTATATTTCCTGTCCCCATACTTCATTAAGTGTTCTGCTGATTAAGGTTCTATTGACATTGCTTTGCTCTTCAAACTCTGACCAAACTTAAGACAACAAAGAACTTTTGTATGGACACGATTTACTGCATTCTCTGAAAAGGTTTTCAAAAATCAGAGGTGACGATGTTCATTGTTCTAAACCGCTTACTTTATAATACTGGTTTTGGCTTCTTGTTAAAGTAGTCCTACGGCACAGGTTTCAGTTGATTTTCACAAGAAGCTATAACAACCAATGTTTTCTGCAAGTAGCTGCAATCACATCAAGCATGAAGGACAACTAAGAAGAAAGTCCCACTAGGACTTTATGATATATGTAATTACAATTAAATGATCACTTAGAACTGAAACATCAAAATTTCAATTTTTACAGGACCCTAAGATATCCTATTGTTCAGATCTTCTGTCATTTTATCTTCAACATTTTAATTTTTTTTAAATTAGACTGTTAACTACATTTCTTAAATTTTGATTCTTAAGTCTGTTTTAAGTGTCATATTAACCCACAGTGCCCCTCTACCGGTACAGGTGCGGTTTGCCCTCAACATATATTGAGCCCAAAGGACGACTCCAAAGTTTCGTCAAAATATGGCAAAAAGATAAAGTTGTATTAAAGCCTCGCCTAAGAAATAATACTAGAACAATACAACAAAAGGCAAAGAAAATGGGAAGAGAAATCGAGCTTTTTGGTTATAAATAGTTCATCAACCCCAAAGTTTCATTGGCCTAACAACAAAGATTGTAAATGACGGAAGAAAAATATAGTCCATCATTATTTTCACGCATCTGTAATTACAAAAGTAATTTTGAGACACCTAGAATTTAGAATTACTTTTTATGTTGTTGAAAAGTTGACAAATCTCAGGCATTCATTGACTTGGCACATTAAAGAAACTGTTTAGATTGCTATAGCTCCAACAGTTTGTTATATGGAAATGTGACAACTCTGATCATTCAGTTTGTTATATGGAAATGTGACAACTCTGATCATTCAGTTTGTCAAATCTGCATTAATTACGATAATGAAAGGCTTAATTCACTATCTACCTTTTGTCGGCATATCAAAATTTTGAATATAAAGGGCCAAAGTTATGGATCAAACGCGGAGCCATGTTACTATGGTCCTACTATTATAAACTTTGAATGCATCTGTTTGCTGATAAACTGGACAGTTGAAAAAAAAATGAAAAAGAAAAACAATCTATGCTCCCTGACCTGATCAATCAGTTTTTAAAAAAGTGAATTTTCTTTGAATCTTGTTACTTTCCATTATTCAGTTCATGCTCTCCCAATCGTGTAGATCTGGGGGTGAAAAGGGCTTCCTATCTTTAAAGAAAAACAAATGTAATAGTCTGAAGTTACACCGATGGTCATCTTATTCTGAATTTTGGTCATGTAAATATTGTCTCACTTATCAAAAGCTCATTCAAAACGCAGTTTGACCTCAGCCTAGTTTCAGTTGCACTTAGTTTTTCCCAATTAAGACCTGCCATTAAGACTTGTAATGCCGTTTGTCTACCTGATATGTGGATATTCAAACAAAGTTATGAAAATTGCTATATTTGCTTCATCCGTAAATCCTAGATTTTTATATTACTCTGTTAATTCATAGTTTTTACCATCTTGTGCAGTAAATTTCCCGGATGATACAGAACAGCAAAACCGCTTCATGTTACACTAATAATAATAATCATAATAATGTTATATAGCGCCTAATCCAAACAAGTTCACTCTAGGCCTTGTTTTGCAATTTTGATCTTATTCTACAGATCTTCTCTTACTAAGTCAAAATGCCATCAATTCAAGGTAAACCTGAAGAATTAAAAGAGCATTAATTAAATTTCCCATGCACGACCATCAGAGACACTAAAATCCTCTTTCACGGTCTGACCTACTAACCTCTTCACATCAAAAATACTTACCACATCCTAAACCGGTGCTCTTCTCAAAATTCCATGAAAAACGAAGACCATAAACTACGGCTGACAAATCTGTCCTTATTCTTGTGAGATTCAAAAATGATGTATTTCGTCCCCAGACATTCAGAAGGATGTATTTACTTCTCACAGTGCTCTTCCATTTGATAACTGAAGCGATTTAATCCATGCTGGAACGCAGATAAACTGAGGTTGGAACAATGACTGAGACACGCGTTTTGAGAGGTATTAGCTATTCAGTATGCTTAGTTTGACCCATGTGTACCTTGGAAATTGTCACAGCTAAATTCTAGCAAGCAAAAGATGTAGAATGTCGGTATTTTTCATTACACTGCAACAAATGATGTATAAAGCTGAAGAACAACACACTACAAGGTGTTGTGACCTAAAATATTAGCTAAGATTTAGATCAGTGGTTCTCAACCTTTTTCAAGCAATCACCCCATGAGCTCCAGATTTTCTTCCATCTCCACCTTCTCCCCACCCTCCATCCCTTCCCCAAGCCCCATCCCCAAAATTCCTACAAAAAGCAACAGACCACATGCAAATTATGGTGTCAAGTTTTTCAAAGCAATATCGCCCACTTTGAGGACCACTGATTTAGATCTAATCTTTTACAGTACATATGTTGAATTGCCATTAAATTTTATACAGGCTGTTTCAAATAATGGGTTTTGATACACTTTCCAAACACAAAAAGTTTTAAGTTCTTATCCATATGCATCAAATATTCATACAATAAAAGTAACAGATCTAGATCTTGAAGGTGTGCTGTACTCACTGCTGGTTGTCGTCTTCGCTGGTGATTCTGGAGATGTCGAATTGCTCAGATGTCAAGAAATGTTTCAGCAAACACATGATGCGATGGCCAGATGTCTGTTGAATGGCGAAAGGTAAGATCAGCTTGGGCCATCACATGTTGGAGATCAGAATTTCAACAATTTCATGTAGATCAGTAGGCCAGAATACCTGCAACAAAATGAAGCATAATACATTTTAATGCCACCTGACCAAGAATCTAAATGGTCATTCTCATCTAAGCTCACGGCAATTCACATAAAAAGGAATAACACAGTGAAAAATACATGACATTATTCATGACTTGATCAATCAATTTAACTTGAGTGTTACTTTTATAGGTTAATTTGGCAGTGCCACCAAATTTAATGGGGATTAAAAATAATTCTTTTTATAATAACAAGACTATTTACTATTATTTATCATACATCAGACTCTTTTTTACAGTGCCAATAGTCTTATTAACAGACTGAAAGTTCACACTCAAAAAATGATCACGGATTTTAATAATTTGCAATAGAATTCCACCAAAACTTACCCATGTTACAAAAGTCCTGAATGAACAATGCTTGGAAAAAGTTCAGTATGTCCTGACTACCTTATCTGTATTAAGCCTTAACTTATCCCTAATACTGTCCTTGTCCTTTACCCTGAACAATCTTATCCCTAACACTATTTCTGTCCCTTTCCACCAGAAAACGTAAAGCTACCAAGAATTGTAGGAATTTGAAGTTGGTGCTATAATGTACGGAACTCTTTCCCAATGCTAATAACATTGATCAACTATTCAATTTTCTCAATTCTACTGTTTGCATACACTATCATAACTATGCTATAACAGCACGAACGAGTGTGATGTAAGACAATGCAATGACGAGGTCATAAACAGGTCATATGGCAAAATAATACACCCTAAATAGGCATCAAAAGAAAGTGTTTACCTTTTAACATTTGGCCCACTCGCTGACTTTTGAGACCAGACTTATCAAGCTCTGTCAAACACTGTTTTGTTGCTAGGTGAGTCTGTCGTATTGACGATGACAAAATGGTCATAGTCATCTCTTCTGTGGATCCTCAGGTAACTGTTTGCCCTTTTTTGGATGCACAGTCTCTTACAAGTGTGGCTAACATTGATGACAATGCTATTTAGCCTGGTTTTATCTGTCACCGACATCTAGCACACATTGGCAGAGGCTTTTAATTATGCACATAGCTTTTTTATTCCAGATGAACAAGTTCTGTTACTTCTGTCAGCCACAGTCTTTTCAGAGTCTTGGGTGGATGCAGTAGTGCCATAGTTTGGCATTAGTGCTGTCTTTGTATTGCCTGGAAATTAGTTGCTGGTCTCTGTCATCATAAGGCTTACGGTACAGAAACTAATGGTGACTCAGATCCATGTGGATGATTATATGCCTGTCTGTCAAACACAAGTTAAACATGAGCTAATGATTTTGTATATATGTTTTCTCTCATGCTTGTGACTTGCTGTGGCTGCTTTCTCCATAGCTTGTGACTTGATGTGCTTTTTGTCCAGAACTTGTGACTTGATGCATCAGTTTTCTCCAGAGTTTGATGTTCCTGTTTTTCTCTGGAGCTTGTGATTTGATGTTTCCGTTTTCTTCACAGTTTGTGATTTGTCTTTCTGTTTTCTTCACAGCTTGTGACTATGTCTTTCTGTTTTCTGTTTTCTTTGGAACTTTTCACTTGTTTGTTTGTTTTCTGCAGAGTTTGTGACATGTTTTCTTGGTGACACAGCATTTCTGTTTTCTCCGTAACTTGCGATTTCGTGTTTCTCCAAAGTTTGTGTCTTCCTCTTTCTGTTTTCTCCGAAGTTTGTGACTTGTATTTTTGGTTTCTCCAGAGCTTGTGACTTGTATTTCTGGTTTCTCTGGAGCTTTTCACTTGTTTGTTTTCTCCAGCATTAGTTTTCTCTTTTCTCCAGAACTTGTCAGTTCTTTTCTGTTTTCTCCCGAGCTTTTGGCATAGCGTTTCCGTTTTCCCTGGAACTTGTGATTTCATGTTTCTGTTTTCTCTACAGCCTGTCACTTCATCCTTCTATCTTCTCCACAATTTGTGTCTTCCTCTTTCTGTTTTCACCAAAGCTTGTGACTTGTATCTTTGGTTTCTCCGGAGCTTGCGACCTGGTGTTTTTGTTATCTCTGACGCTTGGGACTTGGTGTTTGTTTTCTTCACAGCTTCTGACTTATATTTCTCTTTTCCCCAGGGCTTGTGACTTGTTTTTCCGGTTTCTCCAGAGCTTATGACTTGTATATCTGTTTTCTGTGGAGCTTGTGACTTGTATATCTGTTTTCACTGGAGCTTGTGACTTGTATATCTGTTTTCGCTGGAGCTTGTGACTCATATTTCTGTTTTCTGTGGAGCTTGTGACTTTGTGTTTATTTTCTTTGGAGCCTGTGAGTCTGTGTTTCTGCTTTCTCCAGGATTTGTGAAAGGTATATCGGTTTTCTCTAGATCTTGTGAACTGGTGTGTCTATTTTCTCCAGAATCTGACATTTGATGTATCAATTTTCTTCAAGGCATGGTGTATCAGTTTTCTTCAGAGCATGGTGTATCAGTTTTCTTGAGAGCATGGTGTATCAGTTTTCTTCAAAGCATGGCGTATCAGTTTTCTTCAAAGCATGGCGTATCAGTTTTCTTCAGAGCATGGCGTATCAGATTTCTTCAGAGCATGGTGTATCAGTTTTCTTCAGAGCATGGCGTATCAGATTTCTTCAGAGCATGGTGTATCAGTTTTCTTCAGAGCATGGCGTATCAGATTTCTTTAGAGCATGGTGTATCAGTTTTCTTCAGAGCATGGCGTATCAGATTTCTTCAGAGCATGGCGTATCAGTTTTCTTCTGGGCATGGTGTATCAGTTTTCTTCAGAGGATGGTGTATCAGTTTTCTTCAGAGCATGGAGTATCAGATTTCTTCTGGGCATGGTGGATCAGTTTTCTTCAGAACATGGTGTATCAGTTTTCTTCTGGGCATGGTATATCAGTTTTCTTCAGAGCATGGTATATCAGTTTTCTTCTGGGCATGGTGTATCAGTTTTCTTCAGAGTATGATGTATCAGTTTTCTTCAGAGCATGGTGTATCAGTTTTCTTCAGAGCATGGTGTATCAGTTTTCTTCAGAACATGGTGTATCAGTTTTCTTCTTGGCATGGTGTATCAGTTTTCTTCTGAGCATGGTGTATCAGTTTTCTTCAGAGCATGGTGTATCAGTTTTCTTCTTGGCATGGTGTATCAGTTTTCTTCAGAGTATGATGTATCAGTTTTCTTCAGAGCATGGTGTATCAGTTTTCTTCAGAGCATGGTGTATCAGTTTTCTTCAGAGCATGGTGTATCAGTTTTCTTCTTGGCATGGTGTATCAGTTTTCTTCAGAGTATGATGTATCAGTTTTTTTCAGAGCATGGTGTATCAGTTTTCTTCAGAGCATGGTGTATCAGTTTTCTTCAGAGCATGGTGTATCAGTTTTCTTCAAAGCATGGTGTATCAGTTTTCTTCAGAGCATGGTGTATCAGTTTTCTTCAGAGCATGGTGTATCAGTTTCCTCCAGAGCATGGTGTATAAGTTTTCTTCAGAGCATGGTGTATGAGTTTTCTACAGAGCGTGGTGTATCAGTTTTCTTCAGAACTTGGCACTTGATAAAAAACATGTTTTCTTCAGAGCATTTAACTAGTCTTATCTGTTCCCTTCAGAAAGCCAAGGACACAGCCCCAGATATTCATCCTATGCAAGTGGACATCAAGCCTGTTTTGTTAGACTTTGGATAATTTGATCAGTGTCTTGAATTCGTTATATGACATGGCTTTGAACCAAAGCCAGAAGGATGTTCTGATGCCCACTTGCCTTCCTCATGCAAAAGAACAGCGGTGTGATGAACTCTCGGACTTCATCAAGCCAAAATGTCATATCAGCTGTTCCTAATGTGCCTGAAATGAAAAAACACACGTGAATTAAACATGAACATAATAAAAAATTAGTTACATTTCATTCTAGTCCACTAACCACTGTAACTTTCCAAAGAGTTGCATTCATGTATTTGTTTCAATGTCTTGTGACAACTGTGCTAAGATGATGCACGCCTGTTTCTGATTGTTTCCGAAGACAAGCGTTTTGGCGTCAAAAGAATTATTATAAAACACTTCTTTCTACAATAACATTACATTCAAACAGCAGATTCTTGTGCCATTAGTCTTATTTCAAAGATCAAATGTAAATTGACACTCAAAAAATGATAATGGATTATAATAACCTGCAATACAATTCTACTAAAATCTTACTAAAAAGTAATGAATGAACAATGCTTGGAAAGAATACAGTATGTCCTGATCACCTTATCCGTATTAAGCCTTAACTTATCCCTAATCCTGTCCCTACCCCTGAATAATCTTATCCCTGGCCCTGTTTCTAACCCTTTCAACCAAAAAACGTATAAGCTAAAGAAGTGTAGGAATTTGCAGTGGTCGGGACGTATCGAACTCTTTCCCAATGCTTATAACATTGATCAACTATGCAGCTTTCTCATTTCTACTTTTTGCAGTATACATTATCATGACTATTCGTACAATGAACAATGCTTGGAAAGAGCTCAGTATAATTATAGATGCACTTGGGGAAACAAAATGGACTGTCTTTATTGGGAACTATCACCACTTTAGTTTGCCAGCTGGATTTGGTGCTTTTTCTCATTAACCCGTAAAAAAATAATCTCACGTTACTCCACCTTCATAATGTAAAATACACAAGGTGAAAGACTCACACCCTCTTGCTTGAAGTATAAATTTATTGACCACATATTTCATGTTCTGTGTGTTAATAGCCGCGCCCCACATTTACTATAAAAACATCCATTGAGAGGACTAACTTGCCAGTGGGGCGGAGGGGGGCGGCGCTGCCCCCATGCGACCGCAGGCACACGGTCGCCCCCTAAAATGGCATCACTGTAATATCCCTCTTGTGTAACTCAAATGGAACTTCTCTCATAAAAACATTCATTTAAAGGACTACCTTGTGTGTGTGTAGGGGGGGGGGAAGCTCTGCCGCCACTGTAACCCCACCCCACGCACAGACGCTCCTACAGCCGTGTTCTTGTAATATCTTTGCCATAAGCCTCAAATGAAACGCCTCCCCGAAGTTACCAACACCTATCAAGTTAATGCGAGTGTCTGTAAACTGACGGGGCATGGGATCAGACAGAGAATGCTAGGACAGAATTCCGATTTGCCTCCTTCCATTTTGCCCACCCCCAATATTACCTACCAAATATCCATGTACCCGATAATCAAACTTTGGCAGTAAACGTTTATCTTTCAGAAAATCGCCGACTGGGTAGGATCCTCGCTCTCTTGTGTTTCACTGGGCCTGCGAGTTAAAGCATTCTTAGTGAACGCTCAATTTGCACAAGTCAATATTCTTTAAACAATACACCAACTAAGTGGGCCGTTCTATTTTTTGGGAGCAGCAAGAATTAAAATATTATGTTATGCATAGACAACCAGATGCTAATGAACTGTAGGCCTACCTTCAGCTGATGTGTTCCAACGTGTTGTGAAAAGAAAGCTGCCAATCCGTTGGTGTGAATGTAACTGTCCGTTCCAGGCTTAACAGCCGTAGGCTAAGCACACTGACAAAGTAACACAGATCTGTATTTCTCAATTCTCCAATCTGTCTGCCAAGGTCAGCAGTTGCCGTATGCGCACGCAACGAGAATGAGTTGAAGTCACGAAGGTGGGAACGTCGCACCGACTGCTTGGCTTAGTGTCGCATGACTTAATGACACGGTGAAACAGTAAAAGTGTCGATCACGTACAAGGGCGATGAAGCAAGGCATTACATTTTGTAACTGGGTTCAGAGAGTGTCAATATCATACAGATTTGGATATCTAGTTAAACGGATCGACCCAGCTTTCCCGTTTGCGACCCGATTCCGACTAGCTTTTAGAAATCCAGATCAGAGGTACTGGCTCAGTCTGTAATAAAGCAGTTTGTCTCTCTGCCCAGTCTCTAACACAGTTTTTTTTTTCACACCACATTGGAACACGGCAGCTAAAGGCAAGCCCGACCGTTCATTACAACGAGCAACGGGTGAAAAATTCAGCAGTGTGAAAATGGACAATTACACAGAAAAAAATGGCGTTAGGAAGTTGATATACAATTGCTGTATCTTTCACTATAAATTACGCATAAAAAATAAAAGAAAGAAGGTGAGACAGATACTAATCACTTTATTGCCCCATTAGGGAAATTCATTTTCACAGAGCCTTAAGAGCACTTACATGATAAACACATTTACAACTACAATAATTGTCATAACTCAGTTACAGAAAGCACACGAAATAAGCAAATTAAATCAAATGGGATGAGACTGTTCAATCTTAGCCCTTCAATTGCATAGATCTTTCATTCGTGTGGTGAAGAAAAAAGAGATTTCAATATTCGTTCTTGTTTTCCCCATTCAAAGATCAGCAATACAGCGATTATATCAAACTGAAACCAACCCAAAACGGTCAGACCAAGACAAGCACCTTGATATAACAGCTCATGGGAGTTTTTTTCAGTAGAATACATTATTATGCAGAATACAGTGGAATGTAGAGAACGTCATAAAATACCGAAAATCAACAGTTCAGCGAAAAGGCAACAAGTGTGGACTCGGAGAGATTTTCTTCGACTATCTATCCATCCATCCACCCATCCATCCAGCCAGCCAGCCATCCATCCATCCATCCATCCATCCATCCATCCATCCATCCATCCATCCATCCATCCATCCATCCATCCATTCATCTATCTATCTATCTATCTATCTATCTATCTATCTATCTATCTATCTATCTATCTATCTATCTATCTATCTATCTATCTATCTATCTATCTACCTATCTATCTATCTACCTATCTATCTATCTATCTGTCTATCTATCTATCTATCTATCTATCTATCTATCTATCTATCTATCTATCTGCCTGCCTATTCATCCGTCCGTCCGTTCGACCGACCATCTGTCTGTCTGTCTGTCTATCTATGTTTTCTCCGTATATCCTTCATCTATTTGTCTGTCTATCATCCGCCCTTCCATCTGTCTGTCAACCCATCCACTCGCCAGTCAGCCCCCGTCTTCCATCGTAAATGGCCTCCCCCCCCCCCCCCCCCCACTCGCTAAACATCACAATCTTACTTGTTACAGCCAAGACACTTGGCCCACTGGGGTATAGAACTAGAACATTAAAATATTTGAACGAACACAAAATTGCTTCATTTCTTTATTTGACTTTAATTTTGTGTATTACACAGAAATCAGAAGTTTTACCAGAAATCCTCTCACTGTTTCCCTCTTTATTTCCAAATCTTCCATTTTCTTGTTTAGAATATTGACACCAGCGTTCGTTTGTTTGTTCATATTATTAATAAACATTGGTATGTCAGTTTGGAATCTCGAGAATAATGAGATAGAATGACATCTGTGGCTCCCATTCAACGCGACTGAGCTCGAACTGTCCGCATCGTCATTCTCTACTAATGGCATATTATGTCATTTTTGACGCTTCTGAGATAGTAAGAAAAAACTATTTCTGTTCGTGTCATTTGGTGACGTACGCCATTATGATTCTATTGGTTTGTTAAATTTTCCTGTGTCCGCATTTCTTTCTCTGTAATAATTATCTGACAGCCCTCAGATCTTAGGAGTGCATTGAACCATCAGCTGCCTTTGGACATAGATCTAATCATAATAATTATTAGCCATTGTCGCACGGCAGTGACGATAATTATATTTTCTTCCATTTAGTTTTGCTTAATATAAATGTTTGGTGGTTGCCTGGGCGATAGGCCAATACACACGACCTTGTTGGTACTCATACTGAGTCACTCAAGTTCTTGTTGTTGTTGTTTTGTTCATCAAACAAAAAATAAAAACAAGTAAAATTATTGTCTCATTTCAAACAGTCATGTAAGTCCCCCCCCCCCCCCACACGCACACACACAATCAAATCGTTAATTTTTATTTTTTTTTATTTAGGAAGAGGAGCAATGTGCACCAGCTCAGAAAAGTCAATTGTTTTTCAGGTGTCCAATTACTTTGTAAGGTGAATTCAGAGTTGTTTTTTGTTGTGGTTTTTTTTTTCCAGCTACCATGATGAAGATTGGTCGATGTGCAACAATTCTGTAGGTGCAATGGACATTTTACCAATGGTTTCTTGTCTGAACAGTTGTCCCGGTTGTTGTTCTTGCTGTTTTCTATTTTTGGATCAAGTAAAATTATGATAATGTGTTCAGCACGTGACGTAGATCTAGTGTCAGAAAAAAAACAATAACTTTTCAGCGGACCTTGTGGTGTAATAACAAAGCGGAAAAAAGTTGTCTTCACTGTTCAGCTGTAGTGTAGGCTTACTAAAAATACATCTCCCCGCTGATAGCAGCCTTTTTTTTCTTTGGTTGGTGTATTGCAATTTTGAATTTCTTAAAAACAGGGAAAAAAATAATGTTCTCACATTAAATTATTCCAGCAGTACATGAATGGTACTCAAATAACACCACGGTGTAGCTTTTCTTTCTTTGTTTACATCGTTTTAATGCTCCTGCACTTGATTACAATTCAGTGAGACTTGAAACTTCAGCTCGTTCGCCGGACATTCAGAACACTTCAAAATCGAGCGAAGGAAGATTGAAGTTGTGGAGAAGTTGTAAACGTTGTGTTTCATTGAGTTAACATGAAGTGTCGTTATCATTTGGACCAGATAAATTTGAGGAGATCGTTTTTCTTCTAACACGTCAATGAAGGCTTCCAAGTTGACACACAACGACAAGAACTGACCTGTTTGATCGCAAAGTCTCAACAAATAACACGATCTACACTACAATCCAATCAGATTTGCATCCAGTAGCATCTACAAGTGGCGTTTAAGGTAAGTTTAAAAGTCAGCAAGTTGCCTCTGATTTTATTGACGTACACGATCTATTTAAATCTATAAATACGCCAGAACTGAATCAGATTTCTTTCGGAATCATTTTTTTTACTTCCTGAACCTGTTCCTTCTTTGCTCAAAATAAGAGTGATGTCTAGACTACATCTAGGGGAGCAAGATCACTGGAGATTCATTCAGAGAAAAAAATCTCCGAACAAGTGTTTGGGACCTTGATTTCCTTACAATCTTTTTATTTTTGACCATATTAAAATTTGATAAAGTATTTTGCAGAAATCAGTGATGGAAGTTGACAGAATTTTTAAGTTCCTTGATTTTGTATTGCAGGTGATAAAACAGCAGTCAAGCAGCCTGAACACCAGAGTGCAGGATTCCGCTTGTGGCGCATGGTAAACTCAGCAATTTCAGCGTGACAACTAAAGTAATAAGACTTCATGCAGCTCATGTCTATTGGTCTATTTGAAGAGATCGTTATTCTTCCAAGATGTCATTGAAAGTTTCCAAGTTGACACACAGCGACAAGAACTGGTCTATTTGATTGCATAAAGTCTTATCACTGGACACGATCTACACTACAACCCTGTCAGATTTGCATTTAGCAGCATCTACAAGTGGCGTTTAAGGTGAGTTTAAAAGTCAAGTTTCCTAATTTTATAGACATAAAAAATCTATTTAAATCTATGAATACAGCAGAACTGAATCAGATTTTTTTCGGAATCATTTTTTTTTACTTTCTGAACCTGTTTCTTCTCCGCTCAAAATAAAAGTGAAGTCTAGACTAGAGCTAGGAGAGGGAGATTAGGCTACTGGAGATCTTTAACTTAGAGAAAGAAATCTCCGAACAAGTGCTTAGGACCTTGATTTCCTTATACTCTCGCTATTTTTCACCTTTTTGATAAAGTATTTTCCAGAAATGAATGCATGGAAGTTGACCGATTTTAAGTTACTTTGTTTTGTATTGCAGGTGAAAATAAAAAAGCGGCCAGGTAGTCTGGAACACAGGAGTGCAGAAGTCGGCTTGTGGCGCATGGAAAACTCTGCAATTTCAGAGTGACAAGTAAAGTTAGAAGTCTTCATGCAGCTCATGTCTATTGGGCGCCACATGTATGTGTGTGTGTGCTGTGACAGGTAGGTCAACACAGTGTTGTCTCAGCTTGTACATTTCTGTTTGTTTTACTATATGGACTGAATTTAGTGCATCATTTTCTTTGCTTGAGTTTTGAGCTTGGAAAAAGACACGTCGGTAGATCAACAGGTCTTTGTGCTAGGAAAAAAGCAAACTCTTCATGCAGCTCATGTCTATTTGGCGCCATATTTGAGGCAACGGATAAATTAAGATGTGCTGTTATCTGGATTTAAATCTGTTCACCAAACTACAAGACAAGTGACCTGAACACTGTTTTGTTTTCAGAGATACGAGTCAAGAATGCAAGTTAGTCAATCTCTTGATATACTGACATGTTTGGTATACTATGGCCATGACCTGAATCTTAAATTGTTCTAAATGAAAATGTTTGTTCTGTTTTCTTTTTTAATCTCTGCTTCCATCGCTCACAGTGAATTGAAAACTCATGGGACAGTGATGCTACGTACAATATAGAAGAAACAATGTTTTTCCTTTTTCCCTTATGGGGACAGTTTTTTTGTTTTTGCACAGACACGTTTTCTTTGTGTTTCAGGGTGATCCTATCTCACATGAAGATTTGATTGAATGTTTCAGCTGGCATGTTAACCTGCAAAGACATATTTTCTGAAGTTCATCTGTGACCGACATGGACCTGATCTTCGTCCATCAGATGGGACCAAATGACAGCAACACAGTTACCTCCTGTAAGTACAGACTTTTGTGATTCTTTCCAAAGAGTATTTTGGCAAATAACTGGACCTGAATTGATTCAGATTGTTCAACATATTCAAAATTGGTGAAATTTTCGGTATGGAATCAAATTACATCTGAATTAAAGAATTTGGAGCACGACACCCGAGGCAGTGAACATAGCAGAAGACGTATTTCATCAATCATGGCCAGTTTGTGTCATTACTGGCCATAATCATCATTTTCCCGGCATCACAGGATTCAAGACGACGATTTCAGCATAATTTGTATTGTATATAGAGTTTCATAAGAATTTGATCAGCCTTCACTTGATCTTTTTCATTTTTCTTTTTAATTGTGGTAAATGTAAATATTTGAAAGCTGAACATTTTGGAAAAAGTGCTATATGCCCCGATGGGATGGGAAATACATCATTTTGGTATCGTAAAGTGAAACACAGCCATCTAGAGATGTCACTTTAAGATCATTTAGAGATGTCACCGGAGCCTTGTCCAAAAAGTGGACCATGGGAGTGGTTCAATGTCTAGCACACTACAGGGACCCTCTGATCACAAACTCTTGTCTTGATTATATGAAGGACTCAATAGAAAGGGGCCAATTAAGAGTTGAGTTCTTTTACCCGTGTTTTGTTTAGCCCCCTTTTTTTTTCAAGGAGGAAGGGACAAACATGACTCGAGTTCAGATAGGTAACAAAATATCCAACTAGTCTTGAGTATTTGTTGTGTCAGGTCAATGGAGGACTCCACCTGTTACTGCAGAAACAGGTGGAGCTCTCTACTTGCTACTATTGATGGCAGTAAATAGTACAACCTGGACTGCTGGCCGAGCTGGGCGGCTGCCATCATACCCAGCACCTGTAGGGCAGAGATCAACATTTTCAGGACAAAGATCCCTTGGGAGGTCCTTCGCTCGTTCGCGCCAGTCAAGAAAACACACTAAAGAGGGGACTTTTGAGCGGACTTATCAAAAGGTTGGGTTTAGTATTTGTATGGGACAAAGAAAGAAGAAAGAAAGAACGAAAGCGCGGGTTAGGGGAGGTCTTCATCATATTTATGTTTGTTAAATTTTTGGTAAGTGGCGCGGACGGAGGGAAGACCTTCCAATCCCTTAACAAAGACCAACAGATTTTTTACAAACTTACCCCACCCCCCCCCCACCTCCTCTTTTATTTTAATATTTGCTTTTTTTTCCGCTAGCTTTATTATTCCATGATTATTTTCGCTGCATCTTTCTCCCCCCACCCCCGCGGTCTCTGCCCTACAGGTTATAATAACCTTCCTTGACTAGTTTTACAAGGAGGTTTAGGGGATAGATTAGGATTAGAAGTAAGAGTTGGTGGTTTGGCCAGATTTATGAGTCCGCAGAAGTTACTTTTGTCAACATTTATTCTAAGCTTGTATGATGAGTGAGTAGTATAATAATAATAATAAAAATAGTAATGATAATAAATCGATAATAATGTTAATAGATAATAATGATAAAAGCAATAGATGATTATAATAATTATGCAAAATGATTATTATAATCATGCTAAATTATAATAGTAATAATAAAAGTTAACATAATATAATAATATAGTAATAATAACGATAATAATAATAATACGATAAGATAACGATATTAATAATACGAATAACGGTTATATTAATTTAATAATGATGATAATAATAATAATGGCAAACGATTATAATAGTTAAGCTTAGCATAATAGTAATTATGCTATTTGATGATGATTACAAATAAAATAGTAATGTTAGTAATAACGATAATATAGTTATGCTTAGCATGATAGTAATTATGCTATTTGATGATGATAACAAATAAAATAGTAATGTTAGTAATAACGATAATATAGTTATACTTAGCATGATAGTAATTATGCTATTTGATGATAACAAATAAAATAGTAATATTAGTAGTAACGATAATATAGTTATGCTTAGCATAATAGTAATTATGCTATTTGATAATGATTAAAAACAAAATAGTAATACTAGTAGTAACGATATATAATAACAGTAGTAATAGTAATAATGAATATATCACTAATAATATTAACAAATGATTATAATGATTATATTAGCATAATAGTAGTTATGCTAAATGATAACGTTAAAAAAATAGTAATACTAGTAATAACGATAATATGAATTCAATAATAATTAGAGCAACAACAGAACAACCAGCAGCAATCGCCAACAACAATAATAATGACAACAGGAAATGCACCAACAACTAACACAGCAAACAAGAACAAATACGATCAAACAACAACAAAACAATAATAATAATAACAAATCATTATAATAATTCTGATTAGCATAATAGTAATTATGCTAATTGATGATAGAAAAATAGTAATATAAGTACGATAATATAATAATAATAATAGTAATAAATGTGTCCATAATAATAATAATGACTACAACAATAATCGACAACAACAGCAATAATAATAACAGTAATAACTACAAGAACAGCAAACAAGAACCAATAACAATAAAACGATTCCAGTAATACTAATAAATGATTACGTAATAATCCTTAGCATGATAGTAATTATGCTAATTGATATAAGAAAATAGTAATTTTAGTAATAACGATAATATATGATAACTATATCAATGATAAAAATAAAAAAAATCAAATTATTTTAGTAATTATGCTTAGCGTAATAGTAATTATGCTATTTGATAATGATTTTTAAAAAATAGTAGTGCTAATAATAACGATAATATAATAATGGTAATAATAGTGAATATATCAATAACAATAATAATAAACAGATGATTATAACAATTATGTTTAGCATAATAGTAATTATGCTATCTGACAACTATTAAAGGAAGCTGTAATAACGATAATATAATTGTAATAATAATGAATATATAACAATGATAATAATAATAGACTATGATAATCGAGCTTAGCATAATAGTAATTATGCTAACTGATAATGATAAATTAATGTAATATTGGCAGTAAAGATAATATAGTAATAGTAATAAATGTATCATCAATACTAAGAAACAGAACAATGGCAACAATGATAACAACGGTAACAGCAAACAACAACCGAGAACAATAATAACAATAACAAGTACAAACAAAACAACAGCAACAAACAAGCAATAACAACAACAGCAAACTAGAACAAACAGCAGCAAACTAGAACAAACGACAGCAAACTAGAACAAACGACAGCAAACTAGAACAAACGGCAGCAAACTAGAACAAACGGCAGCAAACTAGAACAAACAGCAGCAAACTAGAACAAACAGCAAACTCGAACAAACGACAGCAAACTAGAACAAACAGCAGTAAACTAGAACAAACAGCAGCAAACTAGAACAAACAGCAGCAAACTAGAACAAACAGCAGCAAACTAGAACAAACAGCAGCAAACTAGAACAAACAGCAGCAAACTAGAACAAACAGCAGCAAACTAGAACAAACAGCAGCAAACTAGAACAAACAGCAGCAAACTAGAACAAACAGCCACAAACTAGAACAAACGACAGCAAACTAGAACAAACAGCAGCAAACTAGAACAAACGACAGCAAACTAGAACAAACGACAGCAAACTAGAACAAACAACAGCAAACAGTGATAATAATAGTATTTCTTACAATAATAATAGTAAATGATTGTAATAATGCTTAGCATGATAGTAATTGTGCTAAATGATAATAATAAAATATTATCGATAATGTAATAATAATAATTATATCAATAATAATATTAATAATAAATGATTCTGCTAATAACAATGATAAAAAAATAGTAATATTGGTAATGACGATAATGCAATAACAGGAATCATAATCATCATCATCACAATAATAATACATCATAATAACAATAATGATATTAATGACAGTAATAATAATTGATTAATATTATGCTAAATGACAATAACAGTATATTAAATAATAGTTACAATGTTGAAAATTATATATTATAGTAATATCAAATTATAAACGATAGCAATACTTAAACTAAGGGTAATAATAGTTATTATAATACGATGATAACGATGTCATTAATAATAATAATACCATAATAGATCATAATAACTATGTTATATGATGATATGATACATTGTAATAATATAACGATCATATAATAATAATAATGATAGCCGTAAATGATAACCATGATATTAATCTATAGATCAGGGTAATATATTTAACAATGATGTATTATGAAACAAAGGACGCCTTAGATCGGGGTCAATAATGGATGATATTGAGGGCAAGTGAAGTTGGGTTGCTTTTGTACAAAGACAATTAACTACCTGAGGATGTTGATAGCTTTTCCATATCAGGTGGTTGACAGCGCAGTCATTCAACAGTTTTTATAAAATTAATTGTTCAGATTTCATGGGCTGGTAATTTTCAAACACTATTTGTCATGCAGGCGGTAGTCGGAAGAAATTCATCATTGCCATATATTTGAAACAATCAGTTTATCTTGATTTGGGTGACTCGGACTGAACTTGCCCCTTCAAAATGTTTGTAGTATCTGACAGAGAAATACAGGATCACCAGAGTGGTTTGGTTCTCTGTAGTGACTCATTGTCCAGTGGCTGCAGATCCTTGTTAGTGATTGTGGTCAAGTTTGTTGTTGTTATGTGGCTGTGTTGTTCCTGTTATGTCCTGTTAAATGGGATTCTTATAAAGTCTGTGCGCAGTTTAATATGTTTGTATCTAACATTTTAAACTGCACAGAGCCTTTATATCTCTGTGTGTGGCCTAGGATGACAGGGCAGCGCTGGTCAGAATATGAGGAGCTATGAAGGAAAGGAATGTGTCGATGGTGGTTCCCCGAGCTTTTGTCTCATCGGTGGAGCCCAGACCCGGACTTTCAAGGAGAACCAAACTGTAATGTTCTCCGACCTCCTAGTCAAGGAGTTGGTAGTGTACCTCTAACTCTATGTCTGGGCAGGTGGGGAACTTACCCAGCAGTGGCAAGCGTAGATTTGTATGGCAATCAATTTTTGCATTTTGAAGGGGAATTAAAGAATATTGGGTCAGAGAATTGGTGCAATATAGCCATTAAAAGCCAGTCAGAGAAATGGAGTTTTAGCAGTCATGAATTTGCCTGTTTAATCTACCCTGGAGCTGTTCTTGCTTTGATAATTTGCGATATCACAGATGAAAGTTTGGTACTTCTGAATAGTGACAGAATTTGTCTGGGCTGCAGAGATTATGAAGTGTTGTCACTACACTAAAATGATAAAATCCGGCTTTCTTTGATGTATCAAGAATGAGTGCTCTTGAGTATCAGAACAGTGTTGGTTTCATGGTTCACTTTTCAGCATTTGACAGGCATGAACACTTTCAGTGTCTTAGTAGTCTCTGTAATTTCACGGCTATTTGAGGGAGGGATTGCGCAGCTCTTCATGTGCAGGTAATGTAAATGGAAGCACCACAGATTAGATGTGCTGTCTTGGTAAAGTTGTAGAATACACGTCTTATGAAGTGCACGGGTGCTCACCTGTTGCAATGATGAAGTTGGCTCTATTTTTGAACAGCGCCTTGTACCCAAGACTATAAGTTGTTGCATTTCTAGCCTGCTTTCCTGCATGTGGTGACTTGTCAGGGTTAGGATGAATGATGCATAAATACCGGGAAATGCGCCACTTCTGGCTGGTGAAGTTTTCCATCACCTTATTTCTCAGGCAAAGAAAGTAATACAGCGGTTTTCCATGTTTTAATTTCTTAGACAAAAAATCGATATGAATTCCCATGTTTCTAAGGCAAGAAATTGAAATCATAAAAAGTATTGCCTTCAGTGTATTTTGGTAAGAAAACGGGCAGAAATTTGTCCACCAGCATATATTTCTGAGGCAAGGAAATTGATAGCATCGGATTTCCATCAATGTATTATCGTGGCAAGGAAACTGAGACATTATTCCATCAACCAGAGGCAAAGAAACAGATCTAGAAGTACACTGTAGATTAAATTTGTTTCTTTGGTCCCAGCTTTGGTATCCGTGGACATTTCATGTCAATTTGTCTGCAATGAAAATTTCTGGAATTGTATACATAGACACTTCTTCTTCTTCTTCAAGTGCCGGATCTGGAACAGATATCGACGATCCTGGTTTGCCAGTCATTCCTCCGCTCGGACGCTCTCAAAAAGCCCATATTGTCCTGGTTTTTCCCTGTCGTCCATCTGTTCAAACTCTCTAGATAATGTTATTGTTTGTCTACCTCTGCTTTTTTTGCCTTCTATTTTTTCCAGTTAGGGCAAGGTGTTTAAGACCTTTGTGTCGATTCAGGTGTCCCATGAACTGCAATTGTCTTCTCCTAATTGTTTTTATTAAAGATCGCTCCATGTTGGCCTCTTTCGTCACCATTTCATTCGATTTCCTTTCTTTCCATGAAATATTCAGGAATCTCCTTAAAAACCACATTTCCGTTGCCTCTAGCTTGTTTTCCATGTCTTTAGTTAATGTCCAGCATTCACATCCGTACAGGAGGATTGACCACGCATAGCTCTTCAAAACCCTCGTTTTTTGTTGACATTGAGATGTTTCTGTTCTTTCGGATAGATCTCATTAATATTAAAGTTATCTTTATCCATTGCTATTCTTCTTTTTATTAGACACTTACTGGTGATTTTAAGATTAAGCTATGAAAATTATGATGCAACAGTAGACTTTGCCACATTTCATGGAGTTAGACGATGGTTTCCTCGTAAATTCATGACATCAATATTATACACATATCATATTCTTTGAAAGCAGAAGAAAATTCAGTATTGGTCACAATCAGAAGATTTTGAGTTCTGGTGAAGGGCTTAGTTTCTGTGCAGTTACCACTGAATCAAACAGATCTTGTGACAACTGAGAGACAGTTCTAAATGGGAAATTGGATCAGCACAGTGTCCACTGAAGCCCTTTACCTCTTGCACTGCACTGCGCAACTAACTTGCATGCCAGCCCCCTCCAACATGACTAATCCTATGCATGGTTTTTCCTTTATCACGGAGACTGAACTTCAAGTCTTGTGATTGGCCCCAGTACTGGAACAATACAAAAAATTCTAACTTCAAACATAAGATTTTAAAGCCCTAAAACTGTTGTTTGAAAAAAATTTCGACACCGTAATAATTAACAAAGCGGACTCTCAGAATAGTTTAAATTTGTGACAAATTGTGCTGAAGAGAAAATCCATCTTCTGTTTTGACCCCAGATTACAGTAGGCCTTGAGTTGGTGATGAAATGTGGCAAAGGTGAAATTACTGGTGTATCTATATTTTTTTTCTCACTGATGCTTGAAAAGAAACAGGTAGATTAAATACTGGAGGTTTCAGGCAGGTGACCAAATAGCGGGACAAATCATCATCCCTCTTGATCACGGCACCCGAGGCTAACTGTTATCAGGAACATGCTGTGTGGTTCGGGGATTTGGGCACAGACGGTTTAGTAGTTAACAAAAGACATCAATTAATATGTTTTCCTTCTGAGGGCAAAACAGTTTATGGAAAGATTACATAATACAGAATAGTTCTCTGTAGTCGTGAGTCAAGTCTGAACATTTTACGGAGAAAATGTTTGATCCAGACCTTTGAGTCTTAAGGCTATAATTGGGAAAGATGTTGAAGAATAGGATAAATCAGTATCCAGGATGTTAGCTGCTTTCTATAAAAGCTTTTCACCTTTCATCTTTCATCTAGGCGTTGTCCAACCACTGCAGCATGTAGCCCTCCGGCAAAGCTTTCCTTTCTCTTCTGTCTGTTGTTTCCCTCATCCACGTTGTTCCTCCTCTCTTTGTAATGTCTTCCTTCCATCTTCTTCCTGGTCGTCCTCTTGTTCTTTTCCTGTCCTTGGCTGACATTCAGTGCAGCGTCTTGACCACCTATTCCCCACGTGTCCGGCCCAATTCCACTTTTGTTGTAGCATGAATTCCACTACTTCTTTCAGTTTTGTTTGTTTGCATATGTCAGGGTGGGGGATTCTATCTTGCAGTCTGTTAAGCATTTTTCTTTCCATTGCCCTCTGGGTAGTTCTTAGTTTATTCGTGAGCTGTTTTGTGATTGGCCATGTTTGACAACCATATGTAATCGTTGGAAGATGCATTGATTGAATATTTGCTTCTTGAGGGACACTGCAGTTTGGGATCCAAGAATATCTTTGTTTTTTCCAAAGTAACTCCATGCTGCTATTATTCTGGTGTTTAATTCAGTTATTTTTTTTATTTGTTGTGTTCCATATTATTCACTATCTGGCCTAAGTATTTATATTTTATGACTTTTTCGATGACTTTGTTTTCAATTATAACCTTTTCTTCTGTTTTGCAGTTTGTCATGTATTTAGTTTTGTCGTTGTGCATCTTCAGGCCGACCTTCTTGCTCTGTTTGTTTTAGTATTTTGAGATTGGTTTCCATTTGGTGTACTTCATCAGCCATTCTGTGCAGGGTACGATATTGCCTGCAAATCTCAAGTCTGGTAGATCTTCACCATCAATATTAATGCCATTTTCTAGATGTAACTGTTTAAATATTTCTTCGATTGTTGCTGTAAATAATTTTTCGCTATCTCACTCTTTTTATGGCAAACTTTTCAGATACAGTACATGATTATCGATGTGCATTCTGGCATAGGCCTCTTTATATATACCGGTATATTGTAATATTTTAATATAGACTTCCTTAATATTGATCTTTCTGAGCGCTTCAAAGATTACATAGTTTTCAACGGAATCTAAGGCTATTTCGAAGTCGATACAGCCCATACACAGTGGTAAATTCTCTTTTTTACCTTTGTCTATCATTTTGGTTAAGAGCCTGTAGGTGGTCTGTTGTTGAGTAACTCTTTCTGAAGCCAGCTTGTTCTGTTGGTTTTCATCCAGCACTTTCTCTATTCTGTTTTGTAATACTTTTATAAAGAGTTTATATGTGTGTGTTAGAATGCTTATTGGTCTATATATCTTCGGTCCCCCTTTTTATGTAGAATTAATCTTCCTGCCAGCATTCAGGTATTCTTTGTGTGGTTAGAATCTCATGAAATGCTTTGGTTATATAAATTACTATGTGATGTCTGCCAATCTGTAATATGTCGCTTGTTATATTATCATCTCCTGGTCCTTTCCTTTTGTTCATTTTTCTTAAGGTCATTTCTATCTCGTCTTCTGTGAAAGATGATAGTTGATAAGTGTCAGGGCTGGTTGTTAAGGTTGTTTCGGGTGTATACATTGTTTTCTGATAGAGTGTTTTATAGAAATCTGTTTAAAAGCTATTTAATTAAATGTTTCAAAACCATTGAGTTTAAAATTATTTAATGAGCCATATCAGTATGTGATGAAAAGTTGTCTGAGTTAAGGGTTAGGGCCATACGATCAAGGGTGTAATATGCTTGAGATACAGCTAATTAATGTTAAAGCGCTTAACTTGAAGCAATTTAATATTATGATTAATCAAATTTAATGTGCTAAATAGTTAATACTATTATAAGATTGTGCGATAGTTAATTAAATATAAAACGATACGACTAATATAATGTGATTAATATAATGCGATACAATTAGCACCAACAGAATTAACGTAATGCGATGTCTTGAATATAATGGTGATGCACAGAATAAATTCCCATGTCTTTCCCCAACTCTCCTGTCCCTTTCCCCTCCCTCCCCTTTTCTCCCTCATCTTCTCTCCCCTTACCCTCCCCACCCCTTCCCCTCCCCACCCTTTCCCTTCCCCATCCCCACAGAATAAACAACCCTGTCCTCCCCCACCTCTCCCCCTCTTTCCCCGCCCCCCAACGTCTTCCCATTCTCTTCCTCTCTCTCCCCTTTCCCAAGCCCTCTCCCATTCCCTCTTCTCCCATTCCCTCCCTCTCTTCAACCCTTCCCCTTTCTGTGTGGAGGTATTATATCCAGACAACTCACATTTATATTCAATGATAATGATGATGATTTATGAATTATGATTATCATACTATGCAATGACGATGATGATGATGAATTATGATATAATGCAATACAGTTAGTTAATATAACACGATCAGTACAATGCGATACAATTATACAATTAATATAATAGTATGCGTTGCAGTTAACATGTTTGATATAATAATAGTAATAATGATTCAGTAGTAATAGTAGTAACGATAATAGTAATAATAATAACACATTCGATAATGATGGACCTATTATAATTATGCTACATGACAATAATAATGAATAATAGTACATATAGTTATAATGACCATACTGATGATATAGTAATATTAAAACGATAATAATAATGATAATAATGCAATACCGATAATGATGTTCATATTAATGTTATCATAATAATGCAATAAAATAATGTAATGTGATATAATTAATTTCTATATGATTAATAGTGCGCAATTAATATAATATATGATTAATAGTGCGATACAATTGATATAATATACGATTAAAAGTGCGATGCAATTAATATAATATACGATTAATAGTGGGATGCAATTAATATAATATACGATTAATAGTGGGATGCAATTAATATAATATACGATTAAAAGTGTGATGCAATTAATATAATATACGATTAATAGTGCACAATTAATATAATATACGATTAATAGTGCACAATTAATATAATATACGATTAAAAGTGCGATGCAATTAATATAATATACGATTAATAGTGGGATGCAATTAATATAATATACGATTAAAAGTGTGATGCAATTAATATAATATACGATTGATAGTGGGATGCATTTAATATAATATACGATTAAAAGTGCACAATTAATATAATATACGATTAAAAGTGCGATGCAATTAATATAATATACGATTAAGAGTGCGATGCCATTAATATAATATACGATTAATAGTGGGATGCAATTAATATAATATACGATTAAAAGTGTGATGCAATTAATATAATATACGATTAATAGTGCGATGCAATTAATATAATATACGACTAATAGTGCGATGCAATTAATATAATATACGATTAATAGTGGGATGCAATTAATATAATATACGATTAAAAGTGTGATGCAATTATTATAATATACGATTAATAGTGGGATGCAATTAATATAATATACGATTAATAGTGCACAATTAATATAATATACGATTAATAGTGCACAATTAATATAATATATGATTAAAAGTGCGATGCAATTAATATAATATACGATTAAAAGTGCGATGCAATTAATATAATATACGATTAATAGTGGGATGCAATTAATATAATATACGATTAAAAGTGTGATGCAATTAATATATTATACGATTGATAGTGCGATGCAATTAATATAATATACAATTAATAGTGCGATGCAATTAATATAATATACGATTAATAGTGGGATGCAATTAATATAATATACGATTAAAAGTGCGATGCAATTAATATAATATACGATTAATAATGCGATGCAATTAATATAATATACGATTAATAGTGGGATGCAATTAATGATTAATAGTGCGATGCAATTAATGATTAATAGTGGGATGCAATTAATATAATATACGATTAAAAGTGCGATGCAATTAATATAATATACGATTAAAAGTGCGATGCTATTAATATAATATACGATTAATAGTGGGATGCAATTAATAATGATTAATAGTGGGATGCAATTAATATAATGTTTGATAATAGTGCGAAGAAATTAATTTAAATAAAATAATTGGATATATCATAGGTTTAGTTTAGTATATGGTTTAATTTATGTGATTTAATATAACGTGAAACGATCTGTTTGAATGCAGTAAATGACAGGATAAATCTTGCCATTGACTGTTTCAGAAATGGGCCAAACCACCAATTCTTTAAAATAAGGGACTAGAGGACAAAATCCCCACACTATATTTTTTTCATGACTCTGGTCCTGCAAAAGGGTGCAAAAAGAAAACACTAGATCTATAGGGCTTCGAAATGAACAATTCAGTAGAAACAAAATATCGCTGGGGATTTCACATGTCTGTCAGTTGTTTGATGCCTCTTATAGGTGTAGCATAAATAGTTAGGATCATCAATTAATTGCAAATTATCTTGCAACAGTAACTTTATTTCATTTAATCTCGAGATTTGAAAGGAACATTTTATATCGCATACTATACAGTTTTAACAGATTGTAATAGAGATTAGATTTGTAACAAGAAGTAAAAAAAAAAAAAGTAAATAAAATTATGGTTTATATGGATAGGGGAGAAAAGAACTCAACTTGACCAAAAAGAGGAGATATAGAGCCAGTTATTTGTTATTTTGGCAATTCATTTTCTCATAACTTTACCAAGAGTTGTGTCAGTTATATAGTAGCTGATACTTGCGGGTATGTACTACCTAGAGGTCAGAGGTCAAGAGTCGGCTCAGTTCAGATTTTGGAGTTTTTTGTTTGTGACATCTCTCAGTGATCAGTATTTTCACTTGAGTCATCGAAAAAAAAGGCGGGCCGAAAATATGGAATGTCCAAAAGCTTCAAGATAATTATGTTAAACATTTGTGGGTGTGTCTTTTTCTTTGGGGGGGGGGGGGGGGGGAGGTGTAGGGTAGTCCAGGATATTTAATGTTATAATATGTAACCAGGCTGTTGGTATTTTTATTTTATGTATCATTATATCCCATCGGTTTCCAAAATGTTCTTTAATAATTTATGTATAGATAGTGTATTTGGTTAATATGCAATATGTTGTAAGTTGAATTTGGGATGGGTGGGGTGGAGGGGGGGGGGGGAGATGATCCAGAATGTTTAAATTGTTAAATATACGTAAGCATTGATTTTATGTTAGTTCATATCGAAATATGTAGCGTGTTGATAGTATGTTTGTTTAAAATATGTTAAAAAGTTTGTAAGCATAGATTAGGGGAAGAGGTTGGGGGGGTGGGGGAGGGGGGGCACGGGGACAGTCCATGATATTTAACGTTAGTAATATGTAACCCATTGATGTATGTTTTTGTATATGTACTATTATACCCATTTCCCACAGGTTTTCAAAATGTTTTATTAATCATGCATGTATACATAGTGGTTTATTTCATTTATATTTATTTATGCCTTTTTTGGGGGGGGGGGGGGGAGGGGAGGGTGTATCATAAATTCAGGGAGGTGGGTGGGAGGGGGGGATGTCATAAATTCAGGGAAAAGGGGTGGCGGGGAGGGATCCAGGTGATTTAAAGTGTTTAATATGTTAGATGTATGTGAGCATTGATTTATGTTAGTTAGTATTGAAATATATATGTATTGATTGTGTATTTGTTTAATTTTTGTTTGTGCATAAGGCAGAAGGAGGTTTGTAAGGTATTTGACATGCAGGCATTGATTATATATTTGTGCAACTGTCCATCTTCTGCAAATTGGGTAGGGGGTCGGGGGGGGGGGCGGGAGGGTTCCAGGATTCTTGATACTATTTTGTAATATATAATCATTGCTTGCGTGTACATAATATTATGTATGTTAATTGTTATCAGGGAGATATGTTAAAATTGTTTTAGTATGGGGAATGGGGTTCGGGGCTCATGATGCTTAATGTTAAAGATATGTAACCATCACTTTTGGGGGGGGGGGGGTATACCATGAGATCTTTATTTATTCATTTATTTGTGTGTGTGTGTTGGGGGAAAGGGGTGGGGGGTGGGTTGTGTGTGTGCCAAAGTTTTTAATATAAAGGGGTGGAGGTTGGGAGGGGGTGGGGCTCCAAATTGTTTTAATATATTGAAATATGTAAGTGTTGATTAATGGTAGTCGTACATTGTTTGAACTGCTGTTGGTACTTTTGGGGGGAAATAGGAGTGGGGGGGGGGGGGGGAGGGGGGTCAAAGTATGTTAGTGTGAGCATGCATATTTGTATTATGTATTTATTTGTGCTTTTTTTAAAATGTTCCGTCAGTGGAAATGGACTATTTTATTTGTCTGTGTGTGTCTGTGTGTCTGTGTAGGTGTGTGTGTGTGTGTGTGTGTGTGTGTGTGTGTCTGTGTGTGTGTGTGTGTGCGGGGGGCGGGTAAAAATGTTTATTTATTTGTATAACTTTATTTTTTGCCATTATGATATTACATGTCATCATTATGGTGTGTATGTGGGGGGGGGGGGGGCATTTCTAAGCTATAGATATGCAAGCATTGATCAGGAAATTTAGTCAAAATTGGGCGAATAGAAATTTATTTTGGGCAACTTTCCATCTTCTGCAAATTGGGGAGGGGGGGGGGGAGGGGGGAGGGGTTCAAGCTGGGTGATAATATTATGTTTAATCATTGCTTGTGTATCTATTTTAGTGAAATATTGTTGTACATTATATGACGTATAATTGTTTTATTATCATCTTTCCTTACAACTTTGTAGTTCTGTTACACTTAATTAATATCTTCCAATTCACAAATTTAACTCACTTGGGTTTTAGTTCATGACATTTTTGCAGTTTTGTTGACTTTGAGATTTGTATGATAATTATGTAAAATGCTTTTGTCTTGATCAGTGTCACGTGGGAAGTTGGTGGGTGCCACTTCTAGGCTTCTCTTTCTGTCCTATCCTGCTTTATCTTTTCCTCTTTGTGGGCGTTTCTGGTAGTCTCCTTCTGTCCTACCATTCTGCCATATTCTATCTATCTTCTTGCTTCTTTCTAGAAGTCTGGCCATAATTGTGTCGGCGTTCTTTATCTACTCATTAACTTCTTATTTCATCGCAGGTGATAAGCACTAAGTAGGCATTTCTGGTAGGGTCCCCCTCTAATCTTTCATTCTACTATATTCTGTCTATCATCCTGCGTCTTTCTTGCACAATATGTCCATATTTACCTGGACTTCCTTTCTCCACACTGAAACTTTCCTCTTGTCCTTTTCATCCACCTTAGCGTTTTGCTTGTATTGTGAAGTGAGAGAGAATAATATTATGTAAATGCATTTTTTTCTTTCGTTGAGAAAATACTCTGGTGTTGTGTTCTAGAAAAATTATCGTTTCTTAATGCAAGTTACAAGTTACACATAATTCATGTGAAAATGTTACCGTAAGGTGTACTTACTCAGATAATTTCAGTATTAAACTTCCGTTTTCCAACTTTATAACACTTTCGTGTCTCCTGTGTATCAGAAGTATGTATCACAAAGTGATGTATTCATTTGAGATCTTCCTCTTACAAACGTTGATACTAGTTTGGCGATGTACGTGTAGAGATTTCTAGATCTTAAGATGTGTAGATGATCTATGGTAATTCTATTTTCTATAGAATCATGTTATGTTACTTTTTGTTCATATATGAAAGTTTACATTTGCCTGGTTTGGGCTTCATTTAGTGTAAAATTGTAGAAAATCCAGACATATTCCCATTGATTGATTGAAAGATAATTATATCTGTTAGAAATGAATTTGGCAAGGTTGTTGTCTAGTCATGCCCTCCATGTATGCAGATTAAAAAGCCTTTGAGACAAAAACTTTAAAGTAACATCTGGAAAGATTCTCATTGTCACTAAATTCACAACAGTATTGAGTGGATTATTTACATGTATTTATTCCTGGTACAGTATAATAATAATAATAATAATAATAATAATAATAATAATAATAATATTGGTAATAATGATAAGACTCAGCATTTATACAGCGCTTCATCCCGTTAACAACTAGGCTCTAAGCGCTTTACAACATGTATCAACATAAATTATAAACATGATCAGCATAGCTCTACATGAGTCCCTTTTCCAGGGTAATGCAAGGAAAAACAGTGACTGCCAGTAAATGAATTTATTTTGCAGTTTACAGTGTGCACTTCCGTTCAGATGGTCATTCTTGTCAGGGTATAAACACTTCTCTGCAGATGTCACGTATGGTTCTTTGTGATAGGGAATGTTTGTTTGAATCAGGTTTCACAATTCTATTGGTCTAGTTCCTGAACTGCTTTTATTGAGTTATGTTAAGGTTTTAAGGTTTCTGTTTTGGCACCATTTTTAAGTTTTAGTACAGTTTTGTGCTGGTTTTAGCTATAGGGATGAGTTGTTGTTTTTTTTTAACAGATTTGCTTTGTTTTAACGCTCGGGAGATGATCAGTTTTTATTGGAAGTGACATGTTTCTTACTGATTGTAGTATAGTTTGTATGGAAGAGGTTTGATACGCTTTGTTTTAGCAGGCAGGAAATGTTTAATTTTAACTGAAGCACCATGATCCCTATTGATTGTGTACATAGTTTGTCCTCTTTGAAGAGGTTTGATCTGCAAGTTCAGTCGGATATGGAACTGGGTGGTCGCCCTTACTAAGTTTTTATCTTGGTTCAGATACTCAACTGGAATTCTTTTTTTTTTTTAGTTCAGCTCCAAAGTTTGAATTTTTGTGTTTGGAGGTTTACTGACTGGTTTTGAGGTTGCAGTGGGTGTTGAGAGGTTTTCTTAAATATGTACATTTCTCTCTTTGGCCTGAACTTGGAGGTGCACACTGTACACACTGTAGCCCTAAAGAATTGGTGGGAGAGAAAGGATTGCTGCAGCATGCGCAACTTTCTATAGGGGCTGTAAAAATGAGTTACCCTAAAAGTTCAGAGACATGTAATTCCTCATGGAGTTTAAGCAGCAGAATGTCGAAAGTTCACACAAGTGGTTCGTAATTTACTGTTTATGTCATGTTTACTATTATGACATGGATTAATGTTTCTTTCCACTCAAAAAGAGCAAGAGTGGCCTTGGAAAGAACCGGCATGAAAAGATTAAAGTCTGCTTGCTGTGCTGCCACTATTGTCAAATAAAACGATATGCTTATAGGCTTATTCATGCGCAAAATATATAATGCCAGTATTTACAGGGTAAATGAAAATTGAATTTTGATCGGTAGTGTTAACAATTTTGCAAGTTTCCCAACTTTCATTTTGATTTTCTTTCCAAATTCCATTTCAAATGTTTTTTTTGGGGTCAGTTAAAAAAAATGTAACAGATGTAACCTATATACTGTACCAGTTTAACTTAATTGAAAGAACGGCATGTTAAATTATTCCATGTAACCCTCAGGCCTGTTAGAGAGGGCAGCGTTTGATGACGCCAAAGATGCCAGTGGATAATGATTTTGAAGTGACACACCAGACAACAAAAATATTAATGCACAAGGCAGTTGTTAATTTATAAAATCAAAGATCAAGATTTGAACTCAGGTCTCATTGCTGTAGATTTCATACATTATGGAGGAACGTTAATGTTTGGCTTGCCAGGTTCTTTAATTTTATTTTCCAAAAATGATCGTAGTGAAAAATGGTCTGGATTTTGTCCTGTTGTATATCAGCAGAGATATGAAGTAAATGCTCATTTTTTTCTTTTTTAACGTTCAACTTTATTGTAGTGAAAATGAGAAATAGGAACTTTCATGAACATGCATGACCAAGCATAGAGTATGACAGAAGGTACTTGCCCGAGAAGTCAGTTTTGATTCTGGACAAACTGTTTCCTATTCTAACTTGTGAAATAACACAGCAAATAAGTTGTTCAAAGTATGTTATAATATGACAAAATATGTTTATAATTCGTGATGGGAAGATGATATGATGACAATATCGTAGGAAGATTTCCAGTTTAAATGACACCCTTGAAATGTTATGAATATATCGCTGGGCACAATTTTGACCTTCTGTCAGTTTCATATTATAAACAATGGATAGTTATGAGTTTTTTCTGTTGTAAGATTTGATTACAATGTAAGATTTTTTGTGTTATTAATGTACTAGGCACTAAATTAATGCTAAATAGTTGACATTGACCAGATGTTTTTCATTGCTACTGTAGCAAAAAAAATGTGTAGTAGATGAGGGCAGTTGGGAGTTACTTCCCTGTTGTGGTGTCTGTGAGGATTTGCATATCGTTTGTGCCAGGACAGTAAAACTGCTCATACGCTCGACAGAATACAAAAGTCCTCTGTGGGGGCACAAGAGGCATTGATTTATTCATCACACAACACACCTGCTCTCGACTAGGGGGAAGAGAGGCAGTGGTTAGTACGATGAAGGGCATTGTTTCTTGAGGTCGCTTCTGACATTGATCTCTGTGACCTTCTACGGTGGTTAGTGTTTCACAGATCGTGGATGTGAACACGTTTCTCACTGCTTGTCCATCCTCCCACGATCTTGTGGGTGGGCCAGTATAACTGTCCCTCACAGTTCCACACTGATTGGCGCACCATGTGCTTTCCTTCGGTATTCTATACCAGATACTTTATGCCCCTTCACATAACCACATTTTGTATTGTTTGAATTTGTTAGTGTTGAATAAAAAATATTGAGTTTAACTCTGTATTCTGTTTGTTTTATTTGTATTTAAAACGTCAGTAATTGCGGAAGCACTCCATAATTTTGCTGCAGACCAGGGTGGAGAAAGATGGTCATAAAAATTTGAGCAAAGGACAAAAATTCTTAGCCTAAAGAAAACTTAAGAAGGCAAGCTTAGCTCGCTTGGGTTGATAACATTCCCCACAAGATGACGACGTATCCGTCTGTATCAAGAAAACAAATTGGCGCCCATTTTTATTTGGACACATTGGAGTCTTGGCCTTTGTGTCAAGCTTTACTGTGGCATTTTTTTTCTCTACGATAAGAATCACTTTATTACCCCATCAGGGAAATTCTCTTCCACAAAACATGTCACACACGCGCATCAATACATAAACATCACAACTCACTATAAGTTAACTTCCCAATATAGTCACACACAAACAAGGTAGCTACCGCGTTTTTAAAAGAGGAAAAAAAATATGAGATGAATTTGATATTGCATGACCCAATTGAAAGAAAACAAATTATTGCCACGATAAAATGGAAATTAAATGAATTTAAACAAGAAAATCTGTAAAAATCTAAAGCACAATAGCTTAGAAAGAGATATTAAACTGAATTAGAACAGAGTCAGTTGAAACTGGGAGGAGAGAATGGTTCACAAACATGAAAGACGACAAATCAATTAATAGGGGATAATTATTCGGCCAACGTACATTCTTGAACAGGTTGTGTTCCTCATTGTTTTTATGCCAATGGTTGACCACTTCGACGTGGACAGACACCGTGCTTTTCCATCAGAAAGATAAGGTAAAGAACTTCGGGTATAAAGAAATTCGGGTATTGGCAGAAAGATGATTGACAGTTGCCATTCTCCTACGTCATTTTTTTCTTTTTACTGGCTTTTGTAGTTACAGATCTAGAATTGCTTTTAGTGACGAATTCACTGTTTCCAATAAGTTGTCGTGTATTGACACCCATGAATTAGGCTCCTTGAATAAGAGAAGACCAGGTCTTTAGGCCCACTCTTAGATCTAGACTAGATCTTGATCTAGATTCTACATGTAGTTCAATAGGGTCAGTCTTAGATATGATGTACGATTCAGATGCGGTTGTGTTCAAAAACATTTGCTTACATACTTTCTTCCGCTCATCTTCACATTTCAGATGGAACACGTATGTGTGCAGTATGATGGCTCTTGCGTTTTCTTCTCTTGCCAATCTTTTCAACCAGCCCTTTAACGTAGGCTTTTTTCCTTTCCCATGTCAATGACCAAACATAAGAGAAACACTCTCTGTGTTCGTCATCTGTGTTGTCTTTGCATGATGTACCTTTGCTTTGGCATTTGCAGCAATCTAGCATTCTCTTTGAAGAACGTTGTTTTCCATTACATTCATACTCTTGTCCAGACTGCCTTAATTTCTTTCTCCCACTCTCAGGGTTTCTTCCTTTTTCTCACATTTGACGAGATGACCTCTGGGTCCAGATGCATGTGATATCAAAGATTGTTGTTGCACGATGTGGCTCACTTTCCTTGTCATCTTGAGAAATTATGGTTTCTTCCAAGCATCCCAAATGTTTGTCCACTTGTAAATCAAATGTGTCGCCCAAACAAACTCACTTTACAATTCCATCTACTCTTTTATCTGATAACTGATCACACGGTTGGGCATGAAGGAGACCAAGTTCTGTTTGGTTTTTGCTCGTCATGCCAGCATGCGTCACCGTGTTTCCCCCTCCCCTCGCTTGCCCGCGGTCTTGATCTTGTAAATGTGTGTGTATTAATATGGTATATGAAGTCTTATAAACAATTTTAACTGGAACACTTTAAAGTTGAAAACGAAGGGAAGGTACTTTGGTTTAATCATACCTTTTATTTAAAGGGGTATAAACCCGACGATTATGTAGACAGCTGATCTAAATTTCTTTTTGGTTTAACACATGATTTCGGCTTATTTTGGTCTCACTCTCAGAGTGTTCCAATGTTAACATTCATTATTTTTTCCATTACATACGTTATTTTTCAAATTGCACACGTCTTAATTCAATGCAATGATAGGTTTGTATATGTAGCCTAATCTTCTGTCCGTCTATATCTCTGTAGGTTTATTATCTGCCGGTCTACTGGTAACATGATTAATTGCATGCGAATTGAAAAAAAAATGCATTGTGGCGTCGGTGCCGTGGTGGTATGCTTTTGGTCTACTGATGGGAAGATTGTGGGTTCAAAACCTGGTTGCACAAGGCTCGACGTTGAGCCCTTGGGAACGGCTCATACACATTTCTCCTCACCGCACGTAGACTGTCTTAGCGCCGTGTCTTGTTTTTCAATCAAAGGGCTCAATACTCCTAGAACCCCTAGGTAAATACCATCAGTCATGCGAAGGAAATTATTAAGTCTGTTGGATAATTATACTCTCAACTCTTCTAACAAATTTGTCTGATTATATTTAGATCTTTTTTAGTAACCAGTTTTTGGCCCACAATGATCTCTTCTTCCTGCGTCTTTTCATCACAAAATGGACAGAAAGAGCACACAAAACTATTCACTCGCCTCTCCTGGAAGCCATTTCTGAAGCAATTTGTGCAAGTAAAACTGACATACACATGTGTGGTGTGTGTGTGCGCAGCATGAACGGGGCTTGAGGCGTGGTTGCACAAGTGAATTTGATTCCATCCGCTAGACCAAATCCACTTGTAGGTGTATGGCCAGCTTAAGAGGCTTTTATTGGTAGCATGACGTTTGGAGCACCAAAATTTTTAAAACATGACATTTGGAGCACTGCCTAAATCTAGGTCAAATTGCAGTGTGACATTTGGAGCACTACCGAAAATTAATAAAATTTCAGTATGACATTTGGCGCACCTATACCGCTGCTGGTATTCGATTACATTTTCACAGACTCATATCAACATCAAGTCCCAAATCTATTGAAAAAAAATTCCATCTTTTACACTAAAAAAATTTAGTTCTGCTCATCATCATCATCATCATCATCATCATGAATTAGGTGAAAAAAGACTGGTCTATAAATAATGATGATGATGATGATGTTGTTTTTATTAATTTTTTAAATTATTATTACAGGTATATTTTATCATCATTATTATTGTTGTTGTTGTTGTTGTCCTTGTCCATGGCCACTATTTGTGGCGCTTCTGGCGATTCTGACCTCTGTGTCCAATTCCCTCCACAAAACTGTCCTTTTGTCTTTGTTGGGTCCCACCAAGCTTATCTTCCCTTAGACCTTCGACAACAGTGTGAAATCTCGTGTAGATTATCTATTTTGTTCAACCACTTATTAAAAAAATAATAAATAAACAACAACAAAAAAAGAAACAAACCCAATGAAAGAAACATTTTTAATGCGCGCCTCTTCACGAGACAGTCCCAAGCCTGTATAAACGCAAAGGGAAAATGTTTATTAAAAAAAAAAAGACATTTATTCAAAACGCGCACGGCTCTAAGATTTTAACGCAAAAAATGTGAAATATAAAACCTATCTTTGAATAAATATGGACTATATAACATCTTTCCTTGTTCAGTTATGCTTACAACAATCCATATATGGATTCTAATATATCCTGATATCCAAATAATTTTGTAAGTTTTGAAACGCTCCAACAAACACTTTGCCAACGTTAACTAGCCTCTGTACATCTGGGATTGTCTGACGGAGAGTGTATTAGGCCTATAAAGAAACTTTCTATCCCTGTGGCACCCACCGCAAGTTATTGCAAAATATTCGTAGAGTAATCGATAGTCAACAGGTTGATTAAGGATTACTCGATAAAATCACAGCCCAAATGCTAGTGCTCCAAATGTCACATGCCGGCTGTCTTTGAACTTAGTGCTCCAAATATCACATGACGGCTTTCTTTGATCTGCAGTAGTGCTCCAAATGTCATACAACCCTTTTATTAAGGGTGTTGTGAAGATTAGAAAAGGAAGAGAAACCTATTGGCAATTTTATTGGTCTGAATTATTAGTTTTATCAAATTTAATCATGCTCGAACAACGATTTGACATACAAGTATGATAATTTTTTATATCACCATGAGGATGACATTTCAGATTAGAATGGTGGTGTATTGCATCGTGTGTTCTTATCGGTTAAATTACGCAAAGGTCCGAGCACCGCAATCTGACACGTGTCAAAACTGTTCAAGCGACGCGGGCAGTCCAAAGGGGTGGGGGATAAATCCGGTCAAGGCCCTGTGGGCGTTTAAATAGTTTTGACACCGTCGCTTTCCGCGAGTGTGGAGTTGAATGTTTTTTATTCTTGCGTTTATTTCAAAATTTTCCTATGTTAACATTATTTAATTTTTGGTGTGTGCCTGAAGTGGCTTATGGTCAACTGAATTCTAATAGAAAAGTCACAAAACACAATTTTGTGACTTAAACGTTTTTGTCCCATGGCCGACGATATACGTGTATTGTAATCATGGGAAAACTGCTGAGTGTTTTATCGATCTCTTTTGTGACATTATTTGTGTGCGGTTTCTTAAGTTGTTTTGGATATTTGTTACAAGCAGCTGTTGTTGTAGGTGGACGTGGTGTGAAAGTGGCAGGGTAGAAGCTGACTGTGTCTGACCGGGCTTAATATGATAAGGTCTTTCCAGATTTGCTAAGCACAAATACAGGAAATTATGGTGTGCACATCTTCAAGTTCTTGTCTGCCAGCATCTGACTGTGTCTGACTGGGCTTAGTAGTATTAGTAAGATACCTCTCATAGACAGACAGGAAGACAGAGATAGGCAGACTGACTGACAGATAAACAGACAGGCAAGGACAGGCAGTCACATATTTAAATAATTTAATCACTGTCTTTCAGCTTTCAAGGGCTAAAATGAACAAGGAAACAATCTGATTCCTTTTAAATGTGATTTAATAAATTGTGGCTCTGAAAACAGGATCCTTTCAGTGATCATTTATTTCCTGTATGTAAACAACAAACTCAGCTCTCAGTTCTGACTGACCATAGTTTACAGACGCAATATAAACATGGCATAACCATTTTCAACTTCAGCTCAGTCACTTTTATAATGCTTTAATTTTACTCCTACTTACATTTACAAATTTTGTCGTTCAAAAGTCATATACTGTACATGATTACAGAGCTGTTCTACTGCATAATGACAAGACACTGTATAGCACTGAAAAAAAGCTGTTTGGGGCATATCCTGTTCTGCCACTGCACAGCAGGGATATAACATGGGTCACTCCACTCAAGTTAATACATAAAAATCACAGATTCAGAGCTGCCAACTTTACAAAATTACAAAACAGACTAACATGGACAAAAAGTCATGACCAGTGAATAACAAGAGTTTTTGTGACATTGTTTTTAAATGGCAGATAGAACTAGGTAGTCCAAACTGATTTTAACTTTTTATCGTAACTCACCAGTTATTGTTAAATCTGATGGAGCCTTTTCAAAGAATTTTGATACCAAATTTATTATTCTGGCTTAAAGGCTTTGAAAGTTATGGCATTTTTAAAAGTGAAAAAACACCTCGAATTTGCTACCTTTTGTAAATTGCACGACACCAACCTTGACCGCCCATAAAAGGATGGTTTATTGAGACACGGCATTAAAAATTCCTAGTTTCCATGTCAAGCATTATGCTCAATTTTTTTCAAGGGGTACAAATGTGATAATACAAGCATCTCATTTTACTTTTTTTAGACATCAGACTTCATTGGACATCAATTCTTTGTGAACTCTTACAAGGGAGACAAAAATAATGCTTGTTTTTTTTTTATTGAAAAGGAGGTCAACCTCGTCACCATTGTCTTAGCACTCAGTGTCGGACAAAGGTGACAAAATTAAGCATTGGGTGGGTCTATAAAAACAATCAGCCCTTTGGCGCCGAAACATGCCTCTTGTCTGATTTTGGCACACCATGAAAATACAACGGCTGATGTTCATTTGCGTATAATTTTCATCCTGATCTAGTGAAGTTTGCGCCAGTTTCTCGGTCAACAAACATTCAGTATAAACACAAGGCATAATACATTAGACAAAGGAAAGGAAAATTAATGAATCAAGGTGGGACTCAATATTTTGAGAAGTTGACTTAAATATTAGTGTTGAGAAATCAGTATCCACTTGAGCCGAATATTTGGCTTTTCATAGCGAAACGAAAACTCCTGAGCCGAATATTCGGCTTATCATAGTGAATGAGTTTCGAGTTCCTAAAAACTAAAGCTACCAGCTCTTTCATGGCTCCCCTCCACAATCTATATTGTCAGAAATGAGCATCTTCGCGGCAATCCTTCATGTATAGATAAATAAGAATTTATTTTTTAACTTTACCTGTCTCGTGAAAAAACTAAATACAGCTGAGATGATACATAAAATGCGTCCTAATTCATTCAAACATGCCAGCACAGATTTCTTTAATGTGCCTGAAATCCACTCTGAAGTCTGGGCTTCAAACTTGAGCTGTGCACGTCACATCAGAGTTCTGTCATAGTTGTGACCCAGCCATGTTGCATCTGAACAGTAGCGGCACAAGGTTATTCCCTGTAACAAACCAAAAGAAGAAAAAAATTTCAGCAGATCTAAAATCTAAACATTTTGTAAACTCGACCGTGACATCAAGACAAACACTTTAGTTTGGCAACATTTTCACTCACAACAGATCAATTCTGGTATCTCAAAAGACACACAGATCTGATTTTCCCAAAATTATTTATAGAGAAGCTTTCACGCTTGTCGTCTGAATCGTTTACATTGCTTTAAAAAACAAAATTGGGAAAGAATGTTGTACAGTGCTTTTTTTTTTTTTGCTTATATGTTCCAAACACCTACTCAAATGAAAGTTGTTACTAAACAAGTAATTGATTTTATGTTATTAGCAATCAAAATTCATTGTTGTGAAGTTGAATCAAACTTAACACAAAATAGTTCAAGTCCACATAATGTCGACAGTCCAACTTCAAGCTTTGTTCTTGTGTGCATGTATGTGTGTTTTCTGTATTAATATTTAGCTAGTTAAAAAGGTTATGAACATGATTGTATTCTGTTCATCTCGTGACAATTTAAAGCAATGTTGTGAAATTACATGTCTCGTGACATTAAATCATTTTATTAATATCTCATTCCAGATATTTTGACCTGCTAACAGAATCTCTTTTTGTGGTTTTTTTGTTGTTTTTTTTGTATCCCGCTCCTTTTTGATGGCGCTGCGGTGTTGGTTAGTACTTTCATGTTACCTGATAGTCCATAGACTATAGTGTGTTAAAATAACTGACTGCCTTTCTTCACCAGGGTTATCTTTTGGTTATTGTTGATGCCTTAATTTTTCATTACCTTCTTCTTGACTTCTCACTTGAGAGACTGGGCAGACAGAGACTGGGAGCAGGAATGGGAGAAGGGGAGGACTGATGTTTAATCTACATGTGCAAAAGACTAATTAATGGTTAATGTTAGTATTCTGTGCTATATCCCCTGTCCATACAGGTCACGGGGTGGAGCAAACCCACAAGCCCGCACCAGAGTGGTGCCATCGCTATCAAATATTTTCTCGTCACCATCTTTTAACCCTAGCCAAAAAGAACCGAATACTGCAAGAGGGCCTTTACTACGGTGACATTGTTACTGTTATACCCTACACCTATTCAGATTGATCAACTGAATTAGTTAGTTGTGTGTACTAGGAGTGGTGATAGTCTTTAGCTTTCTTGTACTGATTTGCGGTTCCATTGCCCCCTCCCGTGTTATAAATGGTTCTCTGTCCGGGGCCTCTTCCGACGGTCAGACCACTTTCAATGGACTGCCCAAGGAAAGACACCCCCTCTCCCTCCCGAAACAGGTCTCCTGGGGCACTCCCGAGACCAAATAATCTTCCATCTGCAGGCCAAGTGACAACTCCAATGGCGGTGGTCTGCCCCGGAGGTGAGAGAGGAAGCAGCTGACCTTACGACAGAGGGCCCATCCTGAGAATCCATCTTTTTATTTGTTGCGTTTTCTCTGTGTATTATAGCTGTTATGTCCTATTATCGATTGTAATAAAGCCTTCAATTCTATTGAACATTTCACAATTTTTGAAGCCCTCCGAAAAATCAAGATCAGTGACTTTTACATCAAGCTATTGCCAAATATTATACCAAGAAGCCTCTGCCAGAATCCACAGCAATAACCATAATTATGTCAGAAAAGTTTGCCACTGAAAGACGAGTGAGACAGGGAGACCCCAAATCGGCAAAATTTACAGCAGCAGTTCAAGAAACTAGGAAATGGCATAGACAAGGATTGGTAAATATCTGAAAGACTTGAGATTTGCAGATAATTGAATAGCACTTTGCACAGACAGCGTAGAGCAGATGGAAACCAACCTGAACATAATAAACAGAGCAAGAAGGTTGGCCTGAAAATTCACAAAGACAAAACTAAAATACATGACAAACTACGAGACAGATGATAATGTAATCATTGAAAACAAAACCACAGGCCTGGACATGTGGAAAGGATGAAAGACAATAGGTGGATAAAACGCTGCACTGAATGGCAACCAAGACCAGGAAGAAGATGATAAGATGACATGAAACAGAGAGGTAAAACATCATGAATGAGGGAAACAGACAGAGAAGAATAGAAATCATTATCGAAGGGCTACGTCCTTCAGTGAATGAACGACGCTTAGGTGAAAGGTGAAATTGTCCCATTTGTTGTGCCGAGAATGAAAGATAATAGATGGACAAAACTCTGCACTGAATGGCAACAAAGGGCAGGAATAAAAACAAGAGGACAACCAGGAAGAAGATGATAAGATGACATAAAACAGAGAGGAGAAATATCATGCACGAGGAAAATATCAAACAGAAGAATGGAAATCACGGTCAAAGGGCAACAACTGCAGTGGTTGAACAACGTCTTGGTGAAAGGTGAAAGGCTAAATTGTCCCATTTGTTGTGGCAAGGATGAAAGAAAATGGGTGGAAAGAAGGCTGCTCTGAATGACAACCAAGGACAGATCGCCAAAATTATTTACAGCAGCAGTAAAAGAAATATTTAAAGTGTCCATCCCAGGAAATGACACAAAAAAGGATTGGTGAATATCTGAAAGACCTGAAATTTGCACATGATTGAATAGCACTTGGCACAGAGAACGTAGAGCAGATTGAAACCAGGCTGAAGTCAAAAAACAGAGCAAGACGGTTGGCCTGAAAATTCACAAACACAAAACTAAAATGCATGACAAACTACGAGACAGATGAAAAGGTAATCATTGAAATCAAAACCATTGTGTTAGACGTGGAAAGAATGAAAGACCATAGGCGGACAAGACGCTGCGCTGAATGGCAACAATAGACAGGAAGAAGAACATGAGGAAAAGCAGAAAGACGATAGTAAGATGACATAAAACAGAGGAGAAACATCATGGATGAGGAAACCATCAAACAGAGAAGAATAGAAATCATTATCAATGGGCTTACATCCTGCAGTGGAAGAATGTCGTCTAGGTGAAAGGTGAAATTGTCCCATTTGTTGTGGCAAGGATGAAAGACAATAGGTGGACAAAACGCCGCACTGAATGGCAACCAAAGACAGATCGCCAAAATAAATTTACAGCAGCAATTCAAGAAATATTTCAAGAGTGAAACCTAGGAAATGCCATAAACAAGGATTGGTGAATATCTGAAAGATCTGAGATTTGCAGATGATTGAATAGCACTTTGCACAGACAGCGTAGAGCAGATGGAAACCAACCTGAACATGATAAACAGAGCAAGAACGTTGGCCTGAAAATTCACAACGACAAAACTAAATACATGACAAACTACGAAACAAATGAAAAGGTAATCATTGAAAACAAAACCACAGGACTGGACATGTGGAAAGGATGAAAGACAATAGATGGACAAAACGCTGCACTGAATGTCAACAAAGGACAGGAAGAAGAACAAGATGACAACCAGGAAGAAGATGGTAAGAAGACATAAAACAGAGAGGAGGAACATCATGGATGAGGAAATCATCAGCCAGAGAAAAATAGAAATTATTGTAAATCGAAAGGCTACATCCCGCAATGTATGAACGACGTCTAGGTGAAAGGTGAAATTGTCCTTTTTGTTGTGGCAAGGATGAAAGACAACAGGTGGACTAAATACTGCACTGAATGGCAACACAGGACAGGAAGAAGAGCAAGAGGACGACCAGGAAGAAGATGGCAAGACGACATAAAACAGAGAATGGACGTCGTGGATGAGGAAAACATCGGACAGAGAAGAATAGAAATCATTATCGGAGGGCTACATTCTGCAGTGAATGGTCAATACCTAGGTGAAAGGTGAAATTGTCCTATTTGTTGTTTCAAAGTTAGTGGTTATTGTTATCTGCAATGTCACGATACCTAACCTCTTGCAGTGTGTATTTAATTCGCGATGCGCCAGGATCTAAACAGGTCCTTATCCGCAGTGGTTAGTCATGAGAAATGGTGTCCCTCAGTTCTGTCTCATGCTGCATTGTAGAGTTCCTGTGGAATACAAGTTCTTTTGTATATTACTGCCATAGATTTCTTAAAGCCAATTTGCTATAAAATAGAACCATGATGTTGCCGAGATTGTCAGCTTTGCTACCAGAATAAGATGATTTAGAGTTAAAAGGTCGGCCAACTTCAAGCTGTCATCACAGGGCATGTCAAGAAGGCAAGAGCAAGTGGTTAGCTGGATTCCTTTACCGGTAATGCTACTAATCAGGTTTTCTACCTCTGCCCAGACTTGCTTAACCATCTCGCAATCGTAGAAAATATATTCCTTGAAAACGACCATCTGACAACTTTTACATTGATGTGTTTCTGAGGTCATTTTTTGAAGAAATATATTTGTTGGATATAATAATATATTGTACAGAATTGTCGAACTGAATTAGATGTTTCTCCAAGCTGTCTTGTCTAAATGACAGCAGCACCCCACTTATAACGAGTAGAGTAGAAGGAATTTCTTCCCCATTGGACCCTCCTTGGACAAACGGATTTTGGTTTCAGGGATACAAACACTTACCTCGTACGTTTAACCTCTTGGACAACAGAGTTGCCCTGCTCTCACCTGATCTTGGATATATTCTCCATAGCCCTATCCGCCGCGCTCAGATGATGGAAAGAGGCCTGCTACTTTCTCAGCTACAAAACATTTCTTGTAAGGTGTGAAGGCTGAGTTTTCCTCTTCGGGCAGGTCTCTCACCAATAAGAAGTGCGGTCTTCGGCAGCACAGAGTTGGATGCGCTATATTGTGTCGAATTGGTATAAAAGGCGCACAACTTCTCTCAAACCGGCCAAGGAGTGGTGTTCCATGGCACAAGAATGGATGCTTTTATATATTGTGCTACATACAAACAAAAAAAATCCAAGCACAACTTTTCTCAAACCGGCCAAGGAGTGGTCTTCCCTGGCACAAGAATGGATGGTTTCATATATATTGTGCATACCATACAACAGGGGGAATCATCCTTCATCACGGCACTAGAAATGGTTCCTGCAGGATCTGATAAATCAAAAGGAAGCGCATATTCGTACATGTTGTACGGATACGGACAGTTCAGATCCTTACAACGCACACAATTCGATGACGTAGAACACACACCGGAATACTATATTACTGATCTTGTTAATTTGCATAGTTTTTAAAAATATGAATCGGCTTAGTAGCAAAACAATCCGTCTTCTGCTCGGAGATTGCGTGATCTGCGCTAATAATTTATTATACTTGAGTGTACGTCGATTGCCAATGGCTACCCCAACCCCTTTTCACCTGATTAGCCAATCTGACTACCGCCCATTGATACAAACTGACTAGACCTTCACGCCCCCAGGCCCATCTGACAATCCCATTTGTTGTCACTTTAAATTCGTGAACACCATACCATGTTTTGTTTCAGCAAACCTTCACAAGTCGCGATTTTTGGTAAACATGTTGTACGGATATGTACTGTCCATATCCATACAACATGCTGTGCGGATATACACTTTCAAATAAAAAAGACTTACTTTTTACTTTTTCCTTCCGCTTGTAGCGGTGGGCGTCGCGGGGAGACACAGTCGTCTGCCGGCAGCAAGGCGAGTGGCATGGGGGAGGGACTTCGTGATTTCTGAGGGCGTCTGCCACTGAGTCGCTACAGCGTCGCCTTGCTCTTCCTCTGGCTCTCCAGACTGATAAAAAATAATAAACAAAATGAAGTAAAATAATACAGTAGAATAGAGTAGAGTGGAATAGAGCAGAGTGGAATACGATAGAAATTAATACATTAGAGCGGAGTGCAGTACAATAGAGTAGATTAAAGCAGAATACAGTACAATAGAGTAGAATTGAGTAGAATAGAATAGAAAAGAAAGAAAGAAAAAAAATGGAATAAAAATAAAATAAAACAAGAATTAAATCCCATCCCGCCTTCCATTCCCATGATTCATTGTGTTCAACATGGATATTGATTATGAATTTACATAAATATGGTATAGACAAGTTAACTTTCTATTCTGCAGTCCAGGATTAATATACTGTATCTGGAAATGACCTCAGTTAATACTTTTCTTATGTTGTGTCTAATTTTGTAAAGTTTTTTGTTGTTTTTTTATCATTTACAACTGCGGGAAATGTCCATCAGCAAATCTGAAATATGATAAAAAGAAACATGTGCATAACTAAATTTTAAGCGTACGTGTAGAATCTGATTGTGCCGTATACATAATCTCCAATGCAATATAACAAAATGTGTAAAATTTAAATGTTTTAACTTCCATTTGCTGTGTTAACTCATTCCCTACAGTAACTTTTGTAGGTGTAGACGGGAACTCTCAACACTATCCAGTTTGAAATTTAGACATAGTTCAAAGATGTTTTTTCTTTCACCCAGTGTACACTCAAGACATAGTACATTAGACATTAAGGTGAAGGAAAATCAATGGACAAGGATGGGATTTAGTATTTCGAGAAGTTGTCTTAGATATTAGTGTTCGAAAATCAGTGTCCACTCGAACCGAATATTCGGCTTCTTCGTAGCGAAGAGAAAATCCACGAGCCGAATATTCGGTTAACTGTAGCGAATGTTCATGCATAGAGTGGCAAGATAAGACCTAAAATGTATGGAGTTTTCATCCCGTTCAATTCGCATGCAATATCGATTATAAACATGTTTTGAGTTCTGGTCATGATTACTTCAAATGCCTCTTCCCCTGTTTTCTAAATCTCGCGGCCATCAATTACTTTCTACTTAAATTATTCGGCGATACGTGATGTTCACTCTTCTCTATATTGGCAATTGTATTTACAAATTAATCTGTCCAGTATAATATTATATAATAATGTAATTCAACTGGTCCTTTCTGCAGGTATCTGTAAAAGGAGGTAAAAATTATCACATTGAACTCACTTGGCAGACCCCAGTACAAATAATGAAAACGTTGACCATAATTATCATTATAGAAATGGCAATAAATGAAGCACGAGTCGCTGCACTGAACATGATGCAGGCTGGTAACTGACTGTCCGAAAGACTGGCTACGAGTGGAATAGGATTTTCACGAAGGCGAGAGAGTGTTTTTACACGGACTATACATGATGTCAACATGAGCAATGTCCACTAAATGAGCACTTCGTTGTGAGCAACAATTTCTTGTGCCGGTGTGACGAATTATTTGGTCCCCCGTAGTGGACGTTCCCCCGGAACAAGTACTAAAATTAATAGTAAAAGGTCACCCGGAACAAATACTTCATAGTAAAAGTTCCCCCTTGCATTTCGCGAAAATGTTCAGGAAATGATGATGTCATAAAAACCTACAGCATGTCAATGAGCCTAGTGAAAATTGAGGAAACAATAAATTTCCAATAAAAAAAAAAAACTACACCGATTTGAGACTTCTATTAAAAACTGTGCACTCTTACATCCATTCTGATGTACCATATAAAATTTGAAGTCCGAGTGTTGAGTGGTTCAGGAGCCTTTTGCAACGAAAAATCTCAAGTCCACAAATATATATAGTATAGGTATAGATTATACCCTTCTATTAATAACAATTGAGAATATGTCAGTATCACTTGAATCCCAACACACCTCAATGATTTTGTTTTGCTTCTGTTGTTGGCCTCCCTTAAAAACAACAACAACGATAAAAAAAAACACCTTTGTCACCCTCTAGTCTGAAAACGGTTAATAAAGACCAAAACACGGACAGTGGCGGCGTAGGGTAGGTTGCCAGCGCACGGAGCACCGCAACTACTGCGCCCCTCTGGCCCGTGAACTGTTAACTTTTGCCAGCCGGTTGTTTTCCCCGTCATGTTGAAAAACTATATAGAATGTTCGAACATTGGGAGATTTTCTATTTAGCGCTAAGGGTGGGGGGGGGGGGGGGTACTGTTATTTACTTTTTGGGTTGTTGTTTTGTTTTTGTGCCTGTGGAATTTTGTGCCCGGGGCAACTGTCCCTGTGGCCCCACACACACGCTACGCCACTGAAAACAGGTGCAGATTTTTATACCTCGTTCGTTTATCCCTTTAATTTCTATCTTTCTAGTATCCCAACATTAGCATGACAATTCTCATGATAAAATAGATGTTAGAGTTATATGAATGTGATATTGGAAACTCGCTAAGAAGAAATACATACGGACAATGCCAGCTTCAGGCACAGGTTAAACAAGCCACAAGTTAAGCCTTTACAGGCCGCAAGGGTCTCACGAAATTTCAGAGCAGGATCACCGAATCCGATTGCCCTGAGAAAATACAGTCTAGTCTTTTATTGGGACAACCTGAGAAAGGATTTCAAAAATGATTTAACTAGAAGGAAATGTTTGACTAACCCTATCCGTAATCCCAAACCTATTATCAAGCGTGGCGCCAGCCCTATTAGTCCTGTCCGTACACCTGCACCTACCTTTCAACTTGAGATAGCTGGGTTCGGTAATCCTCCCAATTTCAGAATTTTTTATTTTTTTTGCTTTTAAAATGTTATAAATTCGTTTATATTTGCTTGAAGTGACATCTAAATAATATTCTAAAAATATTAATTTAAAAACAATTAATTTTATTCTGGGCTTTAAAGACCTTGCTATTAAATCATTAAAGGGCATATTTGTTTTCAATTTTGTTTGGCTGTCCGAAATTCTTATTTTGGTATGTACCCTTGTGGGTCCTTCTGATGCACGTTTTTAACAGAGGGCCTCCATGTATTGTGTACCGGTAGAAAAAAGAAATAATGTATAAGCTAGCTACCCTGCGTCACAAATATAATGTACAAAAACGCAACAACTTATTTAACTGATCTTTTGACTCCCTGTGTACCATCACATATTAGATCATTTGTTGACACTAAAAAGTTTCAAATTCCTAAGGTGTCCCTTCAGACGGTAGTGGAAAATCTTTTTCTTTTCAAGGGCCTCAGATTTGGAATTGTCTGCCTCTGTTATTGAGAGAAACTGAAAATTTTATGACTTTTAAACATCAGCTGAAGAGTCATCTTTTTACACTTTGAATGTCCATTTTTTGTTTTCTCTTTAGGATAACTGTGTATTGTGTTTGTGATTAATATATAATATAAATGTTGTAAAGCGCTTACAGCCTGGTTGTTAACGGGATGAAGCGCTGTATAAATGCTGTGTTTAATACTATTATTATTATTATTATTATTATAGCTTCTGGCCTCACAAAGTCTACATGAGACACTATTTAGGCCTATGATATAATAGTTTTTATTAAATAAATGAAAAGTACAGCGTGGGCTATTTTGTAGCTTTTCTCTATGTCAGGGGTGGCCAAACTAGCTTAATGTAAGAGCCGCATACGGTAAACTTCAGATGTTCGACCGCCACATGATCTGAACAAAATATACAAATGCGTTTTTTATTGTTATATACAGATTTTCTCACAAAAACGTGAGATCTAGGCCTATATATAAAAACCAGCCAAATTGCCGTCGGTGTCCGGGATAAAATCTTTTAGTTGGTTTCAATTCTGGATTAGATCATAACTGATCTGCTTTACTTTGTCAGTTCCTATGGGTTTATTTTGTTGTTGTTTTTATCCGTTTGCAAATAAGTAAGTCCAACTGCATTCCCTTTGGGGACATTCCACGATAACTGACGGGGCGTTCAAAGAATACTTTTTAAGAAAGCTAAGGCCACTAAATAAATAACCAACTATTTATTTCGAAATGGACTGACCGAAATGATAAAAATGTGTTTTAAATAATAATAAAAAATTAAGATGAGTCCATTCAATTGCATTCACTTTAGTTGGTAACTGATGGGCCAGAAAAATGACCATGTTTTTTTACACAGCAAAATGAAACTGCAAAATTTGTGAAGCCAAACCAACAGAAATCGTGAACAATGTTTTTCAACATTAAAAAAGTACATTTGAGCATACAGAAAAAGCATGCATAATTAAGTTTTTACCTGTAAGCAGAATGGGGCAATTAGTTTTGAGTAACTGATGGGAAATCGTAGACATGTGCTCTTTTCCAAGACGGTCCCCGGGTCACATGATCATACAAGGAGGATAATGCTAACCAAAAATGTTAATTTAATGACTACTCTTTATAATACAACCATTAATTTTTTTTCTCAGGCATGCTTTGAAAATGGCTCTTAGGTAATATATTACGTGGAATGCCTCTTTGCGTGATGCTTACGCCCCCCCCCCCCGTCCACTCCTCCTAAACGGTCAGCATTCGAGATAAATATTGTCTCGAAATTGCAGTAATGTGCACAGTGGGTAATTTGTTTAGGTAACTACACTGCTCTTTGAACAATTATAGACAAAATGCACCACTTCAGACATCGGGGATCAGCACAGATTCAAGTCAGGTCTCCCCTCTGACCTTCTCTTGCTGCTCCAAACCCACTTGAGAGATTGAGCGGTTTTAAAGAAGAATAAAAAAAAAAGGGAGGGGGAGGGAGGGGGGGGGGTAGGAGTGGAAATATTATGTAGCAGATAACAGAAAGCGCCCAATGTCACCACTACACAGTGCCGTTAGTCAGTCATTGTCCCTTTCTACGAATGTTCAAGAACAAAGTCTATGGAAAGACCGGTCTATTTTAAGTCACTAGCCCATTATTTACTGGATTCTGATTGGTTATGCTAATGATTACTGATGAGAGTTGGGTTTGTGCACGTATGTGTGTGTGTGTGTATGTGTGTGTGTCCCGAGTTCATGTACGAAAAAGAAAGCTGCAATAGGAACATTTCTAACTTTTAAGTAGAGCCGAGTAGAGAAAAATAGTGAGTTTTGTTCTCTACCCCCAATAAAACACTTTAAAAAAAATTCCAGCTTTGATCCTCTTGCCTATTCAAAATCAATCGGTAGTGAGTGTTGAGGTCATGGGTCTTGCGTTCAAAGAAAAGAAGGGATTGTGGGACGAAATTAGCGGCACAAAACTCAAAAAATACTTCCCCACTATTTCAAGTCTCCAAATATACAAAAAAAAAAGTCTTCTGCAGGCCGAAAGGAAGGCACTTGCGAAATTTCAGGCAAATCCGAGGCAAATGAGGGGTGCTAGGTCTTGTTAAAATCACGCCCTTTTTTTTTTGAAAATTGAATTAAATATTAAGAAATATATGTATGCAACAATGTTTACTCAATTATGCAGGTTTTTTAAGCAGTAATTTTGTATTAGTTTCAGAAAATCACAAAGTATTATATTGTTATAGCAACTGTTTCAAAATCGTATTAAATGGCAATGGCCTGCGGGAACATCTAAAAAAAAAACATGCGACTTTCAGTAACGAAATTGGACTCCCAAAAATACAACTAAAAGAGCTAAAATAAAATATTAATGGTATTTGTCAGTCTTACTAGTATGTACTAACTCTGGTGAAAGAAGAGCTCAGATAACATATTTCCACGTGCTGCATATTGAAGGTAAAAAAGCCGTGGTTTGGCCAGCCCTGCTAGAAGTGAACGAATGTAAATAGATTTCAGTTTTTTTTTTTTTTTTGGTTAAATTACTTTGTAGTTAATTTCTTAGCATTTCCATGAAGAGACCAATAACTCTAATGCTATATGTCAAATTTGTTGCCTCGAAACCTACGAGATATAAATACAAAACACTGAAATGTTTAAAAAGAAACGTCTGAAAACACACGTTTGTCATTGACGGAATGCAACCATGGCTGTTTCTGACTGTTGTCCCATGTTTAGTATGTCTTTTATAGTGTTGAAGTGAATGTGAATTGAAGAATGACTGTGCAGCGCTTAGAGCTTGCATCTGACGTTTTGAAGCGTTATATAAGATAAGATAAGATAATTCATTATCATGTTGCCATAAAAATTTGTTGCCACAGCATCAGTAACAGCACAACAGCAAATACAATAGACCTACAGGGCTTTAACGCTTACCGCACACATGCACATTGCTAACACAACATTACCAGCAAATAAAAACATGACTCACACAACACACACACTGCCAGAACAATCCATTAGGAAACCTAACAACAGCATACTGCATCAGGAAACACTACTGCTTCGAATGACGGATGGGAAACAAGATCGTCTATAGCGTTTCTCTGATTGTTTTTAAATAGATTTCGTCCACTTCTTTGGGATGGGACTATTTGATTGAACAAGGGGTGGGAGCAATCATTTAGAATTGATTTCGGTTTCTGTTTGCACGAATACATAAATAACTCATCAAAGTTCACTTATTCACTGTTTTTGATAATAGAGTTGTTAATTTTGTTCTTGTTATGCGCCTTCGCATTTCCTCCCCAGGCTGTAATACAAAATAGAATGGCACGTCGGATAGTTGACTTATAAAACATCTAGATGAGTCCTTTATCTACACTACTAAATGTTATTGATTATTTATTTTCATGATTATACAGCTGCTCCTATTCCCTTCGTTACATCAAGTTTTGATGACAGGGCCGTGGCTGTTCCCATAAGGTTTTGTTATTCTAACATGGACAAAAAATGTGTTTAGACTGAACAGTTCACAACCATGGGCACCATTTTGCTGTAGACTGTAACAGTTCTCAACTATAATATATGGGCACTGATATGTCGCCGTTTTTGAGCTTTTTGAGCCCACAATACGTTAGAAAATGCCATGTTTTACATAATAAGCACAGCAGCAGCAATAACAACAAACCGCTAATCTAACCTCAAACTATTCCAAATGCCAACAAACAAAGCGGCTCTGGTACCCAATCGATCAATCCAGCCAACAAATGCAGAGAATGGGGGAGGGGGCGATGAAAGAAAATTTGGAGCCTAAGGCATCGATTGCGTGAAGAAAGGTTGAGATCCATTGGTATGGACTGTAATTTCGTGCCACTATTAGTTTCCGACGGTCATCACAAAATGGACATTAAACAAGAATAGGGCCGGTGGCGCACTGTGTCCATATTGATTAAAAAAAAATAAATAAAGGTCTCAAGACAGATCGAGAATATCAGACAACGCCTGAAAAGAAATCCGTCCAACCAACGTCAGTTTTGGGCACTGGCAAACGGGAATGATGACTCACTGGACCTTTCACTGGACACGATAAATGTCATAGATTTGTGTACGTCACATCACTTGAAATATTGATCAAATCAAAAAACAAGTGCATTTTCGTAATCAGGGCATCAAAATTTAGCAAAATTGCTCGCTAGGAACTCAATTTGGATGCTTTAATTAAAAAATAAAAACAAATAAAAAAATGAAAAAACTATAATTTCAATTCCTTCCACGTTATCATGTGACATAATTATTTCTTCCAAGAAAAAGACCATCGGCGTAAATAAATTTGTACTCCCACGGGCTTTTGCTGAAATGCTTTCATCTGTCCACTTTGCCATTTTAATACATTAGAAAAAGATGTGACATTTCAAAAGACTTACGTGAGTTGTTTTCAATTTGACACAACAGTTCAATGGAACTCGGCAGAACTGAACATTCTAATAAATAGCTACGCTCGGGTGGACAAAACTGGTGGAAATTGAAATCGGCGGAACTGATTAGTGCTGTCTATACGTGTAATAGGGCTTTTCAGTTTGCCTTGGTCTGTTGGGAATTAGTGCATCAGTTCTCCCCCCCCCCCCCCCCCCGTCAGCCGACTCAAGACAGTTCTGAGTCACCTACCTAAATTAGCGAGGCAGACTGGATACTGGATTCAGTCTCGGTCTCGGCGGTGTGCGAGGTCCTGCTTAACCCTATGGTTCTCATCTCAAATAAAATATTTTAAAAACCTGAAACGAAACAGGCTAGATCTATGGTTCGGTGCGCCAGTAGCTTAAAGTGAAATATTTCACAGCATTTTTTTTTTTTTTTTGATCATGTTTGATTTCCCACTTCAGCCAATTTCGTGGGAATTTTCTTCCGTGACTGACCTCTCTGTTCCTTTTTTGGAGTTTTAAATTTGGTGACATTTGTCGCAAAATTCTTTATCATGATCGATAAGCCACATGACTCCCATATTATTTTCTCAGACTGTCCCAGCATTTCAGTACTTTAAAAATAAAAAAAATAAAAGTTTAATTCGAGTGGGGGGGGGGGGGTACGGGGTAGGGATGGATGGACGAGGGGGGGGGGGGGCATGGGGATGTAAGTGATGGGGGGGGGGGGGGTTATTTTCATGAAAGGAGTAGCACATAATGTGGCACTCAACTTTAGGCGGGCGGCTATTTCATGTCCTGAATGTGAATCGCTGAGCCGCCCGTGCACCATGGACAATATCATCTGAAGAGAAAGTTTATTGGGGACGTGGTGGTCTAGAGGCAAGGTGCTCGCCTCTTATGCCGAAGGTACCGGGTTCGATCCCGGGTCAATGTAGACATGTTGGAATTTTTTTTTTTCGGGGGGAAAAATCCTGTCCGTGAGACTATGGTAGGTAGGATCGAGCACCTAGTCTCCTAAGATAAGGACGTAAAACTCGGAGGGCCCGTGTGCACGTTGCGCACGTTAAAGATACCTTGGCAATTGGAAATCGGAAAGAGCAGGCTGAACAGGCCGCTGCCCGGGCAAAATTCTAAAAAAAAAAAAATCTCTACCACAACAAAAAAAATAAAAACAAGTAAAGTGAGGTAGGGAGGATCAATTGGGGAGTAAATAATTCTTATATCAGTCAGACCGGGAACTCCAAACTGGGCAAGAAATGCATTCTGTACACTGGGCGTTAAATCAAAGAGAAATTTTGTGACCCGTTGAAAAAAAAAAAAAAGGATTTCGGGTTAGGAAAACGTTTTTAGCTAGGGATTGGGATAAAGTTAGGGATAGCAATCAGATCCCGTCTTTGAGTATGTTGTTAGGGTAGTCGGGAGGTACCTTTTCTTTCTCTTGTCTAATATTTTGTCGACACCTGGTTACAGCTGTATGTTATCGGTTGATGGTTTAAGGGAAGAGTTTCCTTATGTCTGGAGCACCCAGTCAATCCCTATCGACCAGAAACCTGACCCTAACTCTGTCCTTATACCCGATCCTAAACTCCTAATTTGTATTGCCAGTCGCTGAAAAATGTATAAGTCATACCCCTTATATCTGTCAACTGTAGGTTTGTGTCCATTCATGCCAGTATGTCCTTCTGTAACTCTTATCCCTAATTCTAACCCCAGCCTTTTCAACTAGAAAACACGTACACACCAACACACATATACACACAAATATTTAGAGAGTCTATAAAGACTTGTAAGAGTTCAAGGTTGTCGGGGTTGAGTTTGACTTTGAGTTTCGGTTTAACGGCCATTTTGTGCCTTACACTGTCTTTTCGTTACCTGACTTTGAATTAGTTTCAACTTTCAGACTCCAGTAAATAAGCTGAAATAAAGTGTTCCCTATTTGCTCCAAGGATTTTTTAAAAACTATCTTTAGTAATTCGACCTTTTGTTTTTTCAGGGTCTAAAAGAAAAAACCCAAAAAGAAGATGCAGCGCCCAGACACTCAAAAAGCAGCAGTGCAAAAGAAAAGAAAAGGGGGCGAGCGGCCTTTGTTGGCAACACCGTAAGTACCAATATATAAACATACAACCAGTGGCGGATTTTAGGCACAAGTTAAATATACGAATAAGTTACAATTTGGGACCCCACAATCTGCAGGACCCCTCAGAAATGTTCAGATTTTGGAAGAATTACCGAATCCGGTTACCTCCAGAAGGCACACTGAAATCTTTCAATGATACAAGAAGTTATTTGTTGTTTTGCTTCAGAAAAAAAATGTGAAGACTGGGATAGGATGCTAGTCAGCAACCTGACGGAAATCAGATGTGTGGGATTGAGGTCAAGCTTGAACCTAGGAATGACGTCGGTCCTACCTTGATCCGCTGGTTCAGTCATGGTACCGGCGTCGATTTGATGTCGGGAACTGCCCATACTGTAATCCTACCAATTCCTACTTAAATCTACGTCGGATGGGCGTAAGGATGCTGACTGGGATATTTTACCAGGCGTACCTCGAGTTCTTTGGGTTTTTTTTAAAGACCTTTTTCATACTGTAATGCGTTAAAAATTTGGAGGTTATTTTTACATTTCTTTCTTTCAACAAAGCTTTTCAACAGAGTTTGAGTCTGAGTTTGGTGAAAACATGCCACTACGGTAACGGACACATTGTGGTAGGGAAAAGTAAGACCACAGATAGAAGAGAGCAGAGCGATAGAACAGAAGGAGTCCCTACACGAAGGTCTCATCCACCATCCGCGTTTCGCTTTGGTTTTTCAACTAAACAGGCTTGTAAGATCACATAGGGGACATGATGCTCTAGAAGCAAGGTGCTCGCCTCTCAGGCTGAAGGTACCAGGTTCGAATCCCCGGTTGTGCAGGCATGTTGAAATTTTTTCGGGGGGAAAAAATTCCTGTCCCTGATCCTATGGTAGGTAGGATCGAGCACCTAGTCTTCTCGGAAAAAGGATGAAAAAACTCGGAGGGCCCGTGTGGACATTACACACGTTAAAGGTAACGTTGGAAGTTGGAAATCGATAAGAGCTGACAGAACAAGGCCGATGCCAGGACAAAATTCTAAAACCTAATCCTTACCACAACAAGAAACGTGAGGTGTAAATGCCAATGGCAGGGAACCTCCTCAAATGAAGACATAAAGGCGCAAAATAATGACATTTAAAGTTTCAAAATATCAAAGTGCTCTCATTTTCGGCATTTTAATGGCTTTATGTCCGTGCAGGAAGGCGAGGGGGGGGGGGGGTGAGCCAAGAGTACAAAAACCGTACAAGGGGGGGGGGGGTATCGAAAATGGCCCCAAATTGTGCATACGTACATTCTGAATTGGCCCTGACCCAACCAACTTCCCTACGTCAATACGTCATAGATTTGGACAAATTTCCTTATAGAGTTGGTAGGACTACCGGAGGAGAGGATTTTCTACATCAAACCAATTTCGGCGCGATGTCGTAACCAGCGGATCTACGTAGGAAATGCGTCCTTCCCATTTGCAAACTTGACATCAATTCTACGAGTTAAATTTTCATACACTCCATAAAACCCAAACTCAAACTCTACTCTCTGTCTTATCTTTATGTAAAGCTATTTGCCTACTCTGTTCTTTTGTCTAGTCTGTATCCATGTGATTTAACACGTCTCTTTGGTTTCTTTCAAACAGTTAAAAAGAAAAGAGAGGCAGAAGAAAAAAAACAGCGGGAGTTGGAAGAGGCCCTTCTGGCCGAAGCGGCCGAACCACCTCCGCGCCCCAAGGCCACAGCAAAAAGGGTAGGTTTGTGATGTCTTTGGTTATGCAGACCGCCAATAATATTGTCTTTGCTTCTTATTCCAAATGGTACATTGCCACTGAAATGTTTCTATCATGTCTTCTAAAGAATGTTGTTACACGAACGTACGTCCCCCAAGTTTTTTTGGGCCAGGGGTACATCTTTGAAAGCCTTTTGTGAGTCCAGAGCCAGAGAGCTCCTCCTGGACTACTCGTAACAACAGCCTTAATTCATTCTTCTTTCAGATTTTCTGTTTGTTTCCCTCCTGTTTTTGTTTTTTGTTTTTTTGGTCGAAAGGCTAGGGGGCAGGGGGCAGGGGGCAGGGATAGGGATTCGATAAGATTAGAGTTGAGTATAAGGTGAGGAGGGGGGGGGGGGCTCAAAGCGTTTGGGGTGCGTACATTTTATAACAACAGTCTCTTCGAAATGTGTTTCTGTCCACCAGAGGTGTAGCCAAGTTCTAAAATTAGGGAGCGGATGGCGCATACAGAAGATACCAAGTAAGGGGCACTGAGGGTTCAAAAATCAATGAATAAAAGGCAACAACTTTTGAAGAGTATGCCAAAGATGCTGCATGCTCTCCCCCCCCCCTCCCCTCATTGTAAATATCAGTGCAAAATAACTCTTGTACTGACATTTCAATAAATGATTTCCGGACAGGAATTTCCCCCCCTCGATTTGAACACGCTGTTCCATTTGATGTGGTTTGATCTTGCGCAGCTCATACGTTTCACCTGCTGTCCTTCCCTGGTGGTCATTTACTATATATTGTTTTTAATTTACTGAGTATTGTATTATGGTGCGCTTTTAATTGTTTGAGCTTGCATTTTGTTTCCGTTGGCACTATTTATGTACATGTTCAAAATGCTATAGTTGGGGGCTAATTTTGTTCATTTTTGTGTCAAGTAAATGGCCATCCCTAAAGTATGTACGTTCGTATGGGGGGAAGCGGGAAGGACGCTCCAAGGGTATGAAAAGGGTGTACAAGGGGGAGATGGGTTTCTGAGGAGCGTTCACTTTGCAGCCATGGTATTGAATTAAAAAGTTTGCATTTATTTACCTTTTTCCAAGCAAATTAAGCTTATTTACAAATTGTATACAAGACATGTTTCTAATGAAACTCAAAATGGTTCATGCAAATGGACGTTGAAAGAGTTTCACTCACGTCCACCTTATCATCGGAAGTTACATGGTAAACTATTGTAACACGACTTTGTTTTTTAAATACTGAGATACAGTTGGAAATCGTAAAGAGCAGGCGGAACAGGCTGCTGCCCGGGCAAAATTAAATTAATAGATTAAAATTTATCCCTATCACCACCCCCACCACCACCAACAAACATTTATTATTCATTATTAAGATGTATTAATATATATTCAAATGTTATTATAAAACTTTATAATCCAGTTGTGAGTGTGAACTGTTGTGAGTTGTTAACTGCGCCTAACAGGCTGCGTTATAACTTGCTCTGAAAGTGAGAGAGATAGGAGAGAAAGAATGAGAGAGAGAGAAAGATAAATCCAGAGAACAAGACTTTCTGTAAAGCGCCTAGAGCGAACCTGTTTGGATTAGGCGCTATATAAATGATCTCCATTATTATTTATTATTATTTATTCTTAATAATTGGTCGGTTTTAAAGACAAGCCGGCTATCTCCGGCCTGAAATCTCAAATTTCCAAAAATGCGGGGTAGCCTAATTTGTATCGCCAGCCGCTGAGAGAGGGTAGAAATGAATTAATGAATTAACTAACCACTGTACCGTATCACCTTTGTAGGTGTCTAACAAGTTGGTTACAAGCAGCAATAATTATGACCATGAAGTTCAGGTTATTTGTTGTTTATTTTCATTTAGTATCACGTGAAAGAAACGAAAGATTTCTTGAATTTTTAAAGTCAGACCATTATTATACTTTCCAAGATACGAGTTTTTAAACATTTATTTCCTGACATCAAAGAAAGAAAATAAGATGGCAAAATCAGCTTTTCAGTGTGTGGAAAACATCATCTGGACGTCTTAGATGGTCTTGTAACTCTAGAAACGATTTCACCCTCTAGGCACTATAATGTATCACGGATGATGCATAGATATTGATCACTCAGTTGCAGTTCCCATAAAAACTCATAGCGAGAAAAGCAAGTCATTTTTTTTATTGTTTTCCTACAATACACACAATAAATCATTAATGATCACGAAAAATCCCTTAATTATGACCCCCCCCCCCCCCCCAATAAAATGTCAGGACATCAGAATTTGCTCACAAGTAAAGATGGAGGGGGAGCCTAGAGGATTTACTGAAATTTTAAACAAGTTATATAATTACATCCTTGACATGCGCACAGAGGGTTTACGTCAACATCTTTTACAAATAAACTGAATCTTGTCATAAAGCCTTCCACAGATTTGGCAATTTGTAATTGTAGCACAAATAGAAATCTTCCAGAAATGTTTATTTCTGTTTGTTGATTCCCTTTCCCCGACTTTCATCTACAGCGATCAGCACCAACAGCACCGACAGCCCCAAAGGCAGCCACAGCAGCAGCCACAGCAGCAGCCACAGCCGCCACAACATCAAAGGTAAAGTCTGTGGGTGTGTTCTGTCTGCTTGTGTTTCTGTGTGTCCACTTACAAACATTCTTTCGAATTGTCTTTTGTTTCATGAAAAGAATTTCTTCAAAGCCTTTTCTGTTTTCTGATTGGATAGATTGTATTACGTTCAGGTCAGCTTGTCCGCTTTACCCAATTTGTTTTGTCCTTTACATCACTAGTCCTTCTTGTGTATGTGTTGAATTGGCGGTTAGGTTAAATGGCCCATAATAGATTTGAGCTTGGAATTGAAATTGTGCGTCTGATATATTGATTGATTACTCTGTTTCTTCCCAAACCACAATCCATTCATTATGCGTATGGCAATGTAAAATACGGTCACTTCTCCATATGGCTATTGCTATACAAATGAATTAAAGATCAGAAAAAAAAAACATGAGTTTCAATACTTCATTCCATTCCTGTACTGCAAATGAATTTAAAAGAAAAGAAAACACACAAAGAGAGAGAGAGAGAGAGAGAGAGAGAGAGAGAGAGAGAGAGAGAGAGAGAGAGAGAGAGAGAGACAGAGAGAGAGAGAGAGAGAGAGAGAGAGAGAGAGGGAGACGGGAGAGAGACAGAGTGTGTGAGTAAGTACAGTGAGGGAGGCGTGGAGAATTTTGTTTTTGCAGTTCAAGTTTTATCATTTATTAGTTTCAGACTTTGTGGTAATAAGTGTTGTACATACAAAAATGAATGGACATGATAGGCCTTGGGCTCTGTCGTTTTGTTAAATGTTCCATCGTGTTTCTTATTGAATTTTTCTTCAACAATTGTATGTGAGTCATTATGAAGCATTGACTGCCTCAGCTTTTCTTAACTTCTAACATCACCTGACCCTTTTATGCAGGGAAACTGAATTTTTGAAGTGAAAAGAAAATGGCTGATTGTTACAAGCTCTGTTTTGTAGTTACATATGTTGGTTTTAAAGTATATAATTATGACGTATCTTTCATCCTTATAAACAAAATAAATAACATGTTGGTTTTTTTTTCTTCCAATACAATTTTCAGCGGAAAAGAAAAAATGCCAATGCATCAGAGAGAGTAAGTTTATTTTTTATCTGTTTGTCTGTTTGTCCACACTCGTATGTGTGTATGTTTTTTATCTATACCCCATCTGTCTATCCACGCATGCTCCCAACCACCTACCCATGTCCATCTGTACGTATGCCTGCGTGCCTAGCTATGTTCCTGTCTGTTGGTTTCAATAGCTGTATTGATCATTGCATGTATTCGTCTTACTAACTGTCTTGTGCGCCTCTCTCTCTCTCTCTCTCTCTCTCTCTCTTTCTCTCTCTCTCTCTCTCTCTCTATCTCTCTCTCTCTCTCTCTCTCTCTCCGGTCGTGGCATTCTGACATTGCGTTTAAGTCTGAGTTTGAGTTTACCGCACTTGGGCACGATATCGGCCTCTCAGCACCTTACACAATGAATATCTTTCTTATGGCCGATATTTAGGACATGAGGCAGGGAAGGTTCACAGAATATAATTCTTTCATGGATCAGAAGGCACGGCGCCATCGTCGGATATGCATGAAGTCTACATAATTATTCAGTTAAAATATGTTTTATTGATAGTTGGCCATTGCATGCCACCTTGAGTGAAAAAAACACGGTGTATGAGGCAGTCTACGTCATCTATAGTTATTTATCTGTTTTTCTGATTATAGGAATCTTGACATTGTCTTATAAGGAAATATATTTTCACAAATGGTACATTGCTCTCAATGGTCATTGAAAGAGCGCATGCGCAATCACCCAAGCACTATCCCTACGTCAATTCGACGTAAGATTTGTCAAGGATTTCCGTAAGATTTGCAGGATTTTTGCATATTCGGGCTCCCTGCATCAATCCAACAATGGCTCAATTTCGTAAAAACCATTCTGTAACCTCGGTAGGAACCATGTCATTCTTATGTGTAAACTTGATGTCAAATAAAATTATGTGCTTTGGAGTTCCATAGGGTTTGGGAGAGTTAAGTATTATTACATGAATGAGTCATAGCTCAATAGTAGGCATAATGTATGCCAAGCAAAATTGCATGGAGCCTTAACCCTTTGGCTACTGACCCCCTGAAAGCTAAAAGTTTTCAAATGCAGTTTATATTGAAATCCGCTAATTTCAGTTATTTTAAATGCTAAATCTAAATCTAAACCAGGCTATTGATCTGTAATTAAAAGCTGATAACGCAGAAATAAAACGTGTAATTGACGGAACAGCAACGAGTTAGCAACAACGCTGTTCCTAGTACTGAAAGGGTTCAATAAAGACCTCTTGACACAGGGCCGGATCAAGAGCTTTAGAGTCCTTAAGCGCCTAAACGATTCTGTGTCCCTAGAGACTGTATAATAATATGTCATTTAAAAAGCCAACAAAAATAAACAGTTAGGCGCAGGGTAATTTTTTAAATACATTTAGAAAAACAAAATAAAACAAAGCGAGACCTACACCCCAGGAAATACTTTAATTTTTTCATATATTGTAGGGGATTGTTTTTTTGTGGACCCCGATACAGCTGCACCAGTTGTAGTTTTACACCATATTATCATGGTCCATGGTAAATCCGGCAATGAAAAATTTCAGTGATGCACCGGCCTCCCCCCCTCCCCCCCCCCCCCCCCCACCCAAGATGCCTTAAGCACGTGCTTGTTTTGCTTAATGATTAATCTAGCCATGTCTGTACATGCCACAGATCTAGCTAGAATGCGGCAGAATATGTGTTGTTTGGGATAAATAAGAAATAAAAAAATAAAGACAGATTTTCTAGACCTCTCTCTGCTCACTTTGATGTGTGGGGAGGTGAAGGATATGTCATGGTTTATCCCAGTCATCATTTCCTTTTGTAATATATTCAAAGTCAGTGTTAATATGTTCATTTTTACATAGCTTTGTGAACATTTTCATATTATTATTCTTTCAAAAAAATCATATTTGTAGGCTACAGACAAGCAAATTACTGTTTCTAGGAACGCAGAGAAAGAATAAAAAAAATTAGAAATAAATTTATGTAGATGAGATATTCACCCGAGATAAACTTAATTTCGTGCTCCTTCTCTGTCTCTCTCTCTCTCTCTCTTTCTCTCTCTCTCTGCCTCCCTCTCTCGCTCTTACTCTCTCCCTCTCTCTCTCTCTCTCTCTCTCTCTCGCTCTCTATTTCCAAGCTCTTCACTTAGTCGGGAAGCGGTCTCATACAATTTGAACACTTTGTAATTTTCAATTCTTCCTTGAAAGGGCGGATACTGACCAAATTGTGAAAGTATCGAACTGTATCTGCTTTGAGTTCACACACATATGCCCATGTAAATCGGCAAGCTAACTTACATGACAATGTTTCTACCAATTTTCCCATTTTTTCAGTAAATTATTTCAGAGCCTTTAAGCCAAACATATTATAGTAAAAATTGTGTGTGTTTTCCATTTCTCAGGAAGCAGAACCCATAGGCCTAGAAGAGGCCACACGTTCCCCAAAGAAAAAAAGAAGAAGAGAGGTAAGAATTTGATATTCCTCATTGCATTTTGTGTTTGGTTTAATTGACGATCCGAGCACAACACCATGATTAAATTACAAAGAGATGAGTTTGAGAAAAAGGCCACAGACAAAAACAACAACAACAAAAAACAACCTAATAACAGGTTTGCACTTAACCGTTGTATTGGATTGCGAACAGCAAACTACATCCACACATAGCTCAACCTCATAGAATGCAATCGTTTCACAACTGCTGTTAATAGATGGGAGAATACAAAAACCACAGAAAAACTCTGGGGTCGCAGCAAGGCTTAAAGCAAAGTCAAAAACTGGCAAAATTGAAAAGTTGTGTGGAGAAAACCAATAATTATGACCATGAAGTTCAGGTGATTTGTATTTTATTTTCATTTAGTATCACGTGAAAGAAACGAAAGATTTCTTGAATTTTTAAAGTCAGACCATTATTATACTTTCCAAGATACGAGTTTTTAAACATTTATTTCCTGACACCAAAGAAAGTAAATAAGATGGCAAAATCAGCTTTTCAGTGTGTGGAAAACATCATCTGGACGTCTGAGATAGTCTTGTAACTCTAAAAACGATTTCACCCTCTAGGCACTATAATGTATCACGAATGATGCATAGATATTGATCACTCAGTTGCAGTTCCCATAAAAACTCATAGCGAGAAAAGCAAGTCATTTTTTTTATTGTTTTCCTACAATACACACAATAAATCATTAATGATCACGAAAAATCCCTTAATTATGCCCCCCCCCCTCCCCAATAAAATGTCAGGACATCAGAATTTGCTCACAAGTAGAGATGGAGGGGGAGCCTAGAGGATTTACTGAAATTTTAAACAAGTTATGTAATTACATCCTTGACATGCGCACAGAGGGTTTACGTCAACATCTTTTACAAATAAACTGAATCTTGTCATAAAGCCTTCCACAGATTTGGCAATTTGTAATTGTAGCACAAATAGAAATCTTCCAGAAATGTTTATTTCTGTTTGTTGATTCCCTTTCCCCGACTTTCATCTACAGCGATCAGCACCAACAGCACCGACAGCCCCAAAGGCAGCCATAGCAGCAGCCACAGCAGCAGCCACAGCCGCCACAACATCAAAGGTAAAGTCTGTGGGTGTGTTCTGTCTGCTTGTCTGTCTGTGTGTCCACTTACAAACATTCTTTCGAATTGTCTTTTGTTTCATGAAAAGAATTTCTTCAGAGCTTTTTCTGTTTTCTGATTGGATAGATTGTATTACGTTCAGGTCAGCTTGTCCTCTTTACCCAATTTGTTTTGTCCTTTACACCAGTAGTCCTTCTTGTGTATATGTTGAATTGGCGGTTAGGCAAAAAGGGCCCATAATAGATTTGAGCTTGGATTTGAAATTGTGCGTCTGATATATTGATTGATTACTCTGTTTCTTCCCAAACCACAATCCATTCATTATGCGTATGGCAATGTAAAATACGGTCACTTCTCCATATGGCTGTTGCTATACAAATGAATTAAAGATCAGAAAAAAAAACATGAGTTTCAATACTTCATTCCATTCCTGTACTGCAAATGAATTTAAAAGAAAAGAAAACACAGAGAGAGAGAGAGAGAGAGAGAGAGAGAGAGAGAGAGAGAGAGAGAGAGAGAGAGAGAGAGAGAGACAGAGTGTGTGAGTAAGTACAGAGAGGGAGGCGTGGAGAATTTTGTTTTTGCAGTTCAAGTTTTATCATTTATTAGTTTCAGACTTTGTGGTAATAAGTGTTGTACATACAAAAATGAATGGACATGATAGGCCTTGGGCTCTGTCGTTTTGTTAAATGTTCCATCGTGTTTCTTATTGAATTTTTCTTCAACAATTGTATGTGAGTCATTATGAAGCATTGACTGCCTCAGCTTTTCTTAACTTCTAACATCACCTGACCCTTTTATGCAGGGAAACTGAATTTTTGAAGTGAAAAGAAAATGGCTGATTGTTACAAGCTCTGTTTTGTAGTTACATATGTTGGTTTTAAAGTATATAATTATGACGTATCTTTCATCCTTATAAACAAAATAAATAACATGTTGGTTTTTTTTTCTTCCAATACAATTTTCAGCGGAAAAGAAAAAATGCCAATGCATCAGAGAGAGTAAGTTTATTTTTTATCTGTTTGTCTGTTTGTCCACACTCGTATGTGTGTATGTTTTTTATCTATACCCCATCTGTCTATCCACGCATGCTCCCAACCACCTACCCATGTACATCTGTACGTATGCCTGCGTGCCTAGCTATGTTCCTGTCTGTTGGTTTCAATAGCTGTATTGATCATTGCATGTATTCGTCTTACTAACTGTCTTGTGCGCCTCTCTCTCTCTCTCTCTCTCTCTTTATCTCTCTCTCTCTCTCTCTCCGGTCGTGGCATTCTGACATTGCGTTTAAGTCTGAGTTTGAGTTTACCGCACGTGGGCACGATATCGGCCTCTCAGCGCCTGACACAATGAATATCTTTCTTATGGCCGATATTTAGGACATGAGGCAGGGAAGATTCACAGAATATAATTCTTTCATGGATCAGAAGGCACGGCGCCATCGTCGGACATGCATGAAGTCTACATAATTATTCAGTTAAAATATGTTTTATTGATAGTTGGCCATTGCATGCCACCTTGAGTGAAAAAAAAAACGGTGTATGAGGCAGGCCGCGTCATCTATAGTTATTTATCTGTTTTTATGATTGTAGGAATCTTGACATTGTCTTATAAGGAAATATATTTTCGCAAATGGTACATTGCTCTCAATGGTCATTGAAAGAGCGCATGCGCAATCACCCAAGCACCATCCCTACGTCAATTCGACGTAAGATTTGTCAAGGATTTCCGTAAGATTTGCAGGATTTTTGCATATTCGGGCTCCCTGCATCAATCCAACAATGGCTCAATTTCGTAAAAACCATTCTGTAACCTCGGTAGGAACCATGTCATTCTTATGTGTAAACTTGATGTCAAATAAAATTATGTGCTTTGGAGTTCCATAGGGTTTGGGAGAGTTAAGTATTATTACATGAATGAGTCATAGCTCAATAGTAGGCATAATGTATGCCAAGCAAAATTGCATGGAGCCTTAACCCTTTGACTACTGACCCCCTGAAAGCTAAAAGTTTTCAAAGGCAGTTTATATTGAGATCCGCTAATTTCAGTTATTTTAAATGGTAAATCTAAATCTAAACCAGGCTATTGATCTGTAATTAAATAGCTGATAACGCAGAGATAAAACGTGTAATTGACGGAACAGCAACGAGTTAGCAACAACGCTGTTCCTAGTACTGAAAGGGTTCAATAAAGACCTCTTGACACAGGGCCGGATCAAGAGCTTTAGAGTCCTTAAGCGCCTAAACGATTCTGTGTCCCTAGAGACTGTATAATAATATGTCATTTAAAAAGCCAACAAAAATAAACAGTTAGGCGCAGGGTAATTTTTTAAATACATTTAGAAAAACAAAATAAAACAAAGCGAGACCTACACCCCAGCAAATACTTTAATTTTTTCATATATTGTAGGGGATTGTTTTTTTGTGGACCGCGATACAGCTGCACCAGTTGTAGTTTTACACCATATTATCATGGTCCATGGTAAATCCGGTACTGAAAAATTTCAGTGATGCACCGGCCTCCCCCCTCCCCCCCCCCCCACCCCCCAATATGCCTTAAGCACGTGCTTGTTTTGCTTAATGATTAATCTAGCCATGTCTGTACATGCCACAGATCTAGCTAGAATGCGGCAGAATATGTGTTGTTTGGGATAAATAAGAAATAAAAAAATAAAGACAGATTTTCTAGACCTCTCTCTGCTCACTTTGATGTGTGGGGAGGTGAAGGATATGTCATGGTTTATCCCAGTCATCATTTCCTTTTGTAATATATTCAAAGTCAGTGTTAATATGTTCATTTTTACATAGCTTTGTGAACATTTTCATATTATTATTCTTTCAAAAAAATCATATTTGTAGGCTACAGACAAGCAAATTACTGGTTCTAGGAACGCAGAGAAAGAATAAAAAAATTAGAAATAAATTTATGTAGATGAGATACTCACCTGAGATGAACTTAATTTCGTGCTCCTTCTCTGTCTCTCTCTCTCTCTCTCGGCCTCCCCTCTCTCTCTCTTTCTCTCTCTCTCTGCCTCCCTCTCTCGCTCTTACTCTCTCCCTCTCTCTCTCTCTCTCTCTCTCTCTCTCCCGCTCTCTATTTCCAAGCTCTTCACTTAGTCGAGAAGCGGTCTCACACAATTTGAACACTTTGTAATTTTCAATTCTTCCTTGAAAGGGCGGATACTGACCAAATTGTGAAAGTATCGAACTGTATCTGCTTTGAGTTCACACACATATGCCCATGTAAATCGGCAAGCTAACTTACATGACAATGTTTCTACCAATTTTCCCATTTTTTCAGTAAATTATTTCAGAGCCTTTAAGCCAAACACATTATAGTAAAAATTGTGTGTGTTTTCCATTTCTCAGGAAGCAGAACCCATAGGCCTAGAAGAGGCCACACGTTCCCCAAAGAAAAAAAGAAGAAGAGAGGTAAGAATTTGATATTCCTCATTGCATTTTGTGTTTGGTTTAATTGACGATCCGAGCACAACACCATGATTAAATTACAAAGAGATGAGTTTGAGAAAAAGGCCACAGACAAAAACAACAACAACAAAAAACAACCTAATAACAGGTTTGCACTTAACCGTTGTATTGGATTGCGAACAGCAAACTACATCCACACATAGCTCAACCTCATAGAATGCAATCGTTTCACAACTGCTGTTAATAGATGGGAGAATACAAAAACCACAGAAAAACTCTGGGGTCGCAGCAAGGCTTAAAGCAAAGTCAAAAACTGGCAAAATTGAAAAGTTGTGTGGAGAAAACCAATAATTATGACCATGAAGTTCAGGTGATTTGTATTTTATTTTCATTTAGTATCACGTGAAAGAAACGAAAGATTTCTTGAATTTTTAAAGTCAGACCATTATTATACTTTCCAAGATACGAGTTTTTAAACATTTATTTCCTGACACCAAAGAAAGTAAATAAGATGGCAAAATCAGCTTTTCAGTGTGTGGAAAACATCATCTGGACGTCTGAGATAGTCTTGTAACTCTAAAAACGATTTCACCCTCTAGGCACTATAATGTATCACGAATGATGCATAGATATTGATCACTCAGTTGCAGTTCCCATAAAAACTCATAGCGAGAAAAGCAAGTCATTTTTTTTATTGTTTTCCTACAATACACACAATAAATCATTAATGATCACGAAAAATCCCTTAATTATGCCCTCCCCCCCCCCCTCCCCAATAAAATGTCAGGACATCAGAATTTGCTCACAAGTAGAGATGGAGGGGGAGCCTAGAGGATTTACTGAAATTTTAAACAAGTTATGTAATTACATCCTTGACATGCGCACAGAGGGTTTACGTCAACATCTTTTACAAATAAACTGAATCTTGTCATAAAGCCTTCCACAGATTTGGCAATTTGTAATTGTAGCACAAATAGAAATCTTCCAGAAATGTTTATTTCTGTTTGTTGATTCCCTTTCCCCGACTTTCATCTACAGCGATCAGCACCAACAGCACCGACAGCCCCAAAGGCAGCCATAGCAGCAGCCACAGCAGCAGCCACAGCCGCCACAACATCAAAGGTAAAGTCTGTGGGTGTGTTCTGTCTGCTTGTCTGTCTGTGTGTCCACTTACAAACATTCTTTCGAATTGTCTTTTGTTTCATGAAAAGAATTTCTTCAGAGCTTTTTCTGTTTTCTGATTGGATAGATTGTATTACGTTCAGGTCAGCTTGTCCTCTTTACCCAATTTGTTTTGTCCTTTACACCAGTAGTCCTTCTTGTGTATATGTTGAATTGGCGGTTAGGCAAAAAGGGCCCATAATAGATTTGAGCTTGGATTTGAAATTGTGCGTCTGATATATTGATTGATTACTCTGTTTCTTCCCAAACCACAATCCATTCATTATGCGTATGGCAATGTAAAATACGGTCACTTCTCCATATGGCTGTTGCTATACAAATGAATTAAAGATCAGAAAAAAAAACATGAGTTTCAATACTTCATTCCATTCCTGTACTGCAAATGAATTTAAAAGAAAAGAAAACACAGAGAGAGAGAGAGAGAGAGAGAGAGAGAGAGAGAGAGAGAGAGAGAGAGAGAGAGAGAGAGTGTGTGAGTAAGTACAGAGAGGGAGGCGTGGAGAATTTTGTTTTTGCAGTTCAAGTTTTATCATTTATTAGTTTCAGACTTTGTGGTAATAAGTGTTGTACATACAAAAATGAATGGACATGATAGGCCTTGGGCTCTGTCGTTTTGTTAAATGTTCCATCGTGTTTCTTATTGAATTTTTCTTCAACAATTGTATGTGAGTCATTATGAAGCATTGACTGCCTCAGCTTTTCTTAACTTCTAACATCACCTGACCCTTTTATGCAGGGAAACTGAATTTTTGAAGTGAAAAGAAAATGGCTGATTGTTACAAGCTCTGTTTTGTAGTTACATATGTTGGTTTTAAAGTATATAATTATGACGTATCTTTCATCCTTATAAACAAAATAAATAACATGTTGGTTTTTTTTTCTTCCAATACAATTTTCAGCGGAAAAGAAAAAATGCCAATGCATCAGAGAGAGTAAGTTTATTTTTTATCTGTTTGTCTGTTTGTCCACACTCGTATGTGTGTATGTTTTTTATCTATACCCCATCTGTCTATCCACGCATGCTCCCAACCACCTACCCATGTACATCTGTACGTATGCCTGCGTGCCTAGCTATGTTCCTGTCTGTTGGTTTCAATAGCTGTATTAATCATTGCATGTATTCGTCTTACTAACTGTCTTGTGCGCCTCTCTCTCTCTCTCTCTCTCTCTTTATCTCTCTCTCTCTCTCTCTCCGGTCGTGGCATTCTGACATTGCGTTTAAGTCTGAGTTTGAGTTTACCGCACGTGGGCACGATATCGGCCTCTCAGCGCCTGACACAATGAATATCTTTCTTGTGGCCGATATTTAGGACATGAGGCAGGGAAGATTCACAGAATATAATTCTTTCATGGATCAGAAGGCACGGCGCCATCGTCGGATATGCATGAAGTCTACATAATTATTCAGTTAAAATATGTTTTATTGATAGTTGGCCATTGCATGCCACCTTGAGTGAAAAAAAAAAACGATGTATGAGGCAGGCCGCGTCATCTATAGTTATTTATCTGTTTTTATGATTGTAGGAATCTTGACATTGTCTTATAAGGAAATATATTTTCGCAAATGGTACATTGCTCTCAATGGTCATTGAAAGAGCGCATGCGCAATCACCCAAGCACCATCCCTACGTCAATTCGACGTAAGATTTGTCAAGGATTTCCGTAAGATTTGCAGGATTTTTGCATATTCGGGCTCCCTGCATCAATCCAACAATGGCTCAATTTCGTAAAAACCATTCTGTAACCTCGGTAGGAACCATGTCATTCTTATGTGTAAACTTGATGTCAAATAAAATTATGTGCTTTGGAGTTCCATAGGGTTTGGGAGAGTTAAGTATTATTACATGAATGAGTCATAGCTCAATAGTAGGCATAATGTATGCCAAGCAAAATTGCATGGAGCCTTAACCCTTTGACTACTGACCCCCTGAAAGCTAAAAGTTTTCAAAGGCAGTTTATATTGAGATCCGCTAATTTCAGTTATTTTAAATGGTAAATCTAAATCTAAACCAGGCTATTGATCTGTAATTAAATAGCTGATAACGCAGAGATAAAACGTGTAATTGACGGAACAGCAACGAGTTAGCAACAACGCTGTTCCTAGTACTGAAAGGGTTCAATAAAGACCTCTTGACACAGGGCCGGATCAAGAGCTTTAGAGTCCTTAAGCGCCTAAACGATTCTGTGTCCCTAGAGACTGTATAATAATATGTCATTTAAAAAGCCAACAAAAATAAACAGTTAGGCGCAGGGTAATTTTTTAAATACATTTAGAAAAACAAAATAAAACAAAGCGAGACCTACACCCCAGCAAATACTTTAATTTTTTCATATATTGTAGGGGATTGTTTTTTTGTGGACCCCGATACAGCTGCACCAGTTGTAGTTTTACACCATATTATCATGGTCCATGGTAAATCCGGTACTGAAAAATTTCAGTGATGCACCGGCCTCCCCCCTCCCCCCCCCCCCACCCCCCAATATGCCTTAAGCACGTGCTTGTTTTGCTTAATGATTAATCTAGCCATGTCTGTACATGCCATAGATCTAGCTAGAATGCGGCAGAATATGTGTTGTTTGGGATAAATAAGAAATAAAAAAATAAAGACAGATTTTCTAGACCTCTCTCTGCTCACTTTGATGTGTGGGGAGGTGAAGGATATGTCATGGTTTATCCCAGTCATCATTTCCTTTTGTAATATATTCAAAGTCAGTGTTAATATGTTCATTTTTACATAGCTTTGTGAACATTTTCATATTATTATTCTTTCAAAAAAATCATATTTGTAGGCTACAGACAAGCAAATTACTGGTTCTAGGAACGCAGAGAAAGAATAAAAAAATTAGAAATAAATTTATGTAGATGAGATACTCACCTGAGATGAACTTAATTTCGTGCTCCTTCTCTGTCTCTCTCTCTCTCTCTCGGCCTCCCCTCTCTCTCTCTTTCTCTCTCTCTCCGCCTCCCTCTCTCGCTCTTACTCTCTCCCTCTCTCTCTCTCTCTCTGTCTCTCTCCCGCTCTCTATTTCCAAGCTCTTCACTTAGTCGGGAAGCGGTCTCACACAATTTGAACACTTTGTAATTTTCAATTCTTCCTTGAAAGGGCGGATACTGACCAAATTGTGAAAGTATCGAACTGTATCTGCTTTGAGTTCACACACATATGCCCATGTAAATCGGCAAGCTAACTTACATGACAATGTTTCTACCAATTTTCCCATTTTTTCAGTAAATTATTTCAGAGCCTTTAAGCCAAACACATTATAGTAACAATTGTGTGTGTTTTCCATTTCTCAGGAAGCAGAACCCATAGGCCTAGAAGAAGCCACGCGTTCCCCAAAGAAAAAAAGAAGAAGAGAGGTAAGAATTTGATATTCCTCATTGCATTTTGTGTTTGGTTTAATTGACGATCCGAGCACAACACCATGATTAAATTACAAAGAGATGAGTTTGAGAAAAAGGCCACAGACAAAAAAAACAACAACAAAAAACAACCTAATGACAGGTTTGCACTTAACCGTTGTATTGGATTGCGAACAGCAAACTACATCCACACATAGCTCAACCTCATAGAATGCAATCGTTTCACAACTGCTGTTAATAGATGGGAGAATACAAAAACCACAGAAAAACTCTGGGGTCGCAGCAAGGCTTAAAGCAAAGTCAAAAACTGGCAAAATTAAAAAGTTGTGTAGAGAAAAACCAATAATTATGACCATGAAGTTCAGGTGATTTGTAGTTTATTTTCATTTAGTATCACGTGAAAGAAACGAAAGATTTCTTGAATTTTTAAAGTCAGACCATTATTATACTTTCCAAGATACGAGTTTTTAAACATTTATTTCCTGACACCAAAGAAAGTAAATAAGATGGCAAAATCAGCTTTTCAGTGTGTGGAAAACATCATCTGGACGTCTGAGATAGTCTTGTAACTCTAGAAACGATTTCACCCTCTAGGCACTATAATGTATCACGAATGATGCATAGATATTGATCACTCAGTTGCAGTTCCCATAAAAACTCATAGCGAGAAAAGCAAGTCATTTTTTTTATTGTTTTCCTACAATACACACAATAAATCATTAATGATCACGAAAAATCCCTTAATTATGACCCCCCCCCCCCCTCCCCATTAAAATGTCAGGACATCAGAATTTGCTCACAAGTAGAGATGGAGGGGGAGCCTAGAGGATTTACTGAAATTTTAAACAAGTTATGTAATTACATCCCTGACATGCGCACAGAGGGTTTACGTCAATATCTTTTACAAATAAACTGAATCTTGTCATAAAGCCTTCCACAGATTTGGCAATTTGTAATTGTAGCACAAATAGAAATCTTCCAGAAATGTTTATTTCTGTTTGTTGATTCCCTTTCCCCGACTTTCATCTACAGCGATCAGCACCAACAGCACCGACAGCCCCAAAGGCAGCCATAGCAGCAGCCACAGCAGCAGCCACAGCCGCCACAACATCAAAGGTAAAGTCTGTGGGTGTGTTCTGTCTGCTTGTCTGTCTGTGTGTCCACTTACAAACATTCTTTCGAATTGTCTTTTGTTTCATGAAAAGAATTTCTTCAGAGCTTTTTCTGTTTTCTGATTGGATAGATTGTATTACGTTCAGGTCAGCTTGTCCTCTTTACCCAATTTGTTTTGTCCTTTACACCATTAGTCCTTCTTGTGTATATGTTGAATTGGCGGTTAGGCTAAAGGGCCCATAATAGATTTGAGCTTGGATTTGAAATTGTGCGTCTGATATATTGATTGATTAATCTTCGTTTCTTCCCAAACCACAATCCATTCATTATGTGTATGGCAATGTAAAATACGGTCACTTCTCCATATGGCTGTTGCTATACAAATGAATTAAAGATCAGAAAAAAAAACATGAGTTTCAATACTATTTTCCATTCCTGTACTGCAAATGAATTTAAAAGAAAAGAAAACACACACAGAGAGAGAGAGAGAGAGAGAGAGAGAGAGAGAGATAGAGAGAGGGAGGGGGGAGAGAGACAGAGTGTGTGAGTAAGTACAGAGAGGGAGGCGTGGAGAATTTTTTTTTTTGCAGTTCAAGTTTTATCATTTATTAGTTTCAGACTTTGTGGTAATAAGTGTTGTACATACAAAAATGAATGGACATGATAGGCCTTGGGCTCTGTCGTTTTGTTAAATGTTCCATCGTGTTTCTTATTGAATTTTTCTTCAACAATTGTATGTGAGTCATTATGAAGCATTGACTGCCTCAGCTTTTCTTAACTTCTAACATCACCTTACCTTTTTATGCAGTGAAACTGAATTTTTGAAATGAAAAGAAAATGACTGATTGTCACAAACTCTGTTTTGTAGTTAAATATGTTGGTTTTAAAGTATATAATTATGGCGTATCTTTCATCCTTATGAACAAAATAATAAGATGTTGGTTTTTTTTTCTTCCAATACAATTTTCAGCGGAAAAGAAAAAATGCCAATGCATCAGAGAGAGTAAGTTTATTTTTTATCTGTTTGTCTGTTTGTCCACACTTGTATGTGTGTATGTTTTTTATCTATACCCCATCTGTCTATCCACGCATGCTCCCAACCACCTACCCATGTCCATCTGTACGTATGCCTGCGTGCCTAACTATGTTCCTGTCTGTTGGTTTCAATAGCTGTATTGATCATTGCATGTATTCGTCTTACTAACTGTCTTGTGCGCCCCTCTCTCTCTCTGTCTGTCTGTCTCTCTCTCTCTCTTTCTCTCTCCGGTCGTGGCATTCTGACATTGCGTTTAAGTCTGAGTTTGAGTTTACGGCACTTGGGCACGATATCGGCCTCTCAGCGAATGAGCATCTTTTTTATGGCCGATATTTAGGACATGAGGCAGGGAAGGTTGACAGAATATAATTCTTTCATGGATCAGAAGGCATGGCGCCGTCGTCGGATATGCGTGAAGTCTACATAATTATTCAATTAAAATATGTTTTATTGAGAGTTGGCCATTGCATGCCACCTTGAGTAAAACAAATGTAACAGGACGGGTACACCGAGCGGGTCTCTCTCTATCTATGGCTATCTAATCTGACACCAAATAATGTAACACAGGACGAGACGAGCGGGGCTCTCTACACAGTCAAACATACAAACAAAACTATCAGGCTTTGAGAGGACATCAATTTTATTAAAAGGAAAAGAAAAAAACAAATCAAATATTAAACACAATACAATAAACAGGACAATAAACAAGACAATAAACCACAATACAATAAACAATACATTACGAAGACAATAAACAGCACAATAAACCAGGACAATCGACAATACAGTACATTAAACCCAACCAATAGGCGCGAATGTAGTGATACATAACAAGGTTCTACTTCTGGCACCAGGGATGGTCACTTAAATTGACCAATCCTGGACAATACAGACCACGCCAAGACTATGATTTAAAATTGGCGCAGTGAGTACATCAGTTGGCAATGTTACTCAACACCTGCATGACTCATCTCAGTGCGTGATAAACAATAAGGGGAGATTATCTATGGTTTCTGTGTGGTTACTTCCCCTTGACCACGTCTAGTGGTCCAGCTGATCAAAATAACGGGTTTATCTCCCTTTCACTACAATGAGCTATGTTCTCGGCCCTGTAATAATTCACCCCATTACACAAAAAACGGTGTATGAGGCAGGTCCCGTCATCTATGGTTATTTATCTGTTTTTCTGATAATAGGAATCTTGATATTGTCTCATAAGGAAATTTATTTTCACAAGCGTCATTTAAAGAGTGCATGCGCACTCACCCAAGCAGAATCTCTACGTCAATTCAACGTAAGATTTGTCAAGGATTTCCGTAAGATTAGTAGCATTTCTGCACGTTTGGGCTCCCTGCATCAATCCCACCATGGCTCAATTTCGTAAAACCATTCTGTAACCTACAAAGGAACGACGTCACTCGTATGTGTAAACTTGATGTCACATAAAATTATGTGCTTTCGAGTTCCAGGGGGGGGGGGGGGGGGGGTTAAGCATTATTACATGGATGAGTCATAGCTCAATAGTAGGCATAATGTATGCCAAGCAAAATGGCATGGAGCCTTAAATAAAGACCTCTTGACACAGGGCCGGATCAAGAGCTTTAGAGTCCTTAAGCACCTAAAAGATTCTGTGTTCCTAGAGACTGTATAATATATGTCATTTAAAAAGCTAACAAAAATAAACAATTAGACGCAGGGTAATTTTTTAAATACATTTAGAAAAACAAAACAAAACAAAGCGAGACTTACACCCCAGCAAATACTTTAACTTTTTCATATTATTATTGTAGGGGGTTGTTTTTTTGTGCACCCAGATACAGCTGCACCAGTTGTAGTTTTAATATGTTCAAAGACAGTGTTAATATGTTCATTTTTACATAGCTTTGTGAACATTTTCATATTATTATTCTACAAAAAAATCATATTTGTAGGCTACAGACAAACAAATTACCCGTTCTAGCAACGGAGAGAAAGAATAAAAAAATTAGAAATAAATTTATGTAGATGAGATACTCACCCGTGATAAACTTGTTTTCGTGCTCCTTCTCTGTCTCTCTCTCTCTGCCTCCCCTCCTTCTCTCTCTCTCTCTCTCTCTCTCTCTCTCTCTCTCTCTCTCTCTCTCTCTCTCTCTCTCTCTCTCTCTCTCTCTCTCTCTCTCTCTTTCTCTCTGCCTCCCTCTCATTCATTTGTGATTTTGAGTTTTTACTTTAAAATGAAATTATTCAGTGTTAAAGTTGAATAAATAATGATAATAATAATAGAATACATTCATTTATTGCCTAGTCCGGGGGTGGGTGGGTGGGGGTGGGGAGAAACCCTTAAATGGCCCCGGTCTTTGCACACAAATAAAAAATATACTCCTGATTTCACTCTAAATGGTAAGAGATCGGAGAACCACTATAGGCTGCTGAAAATGCTGGATATAATGAGATAAAAGGTGGCAGCGCTAAGAAATTCCTTTAAAACACCCTCTAAGTGACATCACAGATTAGTGCTCTTTTCAGCAAAAACGACTATAATGAATTAAAATTTGTATCCAGCCAAATATAAAAAATCCATCCATACTTAATAATTATACATCAAATTGAAAAGGAGCCAATTTATTGTTTTTACCACATTTTAAGCTTTGGAAAAACATTGCAACACTCTGTAGATCAAATCCTAATTAATAGCAGTTCCAGTAACAAGTTCATTGGCAAGATCCACACTGAACGGCTTGACACATTGAGAAATGTTAGTTAAGTTACGCGTATTGCTGAAGCGTATATGTCTAGATATGTTGTCTAGATAATTATGTTTTCGGATATCAAATTTTCGTACTTGTTACCCCTTAGTGAGGCTCGTTTTCACTGTGAGACTGGTCTAAACCCGCGCGCACTGTTTGTGTCACTAGCGTCACTGTGCACTTTAATAGTGTTTGTGACAAGGGTGGACTTTCTTAAGCACTTGCTCTTTCTTTCAAGAGATGTTGGATTTAGCATGTCCATTTCTGCCATCAGTTCATTTTCAGATTAGTTCCAGATTTTGACTTTAGAATTTTTGTTGCCCTTCTCCAGATGTGACATATTTAACGATATTCCCAATTCCAATGTTTCTTGTCACACGAGAAATAATTAATTATTTGTGCAATTTTGGCTGCCATTAGTTTCGGTAAATTTTTGGTTAAATTTGTTCATTCTAGAGATAGTTCTTTTACAATGAAGCCTATCTTAATATCTGCGTATTTCAACAGTAAAGTTCATGCATTTTTCTACACTTTTCCATTCACAGGAAAAGAGGGACCACCCGTATGGCAAAAACGTCCATTTGAGAGTGAGTCTTTTAACTACTACATTATCTTGTCAGTTTTTGAGAAATTCAGAAGCCATTCTTTATGTGAAAAGTATTCTATGTGAATATGACATGCTTCCATCTGTCACTTATATTCAGAGCTCATCTTTCTTTTTCTCTCTTTCCCTCTCTCTTCCTCTCTCTCTCTCTCTTCCTCTCTCTCTCTCTCTCACTCTTCCTCTCTCTCTCTCTCTCTTCCTGTCTCTCGCTCTCTCTCTTTCTCCCTGTCTTCCTCTCTCTCTTTCTCTCTTGCTCTCTTTCTCTCTCTTTCTCTCTCTTTCTCTCTTGCTCTTTTTCTCTCTCTCTGTCTAAAAGAACAATTATGCCACCCCCCCCCCCCCGCGCACAAATACACATTCAACACTAGGATGGCATAGAACGAGAGAAATAATACATAATGAATCAGCAGTAGGCCTATGTCCTTGGTAGATTTATGACTTTGTACTTTGTGGTAGCAAAATATTTCACACTGTCCAGTGCCAGATATTCATTCTTTTTATACATTTTACTTATATTTCAGACGGTCAGGGTCAACATGCGGAGGCATTTTTTTAGGACCGAAGTATACATGGTAAGTCTATCTGTCTGTCTGTCTGTCTGTCCACCGACATACTTACCGTATACGCTTGTCTGACAGTATCTCTCTGTCTCTGTCCTTGTCTCTCTGCCCATACATGTATGTATCCTTCCAGCCATCTACCTGCCCAGCCTTGTCAGTCTGTGTATTTGTCTGTTAGTGCGTGTCTTTCTGTGGGTGAACTGATCACTAAATGTGTTTCTCAGTCTGTCTGTGCATCCGTCCATCCACTGGTGTCTTTCCGACTGTCGTTGTCTGTTCATCTATTCATCCTTCTCTTTTACCAACAATTCGTAGAAGATACCAACTGAGTGTTGGAGGATTTGTTATGAATTATCCTGAAGACCAGCTCCATTTTGTCCATATCTGAAATGAAAGGCATAGCTGAGCCAAGAATCAGTGTTCCCCATGACTAGCACAAGAGTCTATTTTGAGGCTAGATCCATACCCACGGTAAACTTGACCGGTTAACCAAAAGAGCTCCTGTATAAACGAACATTTGGTCAAAGATATAATTCATGAAACTTCCAGCATGTTGGAAAAAGGCTGCATTCAGTCAGTGTTAATAATATTTTAATTTCCCACTGCAAAGCTGCACGCAAACCCTCATCTATTCAAACAATGTTTATATCTATTCATGTGAAATTCACTGAGGCGCAAAACGAAATTTCCTGTCATACTTTTAAATTGTAATTCTTTATTTCTTTTTTAATTCAAAGAAAAAACATCTATCTTTTCCCGGCTGAAAATGTGGGAACACTTTCTGCTGTTCAACTCAGTTGTGGCTCAAAATCAACAAGAGTATCAAAAATCAAGCGAACTTTTAAGACCTTTTAAAATATGTTCAATCACATTTTTACCTCTACCTGTACGTAATATGATATTTTGTAGAATTGAAGGTTCAGCGGTTAAAAAGCCGTTCATGATGACATTGGAGACTTTACCTCCTTTATAATATGATGTTTCTCATGTGTTTTCCACACAGCACGATGATGACCCAATGCTGAAAAAGAAAGGGCCGGTAAGAATCTTTCATTTGTCATCGCTTTGTGTGTTTTATTTGATGTTTAAAACTTTCAATATCAGGGCGCCCCGTGAATGGTAGCTTTGTCTACAATAAGATATCCATTCTTTTACCAGACACGTCCAAAAACAGTAGGATCACTTATGGAATAATATTGCATTTCTTGATACCAGCAGAAGATTTAGCACATATCATCTGGATACGTTTTCCTTTGATTTTCAACCATGCTCGAAGCAGTATCATGCCTGTATTTAGAAATATTGCCCTTTATAGTTACACCCACATTTTAGGGCCTAACTTTATTACTGCACAACATTACATTTTTTTTGGGTCGAGAATGAGGGTAGTGTTGGTGTCGTTTTCAGTCCTGAGTTCAAATCTAAAGTCGGTTTTACTTTATCGCTTAAAGTTCACGAGATATTTATAATTTTCATACAAGTACCGATTCCATGATATAAATGAGTATCGATTATGAATACTTGGTATTGGTATCGATGCAAATTGATTTGTTACAGGATTCTACAACAGGTTGTTTTCTATCTATTTTGGGAACAAATCAAAATCAAACGTTTAAGGGCGATTTAATAAAGGATGGATTGCAAATTTTAGTGAGTGCTCATTGTGAATAGAGTAGTATTGGAATGCATGGAAGGAAAGGCCAGACACTTGCCTAAACTCTGTCATGGATACAACTTTCTTATACTTAGCCCAAACTGTGAATAAGAACAAAGCTGTTTTATAGTTTTATCACAGATAGATTTTCTCTTTGTTTACAGATAGAGATATCCAAAAACATACGCAATGCTCTACTTGAAAATCTTAGACATGAGCTGCAGCCAGGAGTGAGTGTAAGTATTTACATCCTGTCTGTCTGTTCATATATCCATCTGTCCATGTGGTTTTTAATTGGATACCTATACATTCATTCGTTTGTTCTCTCTCTTCCACGTCTCTCTCTCCCACATCTCTCTCTCTCTCTCTGTGTTCTCTTTCTCTTCCCCCCTCTGCCCACCTCTCTCATACTTCACCCCCCCCCCCTTGTCTCTCCCTCCCTCGTGATAAATTATCTGGCTGTTTTGTCCAGTAACAAGATTCCGAGGTTGCACATTGTAAAACCATGACCGAGACTCATTTCGAGGGGTGCCTGCACAAAGACCGTATCGCCACTTTTGTAAATTTTTACAGGAGACAACAAAATATCAAATGTCTGTTACGACCTTTAAATCCTTATGAATAATTAGATCAATTAATTCGGTAATGGAATTCACAAATGTCAAAATGTAGTACTTTCCACGGCGAAACAGAATATGCAAATGAATAAATAAATAAATAAGTAAATAAATATATATATATATAAATAAATAAAAAAACCAAAAACAAAAATAAAAAAATTTACGAGTTGCGGTGTTTGCACACGCACCCCTCGATTTTATCTTAAGTAGAATTTTTTCACAATGATCAACAATGCACGTGTGGTGTATTATGTCTTATAATAATATAATAATAAAATAAACAATAATGATAATAACAATGGATGGGATTTTTTATACAGCGCTCCAGTCCACCATTGACCAGGTTCTGAGCACTTTACTACAGTTATTTTATACTAATACTAAATCACAAACACACACACACATGAAGGACATTCAGTGTATGAAACGATGACGTCTCAACTGATATCCATTCCATTATTTCTCCATGCGTGCAAGTTTCCCACACAGCAGTACCAGGGCCGGATCAAGCACTTAAAATATCTTGGTGCCCCCATATACTGTATAATTATGACAGACTGCTAACGCTGAAGCGTTCTCCATTGAATATTCGGCCGCGTTAGACGCAGGGCAATATTTTAATACATTACATTTTTTTTTTTAAAAGCCAGCCTAATACGCCAGCTAATTGCAAATACTTTAATTGTTTCATTTATTGTGGGGGCACCTTTTTGTGGACCCTGATGCAGCTGCACCATTTGCAGTTCTGCACCATATAATTATGGTCTATGGTCAATCCGGCAATGAAAAATTTCTGCGGTGCCCCAGCCCCCCCCCCCCCCTTCCCTTGATGCCCTATGCGCGTGCTAATTTTGTTTAATGGTTAAATCCAGCCCTGATTGCTACTGCAGCACTGTACGGTACATCATAATGTTTGTTTGTGTACAATCCTGAGAAGGATGATGAACTAATGGATGACATTATATAATTTCTTGTTGGTCCTCAGCATTCGGACCCTCATAACTTGGGTTTTCTGGCAGCTGGTGATAAATTTGTGGTAAGTTCATGACATTCTATTTGACTGTTATACTATACTGTTTCTAGGGCAATTCATTGTCAGCTATAGATTTGCCTACATTAACCCTTTCGGTGTCGCAGCCCTGGGATATAGTGGTAAATTATATTACCTGAAATTATGTTACACTCCTAAAACTCATAGAAAAAAAAAATTATAACGCCCTCGTTTGTATTACGCAGAAGTCATGCTTGGACTAATTTATTTGTTAAATTATATTTGATCATGATTGGAACAGGTTTGACAAGGACAAGGCTATGTCAGATTAACATTTGTGGCTGTCGACGCGATGTTTCGGTGTCGAGGAAGAGAAATTATAGATTAATACATTGTTCTCGGCCATTTTTGATTTTGCCGCCATATTGGATTTTCTTTTCGTGGCCAATACTTTTGTCTCAGACATCATCCTAAGGAGAATGTGTGTGCCAAGTGTCATGTTCCTATCATTTTTTGAACGATTATTCCAGGGAGATCCTTTGGTTTCTCTAGACCCCCAGTCTGAAGTTGTTGGCCCCCTGTTCGTGATTGCTGTTTCCTGATTCTTTACATTTCTCTTCTTTCCTTGCCTTGTAGTTATTGAGTTCTTGTCTTTTCCGTCGTCATCTATAGCTGTCCTTTGTTCTTTCATTGTGGTGTAGAGGGAGGACAGAGCCAGTAATAATGGGTAGGGAAAGGGGAGACAAGTGCCTTATCACTATCCTTTTCAGGAGTTTGATCCCTCGATTTTGCCAAACGTACAGGTCACTCGTTGACTGGATTCCTTTGGAGCCCGGGTTGAAAGCGAGATTGTAGTGGCAGTTCTCTACCCCATTGTTTAATGTTGTTTTGATTGTTCCATTTACCAAACCCACTATTTAATTTTAAATCAATCCAACCGACCGGTATAGCAGCCTCGGCGCACATTATTAGGGAAATGCCGGCGACCGGTATGATTATGAAGGTCTGTGACACTGGAAGGGTTAAACTGTACGAAAAGCCGTCAAGATTTGACGCCAGGATTCAAGCATGTTAATGAACTATGAAGAATAGAACTTAATATGACATGGAGAGCTCTAAAACGTTATCACCCAGCACAAGAAAATATGGGCACCTTTGCTGCACATCGTGAATATAACTGTACATTTCCATTTCCATCTCTTGTCAAAATTAGCTACTTGGATAAGATTAACGAAATATTATAAAGACCATAGAACTGTGGGGTCGCAGCAAGGCTTAAAGCAAATTCAAAAATTGGCTAAAAGAAAAAAGTTTGTTATTGGCCATTTTTGGTTTTCTCTTTTAGTTTGCGTTTCTGAATCGTTTGGTTATTATTTCTTACGCGAGGCTTTGCTACATACTTTTTGTTTTTGCCAGTTTTTGGCTTGGATAAGATTAAGCCTATTCCAACATCTTTGTGACCCAAACAGCGAGCCTTTTTTTTTTTATATTCACACATTATGATCTAATAGTGGATCCATACATCTAAAGATGTTTCCACATATTAGGCGATGTATTCAGACATTATGATCTAATAGTGGATCCATACATCTTAAGATGTTTCCACATATTAGGCGATGTATTCAGACATTATGATCTAATAGTGGATCCATACATCTAAAGATGTTTCCACATATTAGGCGATGTATTCAGACATTATGATCTAATAGTGGATCCATACATCTAAAGATGTTTCCACATATTGGGCGATGTATTCAGACATTATGATCTGATAGTGGATCCATACATCTAAAGATGTTTCCACATATTAGGCGATGTATTCAGACATTATGATCTAATAGTGGATCCATACATCTAAAGATGTTTCCACATATTCGGCGATGTATTCACACATTATGATCTAATAGTGGATCCATACATCTAAAGATGTTTCCACATATTAGGCGATGTATTCAGACATTATGATCTAATAGTGGATCCATACATCTTAAGATGTTTCCACATATTAGGCGATGTATTCAGACATTATGATCTAATAGTGGATCCATACATCTAAAGATGTTTCCACATATTAGGCGATGTATTCACACATTATGATCTAATAGTGGATCCATACATCTTAAGATGTTTCCACATATTCGGCGATGTATTCACACATTATGATCTAATAGTGGATCCATACATCTTAAGATGTTTCCACATATTCGGCGATGTATTCAGACATTATGATCTAATAGTGGATCCATACATCTAAAGATGTTTCCACATATTCGGCGATGTATTCAGACATTATGATCTAATAGTGGATCCATACATCTTAAGATGTTTCCACATATTCGGCGATGTATTCACACATTATGATCTAATAGTGGATCCATACATCTTAAGATGTTTCCACATATTCGGCGATGTATTCACACATTATGATCTAATAGTGGATCCATACATCTTAAGATGTTTCCACATATTCGGCGATGTATTCAGACATTATGATCTAATAGTGGATCCATACATCTTAAGATGTTTCCACATATTCGGCGATGTATTCAGACATTATGATCTAATAGTGGATCCAAAGATCTTAAGATGTTTCCACATATTCGGCGATGTATTCAGACATTATGATCTAATAGTGGATCCATACATCTTAAGATGTTTCCACATATTCGGCGATGTATTCAGATATTATGATCTAATAGTGGATCCATACATCTTAAGATGTTTCCACATATTCGGCGATGTATTCAGACATTATGATCTAATAGTGGATCCACACATCTTAAGATGTTTCCACATATTCGGCGATGTATTCAGACAAAAGACAGTGTATCCACAGATTATGAAAGTATATCCCCATATCTGACAGTGTATCCATCCATATAATAGTGTATCCACACACCTGACAATGTATCCACATATCCCACAATGTATCGACTCATCCGACAGTGTATCCACACATCTGACAGTATTATATCCACACATCCAACAATGTATCCACACATATGACAGTGTATCCACACTAGTTCAAGTTCAAGTTCAACAAATCTTTATTATCCCATAAACAGGAACTTGTGCAACAAATTGTCAGGCATAAAAAGTAACATATTTAAGATAGAACAAATAAACATGCATGTGTATATTCTCTCTCTCTCTCTCTCTCTCTCTCTCTCTCTCTCTCTCTCTCTCTCTCTCTCTCTCTCTCACCAAGGCAGACCTATCTCGAATTTTTAGAGCTGGTTTGATTAAGTAGGGTGACGGCGGTGGGAACGAAGGTTTTTTGGAATCTTTGTGTTTTTGTCGAAATTGACCGAAAACGTCGGTTTGAAGGGAGAAGTTCAAAAAGATAGGACAGAGGGTGGGATGGGTCTTTATGAATACTGGTTGCCTTGCCAAGGGCTCTCTTGTTGAACAACTGTTCAAGAGGCACCTGCTTTCTCCCGACTATCTTGCTGCATGAGTTCACAATGCTGTTCAGTGGATTTTTGCTTTTTACATTAAGAGTTTTGTAGCAGCATATAAAGGAAAAAGTGTAATGAAATATTACAGTGTATCCACAATATGACAGTGTATCCACACTTATGACAGTGTATCCGCACATCCGACAATACATCTACTCATATGACTGTGTATCCACACATCGGACAATGTATCCTCACATACGACAATATATCCACACATCTGACATTGTATCCACACATCTGACAGTGTATCCAGACTTCCGACAATATATCCATACATCCGACAATGTATCCACAGATCTGACAGATATCCACATACCTTACAGTGTATCCACACATCCCACTAATGTATCCACACATCTGACAGGATATCCACATACATGACAATGTACCCACACATCTGACAGGATATCCATACATCTGACAATGTATCCACAGATCTGACAGGATATCCACATACATGACACTGTATCCACACATCTGACAGGATATCTACATACATCTGACAGGATATCCATACATCTGACAATGTATCCACAGATCTGACAGGATATCCACATACATGACACTGTATCCACACATCCGACAATGTATCCACACATTATGACAATGCATCCAAACATCTCACTATGCATCCACGTAAGTAAACATGAACCAATTGTTTTTGATGATCCATCTACACCTTCAAAACTACATCAATGGTTGTTTCCATAGAACCACTTACCCTGAGACCATTGCTTACATACATGTAAAGCTTTAGCTACAGAATTACAAGTTTCGTGGCCTTTGTTTCTCATTAAATGATCAAATCGGTACAACCACTGCCATTCAGCCAAAGGTTTCAGAAATGTTTTTTGTTTCATCAGTGATAGAAATTTGTTCACGTACATTTGTCAGACATTATATTTAACACACACGTCTTCTCTGTCCTCTATTCCATAGACATCTGAAGGCGAGATGACGACACAAAAGGTAAGTCATTGGAATGAAACGATTTTGTTCTTTCTTCTGCAGTTTCATCTGTCTTTTATCTTCTTTCCATTCCTTCTGCTGGCTTTTTCTTGCTCTGCCTTCCGTTACTTCTACTTTCTGTTCACCTGTATGATCCTGTGTGTTTATGTGTATGACAGGGCTGGATTAAGCATTAAGCAAATATAAGTACTTGCTTAGGGCACCAAGGGAGGGAGGGCGGCGGAGTGACCACGGAAATATTTCATTACAAGATTTACCATGGACCATATGGTGCAAAACTGCAAACGGTGCAGCTGAACTAGAGCCCGCAAAGGGAGGCCACTATAAGAAATGAACAAAAAAAGTATTTGCTTATAAGACTCGCTTTTTTAAATCTTTAAATGCATATATTATTGTTTATAGTTTGAATTACATAATAACTGTATATTATGAGGGCAGCGAAATCTTTTAAGTACTTTGGGTCTTTAAAAAGTCTTAATCCAGCCTTGGTACATGAGTGTGGGAATCTGTCGCTCCAGCTATAATGTCTGTATATATATATTGGTCATGTCAGTGTCCGCGTGCCTTACTAGACCAGAGTACTGATTACCGCTGCTGTGCTTCAGTCTGGGATGAGGAAATTAACAGCATTGTTGTAAAAGTTACTACAAGTTACTGATGCCGCTAAGACCACAATTCCAACTTGGAGGTCCAGACCACAGTAAAGCTAAACACTGGGCGATACGAAAACCTGTTGTCCACGATGAAAAGAAAGAAAATGAGATGGGATGGTCATGTTTCAAGATCAACAGGACTTGCCAAATCCATTGTGCAAGGAACAGTGCGAGGATGCAGAAGGAGAGGAAGACAGAGAAAGAGATGGGAGGACAACAAGAGTGAATGGACTGGCCTGGCCTCACACTCAGCAACTGCTTAAGAGTGTCTGAGAACCCAGAGAAATAGAGAGGGCTTGTTGCAAAGTCTTCTACGACGCCACAACCGTCTGCTAAGACTCGGGAGAGAGAGAGAGAGAGAGAGAGAGAGAGAGAGAGAGAGAGAGAGAGAGAGAGAGAGAGAGAGAGAGAGAGAGAGAGAGAGAGGGGGGAGAGGGGGAGGAGAGGAGAGGAGAGATCCTCCTAAAAGAAAAAACCTCCAACCATTATCCTTGAGTCGGTCCATCAGAACTCAGAACAACTTAAGGGGGTATGCTGGTCTAGAAGCAAGGTGCTCGCCTCTCATGTTGAGGGTACCGGTCTCAGTTGGTGCAGGCATGATGGAATTTTGGAGGAAAATTCTTGCCCCTGATCCCACGGAAGGTAGAATCGAGCACCTAGTCTCCTCGAACAAGGACGAAAAACTCGGAGAGCCTGTGTGCACGTTGAACAGGTTAAGGGTACCTTGGCAGTTGGAAATCGAGAAGAGCAAGGGTAACGATACTTCTGCCCCGGCAAAATTTAAATAATAATATAAAAAAAATCCTACCAAAAAACACACAAAAAGATGAACAAGTCATACCATCCGTTCCTGTATGCTGCACCACGCGAACTGCTCTCTTGGGCTGATACAACATAATTAAAAACTCTGGCAGTCTCTCAGATCACTGGGCGAACATTATTTTCTTTCTGTGGACCGGAGACTGGAATTGGTTGCTTGAAAACCTGAGAATTGTGCAAAACACTGAAACATTCAAGAAAGTTTTAAACACCTTTTTAATAGATGGAATGTAACCACGGTTGTTTCCAGCGCTTCTCCCACATTTAGTATATTCTTTGTATTGGTGTATTGGATGTGAGTTTAAAACTCTAACGTCCAGTCTCCAATATTTGAAGCAGGTGCCCTGGAGCCCAAATCTCAATATTTGGTACACTTACTCTTCCAATTTTATGGCCAAATAATTTTTCCAATTACACATTTATATTTGTTAAAAAATCTCACCATTTAAAACCAGCCCAGCATGATATTTCAGACGTTTTGGAATTGGCAATGTTCGTCTGGCCCCTAGAGAGTTATGAATGACGGTATAGCGATTAGACATTACATTTGATGAGGTAAAGGGATAGGTAGTATTATTACTATTATTGTTACAGACTTTACTTTATATAATGATTTACATTTATATACATTTTTTTCCATTGATTTCATTTCTTTATGCACTCGTTGTTTTTTTTCATTTCCACAGAGACTGCGAGAGAAAAAATTTGATATTTGCAAGTTTTCTTGTTGGTGGTGTTACCACAAGTTTGTTTGTGAGGAACATGTGAGTCATTTTACAAACTAATGAATGTTGGTTCGGGGAAGCACAGAAGAAACTGAATATCTTTTTTCATCGTTCTAATTAACGCTCAGCTGTTTAACTCTTTGAGGCCAAAGCATCTCACACTGAGTCAGCGACATTGATTTCAAATACTCAGACAAAGTAGTATTATGTCAGCTGAGTAGATCTATTACTTTAGTTGACACTGCTGTCATTTAGAGTTTTATTAATTTTTATTCTTCTCTACATCCAAAATATATTATAGTTTTATAGTATTAAGCAAATACTAGTAATTTCAATAGAAGAAATAAATCATTATCCTTGCCTTATCATTTGTCTTTTTTATAAACCCCACTAGTAGCAGATATTATTCAGAATAATTATAAACAGAAATAAACCATAAAATGCAATGATACATTTAAAAATACATGTATAAATAAAAAAGTCAGTCTTATAGTCCAGCAAATACTTTTATTTTTTTCCATTTATTGTGGGGGCCTCTTTTCGTGGACCCTGGTTCAGGCGCATCATTTGCAGTTTTGCACCATATGGTCCATGCTAAATGCGGCGATGAAAAGTTTCCTGTGGTGCTCCCCCCCCCCCCCCCCCCACTTCCCTCGATGCCCTGAGCACGTGCTTATTTTGCTTAATGGTTAATTAATAAAACATGCGAGACTTACCTGTAAATTGAAGCATGTTTGGGATTCTAACGGAGTCAACTTGGTCTGGAACGAGGGTAACATGAGATAGCGCGCCGCGCCCACTGGTCAGTATTTAGCCGTGAAAAATCACTGGTAAATAAACACATTGGCTGAGTTTTCTTGTACTACTTACACACTGGGTGGGATTGGGTGGGCATGTTACCCTCGTTCCAGACTAAGTTGACTTCGTTAGAATCCAAAACATGCTTCAACTTACAAGTAAGTCTCGCATGTTGTAATAATTTTAACTCAGCCAACTGTCTTTCACTCGGTGTAACATGAGATTTTAGCACAGTAATTTTGAGCTCAGAACACTATGATCTGCGTATTAGCAGGAAATAGTGATCAATTTTATAAGAGGAAAATGAACTGTAAAGTGCCTACCTCAATGGCGCTGCAGGAAGCGGTCCATCAGGACTTGACCAAAATTGTATATCTGTCTCTTGTAGAATTTAGAGAAAGTAGACTCAGAAGTCCATCCTGCTGATTTCATGATGGTTTCAATTGGGCAGGCATTAGCTTGAGCTGCTGCTGATGTACTGGCAGTCCTAGTGCCGTGAGCACTGAATTTTGTGATACCGATGCCCACAGTGGACACTGTGGATTTGATCCATCGAGCTATTGCGTCCTTGCTTACTGCAACCATGTGGTTGTATTATGCTAACAAGGAGTTTACTGTGTGTCTACCGACAATCTGTCGTTCTCAGCAGATACTCATGAAGAGTAGACATTACACATAAACTAGTGTTTTGCTTAAAAGCAGATATTTCAATCGGTGATTGATGAGTTCCTCTACGAGAGTGTTTCAATAATGTGGTAATATGGAAAACAACTTTGTCATTATTCAATATCATGCAATTAACATCAAGATTGTGCAGAGTTTGGACTCTTTGTCCTGATAATAAGGCAAGAAGCATTACCAATTTAAGTGTAAGTTCTTTGAAAGAAAGACTGGCCAAAGGCATCCATAGTTCCAACATCTCCAGCACTTTATTTACATCCCATGTCGAGTGATACAGCGGGAGTGAAGGGTTTATTTCAAACGCTCCTTTCATGAAACGTTTCACTATGTCAGTTTGTCCAAAAGGTACATTATCATATTTACATATATAACATGACAGTGCGGATCTAACTCTATTCAAAGCACTATAAGAATAACCACCGTGAACCAGCGAAGTCAAGAAATCTAATGCTGTTGCTAAAGGTGGTGAAAGGGAATCCACTTTGTGTTGACGAGCGTACCATTGCCATTTCTTGAGGTACACGTTGTACATACTTTTGGTTGTACTTCTCCATGAGGACATGATAATGTCGGTTGTTTCTGTAGAAAAACCTGATGATGTGTATCTTTTCCGGAGATTTTGCATACTAGCAGTTTCAATTTCTTTCTCTTTGGATGAAGAGCAGCTGGATCGCTTGGTAGAGTTAGTAATCGTTCCCTTGCCGAGAGTAGCACAGGTCTTTCTATTAACATGCCCATTAGTTTGGGATAAAATGCTTGGTTTGGCCAAAATGGAACAACTATCACAGCATTGGCTGCATCTGCCTGAATTTTTTGCAGGGTTCATAGTATGACACTGAAAGGTGGAAAACAATAGATCATCTCATATGCTTGCCAGTCAAGCGCAAAAGCATCAATAGCAAATGCATCAGGCTCTATTCGGAAGGCAACAAAGGGGACAAACTGATGATTAATCCGAGATGCAAACATATCTATACATGGTTTGGCATCAAGAATTTTAAGAGATTCCATCAACAGCTCTGTGTCGAGCTTCCATTCTGTATCAATGTTTATAATACGAGAATCGTAATCTGCTTCATTTTGAATACCTGGTACATGGGCTGCACTGAGCCATACTTTTCTATTAACACACCAATCCCAGATTGTGTAAGAAAGTGTATTTAGGGAAACAGATCGACACGTGCCCATATGGTTGATACAAGCCACGGCTGTTGTGTTATCTGACATAACTCTGATATGAGTGTTACTGGCCTTGGATGCAAAGGCTATGAGGCCTAAAAATATTGCTAAAGTCTCCAGATAGTTTATACTGTGGCGCTCTTTTTCATTATGGTCAAACATCCCATGGGCCCGTTGACCCATGCATACAGCTCCCCAGCCAGTAAGACATGCATCGGTTGTTATTATAATAGAAGGGTTATCCCGATGAATAGGTGCAACTTCATACATACTATTTGTTATCCACCAATCTAGTTCAAGCTTTGCATCCGCTGATAAAATCATGCTTTTTTCCCAGTCACCCTTTTGCACTTTAAGTGTTACATTTTTCTCACGTTCTAGTGTTCTATAATGTAAAGGGCCATGCGGTATCGCAATAAAACTGGCAACAAGGAGGCCAACACATGAAGCGACTTTGCGGATCTTACAAGTATTGTGATGCCAATAAATCTTGACAGGCTTGAACAATTTTTAACCTTCGATTGGTTCTAAGCGTGACAGTCATAGACTGAGATGAAATTACATGTCCCAAAAAAGGCTATTTCCTGCGTCGGCACAAACTGACTTTTGTCGGCATGGACGCAAAAGTTTAAAGTGTCAAACAGATTGACGGTATCTACAACATTTGTGATTGCCTCGTTTTCTGACTTAGAAATTAAAAGCAAGTCATCCAGATAATATGCAGCTATCAAGTGACCATAAGAATGTAATTTGTTTAAAACAAACCTTGTTAAGCGGGTAAAGTCTCTCGGACAACTGGACATTCCATTTGGATAGCAAACATAACTGTACTTCTTGTTCCTATGAACAAATTTCAAATACTTTTGATAAGTTGTTGCAATGGGCACAGTGTAATAGGCATCTTTTAAATCAATGGATGCATAATAACAACCTGGGCTCACTAGATTCAGAGCAGTCCGAATTGTTTCCATCTTGAATTTCCTATATGCAATATTCTCATTCAGAGTTTTCATGTTAAGTATCGTGCGATATTCTCTTGGTGTCAGTGACATGTCGCTTTCACAGTCAGTATGGGAATGCATGGATTTTTTCTCCACCAGAAATATAGGATTTATAAACTCGTCTGGCTCTGTGACCGATTTTTTAATTACTCTCTTTGCAAGGAGCTTTTCAATTTCTTCATCAATAATGCAAGCTTTGTTTTCTGGTAATGAAGCATTGTGCGACATGCTTTGAGACTGACTATCTCAGAGCCTTTGACGATATCAATTATGTCAGCATCGGACGTAAGCTTGAGCCATTCAAGCAATCTATGCTTTATTTGGCCACCATAGAAAAGTTTTGCTCTTCTTGTAAGGTACGATTTTAATGAAGGCAATATTGCGTGCATAGCACTCACCTGGTTCACGGTGTTTAAAAGTGCAGATAACTCATTCTGGTCTACTTGAAGGGTTTGCCTCCCTTGGCAGCGGTCGGGTGTTTCTTCCATTGCCTGGGAGGCTGTTTCTCTAAAAAATCATTTCTGCCATTGTGCCAGGGGCGATTACTCGCATTCCAGTTTGGTTTTGTCTTCCCTTGCCCCAACCTTTGGACTTCCTTGACCGGCAATGTGCACATAGGAGGTAACGACACGCCAGAAACGCGAGAGCATGACTAGGCCTATGTGATGAGGTGACGTGTGGTGTGAGGCGTTTCGCGTTTCGGAGTTTCGCGTTTCTCGTTTCGCGTGTCGTCCTATGTAAACTGGGCCTAGTAAGTCGTCTCCGTAAAGAAGATCCGAGGTTATCGGGACATGAGGTGCACAGATACCGGCATTGTGACTAGGCAGTGATGACCGGTGTCCTTCCCTCCTCTTAAACGATAAATCTCGATTGTCATGAGCAATTAACGCCAGAGCGTCCGTGAGGAGGGAAATTCCAGACGTTATCTCCCGCTTTATGTGAGCCGTGTCTGTCACGGTGGTCAGTTTCGCCCTTGTCTCCTGTAGCGTCTGCGCGCATCGTGTTACCGCCACAGCGGCCCGGGAGAAACATTTTTGTGTATTTGCTAGTCGGACGTCCGCTTCCCTCGCATAAGGTTTTAGTGCACCCCATATTTCTTGGTTTGTGCCGGGCACTCCCAAATTTCTGCAGTTTGCTGGGATGGGAAAGCGTGCGAGTTTCTCGCGTAGTTTTCCATCCTCTAGTTTGCTCTCAAATCGTTTTTTGACTAGAGACGCAAACTTATCGGAGACCGGGGGTCCCATTTCCTCCTCATTATTAAATGTCGAAGCAAGTTCTTTGTAGATATCATCATCTCCTCACATGGCTGCTCATTTGTATCTTCATTGATAGACGCTTCGTCTAGAATCTCATTTTCCAATTTTTCCACCTCCTCATCAGAGGAGGAAATTGTACACCATCTTTTGGGAGGTGGCGTTGAGGAGGCCGTGGACTGTGTGACAGTCCTCTTTTTCGCACAGCCGGTGGCCTGCGTGATTTTTTCTAAATTATTTATTGTGTCCATCATTTTGGACATTAGAGCGTGCATTTCTGTCACACTCACTGCTGGTGCGGTATCACTACCGTTACGGAGCAGTTCTGTCTCGGATCTCGGTGAGATCTCATTTCCCCGCTGGGGAGACATTTCCATGTCATCAGACATGATTAAGACTTATAGTTGATGAGACTGATGAGATAGTAAGATTGTGGCGTACACAATCAATTCACAATCTAGCGGCGGTCTGTTACAATTGGAAAACAATACAGGTAAATCCAGAGCGGCTGAAAACACGACTGACCCGGGCAACGGTTGAACGCAGACTGACCAGTGGGCGCGGCGCGCTATCTCATGTTACACCGAGTGAAAGACGGTTGGCTGAGTTAGAATCCAGGCCTGGAAGACAGGCAGATGCCAGTTTTGACTGACAGGTCACTTTACAATCATTTGCAGGAAGTGAATTGTTTACTTAAATTAAAATGTGGCAAAAAGAAAAGGCTGCATATCGCAAAGCCTTGCATAAGAAATAATAGAAATGAAACACCGACGTGTTAAAAAAAAAAATGAAGATTAAACGAGCTCTTGGTCAAAAGTCCTTCTTCAGGGAAAAAAAATGAAACAGTATGAACAGAAAATGAAATAAAAAAAACAAAAAAACTGTAAAAATCACAAAAATGCGGACATTTGTGTTATAGTCTAGATGTGGTGGCGGTTTACTCTGAAGTGCTTACTGTGTCTACCACCTTTAAGAGTGGCCATGACCTTTATAATGAGACAGCTGATGCCTGCATGTTTCTGAGTGGCGGAGGAGTACAATGTGGCAACTGGTCGGTATCGAAGGTGTAAATCTGCCTTCTGCCAAAATCTGTTGTTTAAAAAAAAAAAAGTGGCTAGAGTGTCTCACTGTTGTGCAAGTTTGGCTTTTGTTTGTTTGTTTTGCCAGCAATACAGCGTGCTTGACAGTTTTAACAAAAATGTGAACAAATTTTTAAATCAGTCAAAAATCATTGCGAGCAAAATGTGTCAATATGAATGGGCCATTAAAGTGCTATGAGAGATGAGGATGTTCTGACTTAATTTCTCTTGTAAAACATCTAATGTAAAGTTAATACAGATTAAAGAAAATTGATATCACAAAAGTACCAGTAAATAAAAAAGTCAACTCGATGAACACGCAATGTGTTGCTTGGGCCTGAACGAGTTAACTGATCTAACTCAGTTTCCTCTGTATCGACCTATTGTGTGTGTTGAAGTCTCAGGCAATCTATAATTAGGAATGATGTCATGGCGGTAACTTACATAGTTGTTGTTGTTGTTGCTGCTGCATTTGATAAGCTCATTGAACAGGCACGTACGTTCACTTTGGTGCAGTTGGCATGCCCAGAAACACGTGTGTAGTAGCCTGGCACGCATGAGATCTGTAGCTGTAGATTTTTACATGGGCAAGAGAGAGAGAGAGAAAGACAGAGAAAGAAAAAGAGAGAGAGAGAGAGTAAAGGAAAAGAGAAGAGAAGAGAGAGAGAACGGGCAGAGGTAGGAGTGTAGGTTTATCCCCTGCAGTATTGGGTTTCTCATCTTGTAAAAAAAAAAAAGGGACAAAAGGATCTGAAATAATTCAATGAATATTCACAATTTCCTGACATTTCAAAATGCTGAGGACATCCAGTGAAGTTGGATCTTTCCGTGTCCACATGACCTTGACACAAGACCAGCATGAAATACTCCCAGTGCCCTTTCCATGTAGTAACCCTTTACCAAATGTTATCTTTCCGTGTCCACGTGACCTTGACACAAGACTTGCATGAAATACCTCCCAGTGGCATTTCCCTGTAGTAACCCTTTACCAAATGGACCCACCACTTTTAGTTGCAGCTGTTTGCATCATGGCATCGAGTCAAATAAAAATGGGACAAGTTATGAGGAAAAAAATTGTTTGAATCTTAAAATTAAGTACAGATAGGGAATAGACATAATATGAAGACAATACTATGCAAGGGAATTGAATTATATTGGCTTAGATCAGCACGGAACCGGAATTGCGTCATGATCAGACAACTGTCATCATTGTTGTCCACTGTCCTGATTGATTGATGGGAAACAGACTCCCAGCACACCGGCCATCCCCGTAAGTACTGATCTCGCCTCTCCAACATCCATTTGAAGGTTGTATTTTGTATTTGTATAACTCTTTAATCCCATTTGGGAAATTTTGCCTTTGTGCCATTGCAGCCCAGTTATAACTGGAGCAGGCACGTTCCTCCAATTGTCCTCGTGACCAGCCGGTTCCACAGTTTGTCGGGTTCGTTCAGTCTTGTTGCACGTTCTTCCCTCCCCCCCCCCTTTAGTGCCCCGCCTCCATCATTCTGGCTATGGGAAGCACTTCGGTACCTTCATCTGCTGGTAATCAGTAGGTGGTCAAAGACAACCTTAACCTTGGACTATGATCCTAACTATTTTTTGTATTGTGCTCTTTTTCAGAAAATGAAGAAATACCCTAGCCCCAGATTGAGGAAAAGGTGGCAGCCAGAGGAGAAGTTAAGAACGAGGCTTTCAGTCATTCCGGAATGATGGTTAGTAAGTCACTGCATCACTTACGTGTTTCGGGACATTCCACGTAATATGTTACCTAAGAGGTATTTTTCAAAACATGCCTGGGAGAAAAGTTAATGGTTGTGTTGTAAAGGTAGTGATTAAATGAACATTTTTGGTAAGCATTACCTTCCTTGCGTGATCTTGTGACCTGGCGTCCCTCTTGGAAAACAGTTACCGGTATGAAGATTATGTCCCATCAGTTACTCAAGCTAATTGCCGCAGTGTGTTTAAAAGTAAAACTTGATTATTTATGCTTTTTCTGTATGCTCAGACGCATTTTATGAATGTAGAAAAACATTGTTTGGTTTCAGAAATTTTGCAGTTTAATTTTGCTATGTTAAAAAACATGGTATTTTTTCTGTCCCATCAGTTACCAACTAAAGTGAAGGCAATTGAATGGACTCATCTTAATTTTTTTATTATTTAAAAACACATTTGCATCATTTTGTATCATTTTGAAAGAAATAGTTGGCTATTTATTTCTGGCCTTTTCTTTCCTAAAAAGTATTGTCTGAATGTCTTGTCAGTTATCGTGGAATGTCCCTTTCCCAACCGACAACTTGGGACAAGAAAGCAAAGGGAAATATATATAATATAGATTTTCTTTCCAGAATCTTGAATCCGTGTCTAATGGTATTATGTATTGTCAAGCATTCATTTCAACTTTAGAGCTACCTCCCAGTCCGGTCTTGGTGACCAGTGCCGAGATCTGAATCCTCAGTCTTTCATCTTGATAACAGAATGTGCATCCATGAAAATAACCATAAATATATGACCATATTTTCTGAATCAATGGCGTGTCTGGAGTGAGAGCTCTAAAGACCTCCTAACAGGAAAAAATCCAAATATCACTTCCGCTGTATAGCGAATACATTCTCTTTTTGGCAGATGAAAAAAAAATCATAAATTGATATCTCAGATCATACCGGCACGGAATCTAATAAAAAGGCCTAAGGGAAAGCGGGGTGGAGTGGGGTGGGATGACAGAGAGAGAGAGAGGTTCAAGCCGAGTTTTAATGGTTTGTTAGTTAAATAGCGATTTGAACACTGGTGTATACAATTGACTGTAATAATTGTGACAGAAATCTGGCCATTTTCTGGCCATGCCAGGATGGAAAAGCGAATGTGTTTTATTTACTTTACAGACCTAGGTGAAACTGTTGGAATCTTCAGCGTGGTCGATCTTTGTATTCTGAACTGAAGTCTTTTTTGTGTGGAAATGTGAATTGTTAGTGATATTTTCACGTACAGTAAATTCACGACAGATAAAGGTGGGGAAAGATCAAGTGGGGGGGATTGAAAAATGTTGGCTGTTGATGGCAATTATAAGTTATATTGATGGTGTCTGGAGCAAACCGGCCAAGTCGAAATTTGCAAATTTTACAGGAGAAACAAAAAACTACCGATAATACAAATGGGAAATGGACCTAGCTGGTTTGATCTCACCCCTATTTTGAGTATTTCATCTGAATAATGGTAACAGCTACTTTTCCATGTGATGCAGGATTCCAAGCTTCATAAATTGGTACGAATTAAAGCAATGTGAAATTTTTGGACTTGGCCGGTTTGCGCCCGACACCATCGATATTTTATTATATTATATTATATATTATATGTATACATGGTAGTACCCAATAGGCAGCAAAGAGCAGAGAGAGTGAATGACCGTGCGTTTTGTTCAAAAAAAAAATCATGATTCTTCCATGCATTTTGAATTGGCGGTCAGGCGTATATTAACTTGAACTTGTACTAACACCTGGAAACTGTGAGCACGTGCGCGGAGTGGGGTAGGGGTGGGAGAGGCTTTAGTTTGACGAATCTTTTATCTTACTACTAACTGGAAATTCGGGTGGGAAGGGGCACTGTGAGGAGGACATTTATGTGACTCCGCCTTTTCTGAATTAAAACATCCTTGGCATAATTAATGACTTGTTTTATTTTGTTTTGATCTGCAGGGTCAGCAGAGAAAGATATGTTACAAGCACTGACAGCCTACCACTGAATGACAACCACTGTCTGCTACTACAAAAGGACAACCACTGTCTGCTACCACTAAGGGACAACCACTGTCTGTTACCACTGAATGACAACAACTGACTGCTACCAATGAAGGGCCACCACCCACTACATGCTTCTGAAAACCTGGCAAAAGCTCCTTTCACTACACTGGCAAAAGGTAGGACCAGGTCGCAGTTTCCTCATAATACCATTACTGCACCCTGTACATACTGTATTATACTATATTATCATTTCGAATATTTCTTGTTTCCGTCAGCTGATGTATTATCGGACGTGTCTGTCTTGTTATGTTTGCTAGTCAGGTGGGTTATTTGTTAGTATAGACTGTACATGTTAGCCTTATTCCCTTTCCAGTGGTACTGTTGTTTTTCTATAGTATATTGCAGTTTGTGAAATATAAGAGTACTTCCTGTATGGACAGACCAGTCCAGTTTTGTATGGACCAGTGCTCTTCTGTAAAAACCAGTGAATATTTATATGGATCAGTGCGTCTTTGTAAGGACCAGTGAAAACTTGGTCATTGCACACTTTCTTGCTCATCTGACCCACCTTTGTTATTTGATCTTCTCTACAAAGCTCTGTGGACTTTCATTGTCCTTGCGTCACCGAATCTTCCCGTTTGCCTTCTGTAAGCTCATATTTTCTATTCTTTTCGGCACAAAACATCTTAACAAGATGGTGGCTTGCTTTGTCTCATTGACTGTACCAATTGCCATTGCACAAAGTTGACTTGGACAAATCATCGGGTATTTGCCATATTGTTGTATGTGCTTTTTTGCATTTTCGAGATAACGGAGATTGAAGTTTGGTCAGCAAAAGGGTCAAAACGCAAAGACCATCATGTCACAAAAACATATCTCGAAAACCTTTTAACTGATTAGAATGACAATTTTACATAATGAAATTAGGAGTGAGAGAACCACTTTCTTGACAAAACTCCAAAATTGGCAAAATGTCGTATACAACAATGTGGCCGATAGTGAAATTTCCCTTGAAACAGCTGGTCTTCTAGAGTGTATTAAATTGAAAATTGTCTCGTTTCCCCTCCCCTCTGCAAGTTTGTACACCTATCTTTGATCGCTGAACTTTTAATACCGGTAGTTAAAATGACTGTGGAGGTGCTATGAGAAATGAAGGAGATATCTTTTTTTCACATCGTAATCTGCTCTCAGATCTCGTATGAATTTTCCATGAAAGTATAAAATTTAAAATTCCTGATGAGATCTGAAATGAGTAAGTACACTTCATGTAACTGAAAGAGAAGATCGTCTTTTTTTCTTCTCACTTTGAAAAAAAATGACACCGCTGAGCTAGCCGGGGTGAATTATCATCAATAAGGTGATTTAAGCCTAACCAACAAAATGAGACTGATAACCTGATGGGTTAGGCTTAATTGGTGGATTGCTGGACAGTCTTGAGGATATTGAATAGCGAGCGAGCAGTAAGCTAGCCAGGTAAATTAAGGAATGAAAATGAGTCTGGAAGTCTGATGGCTTAGGGTAATTCACAGCCGCAAGACAGTCCGGCTGATATTGGACTGCGGTGTGCAGTAACTGGAATGTCTTAAACGAAAAAAAATCACAACTCGTCAGCCTGGGCAAGGGTTAAATTGGATGCAAAATTTTTTAATTTTTTTTTTTTACCGCTGAGCTAACCGTCCAGAATTTCCATTGAGCTGAAATGAGACTTTCTTCCTTCTTTTTTTTTTTTTTAAACCGCTGAGCTAACCGGTATGAATTTCGATTGAGCTGAAATGAGACTTCCTTCCTTCTTTTTTTTTTTAAACCGCTGAGCTAACCGGCATGAATTTCCATTGAGCTGAAAAAGACCTCTTTTTTTAAACCGCTGAGCTAACCGGCATGAATTTCCATTGAGCTGAAAAAGACCTCTTTTTTTAAACCGCTGAGCTAACCGGCATGAATTTCCATTGAGCTGAAAAAGACCTCTTTTTTTAAACCGCTGAGCTAACCGGCATGAATTTCCATTGAGCTGAAAAAGACCTCTTTTTTTTAACCGCTGAGCTAACCGGCATGAATTTCCATTGAGCTGAAAAAGACCTCTTTTTTAAACCGCCGAGCTAACCGGCATGAATTTCCATTGAGCTGAAAAAGACCTCTTTTTTTAAACCGCTGAGCTAACCGGCATGAATTTCCATTGAGCTGAAAAAGACCTCTTTTTTTAAACCGCTGAGCTAACCGGCATGAATTTCCATTGAGCTGAAAAAGACCTCTTTTTTTTTAAACCGCTGAGCTAATCGGCATGAATTTCCCATGAGTTGAAATGAGACTTTCTTTCTTCTTTTTTAACCGCTGAGCCAACGGGCATGAATTTCCAGTGAGGTGAAATTTAAAGAATGAAATGGGATTGGTAAGCTGACGGGTAAGGCTTAGTTCGTATTGAAGACTGCAAGACAGTCCCACGGATATTGGTCTGCAGTATGCAGCAGTTGGAGTTTCTAAACGAAAAAAATTCATGATTCTCCAGCCTTGGCAAGGGTTAGAGTAAATGCAAGGTTTTTTCTTTTTTGAATTAAACCGCTGAGCTAACCGAGATGAACTTTCAGTGAGGTGATTTAAACCTAAGGAACGAAGTAAGACTGATAGGCTTAGTTGATGTTGAGGACAGCAACTAGTGCAAGACAGTCAATCAGCTACTGGATTGCACTATGCAACAATTGGAGTGTCAAAAATGAAAAAAAAAACCATAACTCTCCAGCCTTGGCGAGGGTTAATTAATTTAATTACATTAATTTAATCGCTGAGCTAGAGGGGATGAATTTTCAGTGGTGGATTTCAAGAACCAAATGAATCTGGTACAGTGGTAGGCAGATGGGTTAGTCTTGGTTGCACTGGACAGCAATATGCAGCACTTGGAGTGTCTAAAACGAAAAAAAAATAACCCATAACTCTCCAGCCTTGACAAGTATGAACTTAATGTGAGTTTTCTGTTTGTTTTTTTTTTTAATTGAACCGCTGACCTAGCCGGGATGGATTTTCAGCGAGTTGAAATGATACTTTTTTGCTTTGTTTTTTTAAATGGCTGACCTAGCCGGGATGAATGTTAAGTGAAATGATTTAAGGAGGAGCACATAGAGAAAGCAGATAAACCGGGAGCAGAAAGCCAGTGTCCGGTAACCAGCTACCGGTGAACATAGAGAAAGTGGGCAAATCGGCGCCAGCAGAAATTTAAAAGCCAAATTGGATAAGTAAATTGATAAATTAGATAAAATATTGTCGTAAAAATGATGCGCTGCAGATATGCAGCTCCCCCCCCCCCCCCGCCAAATGCGTGTGTGTTTGTGTATGTGTGCGAGCATTTTCGGAGTTATATTTTTTCTTTATTTCATTGAAGGAACGATGTAATTACATTTCTTCCACACATTATGAATATAATGTAAGGAATTGGATATGTATTGGAAATGTAGGGAATTAGATATTATTACAATGGGACAAGTTGGTTGGTCCAGAGGCAAGGTGCCCTCCTCTCATGCCGAAGGTACCGTGTTCGATTCTCTGTCGGTGCAGGCATATTGGAATTTTTGGGGGAAAATTCCTGTCCCTGTACCTATAGTAGGTAGGATCGAGCACCTAGTCTTCTCGGATAAAGACAAAACACCCTGAGGGCGCATGTGCACGTTAAAGATATCTTGGCAGTTGAAAGTCGAGAAGAGCAGGCCAAACAAACCCAACTTCCCGGGCCAAATTAAAAAAACAAACCAATAACAACCAATCCCTACCGCAAAAACACACAAAAAAGAACAAGGAAGAATAAAAAAGAACCAAAAGTGGGGTGTAGATGCCAAGAGCAGCAAAATCCTTACGATAAAGACTTAAAAACAATGGATGCGGCAAAGTGTAATATGCAGTGATTTTTTGGGGGATAGATGAGAACAAGACACAATAATTCTTTATGAATCCAATATAATAGGCCTACAAAGTTGGCGGGAGCTGGGGGGGGGGGGTGCACAGGTTTATCCTGGGGGATGCTGGGTATCTTATCTAATGTTATCATTTTAAATGATTAAATCTGCAATGAACTCCCTTTTATTTTTTTTTATTTTTAACTGATTTCTATCCAGCACTTGCTGCCCTGTTAGCGTGAAGATTGTTTCTTCTGTTCCAAATAACAGATGAACTGAAGACAGCTGGTACTGTATTTTCTAACGTCCATATCGTGACTACTGTCATTTTTTTTAGGTTTTAAATTGTCTTGATTAAAATGTGTCGAATCAGGAAAAACTGACGTACAATTTAAACATCCGCTGCGAAACTCCACACCGTGCGCGCCATTCTGCACAAAACCAGCGGCAGACGAGCGGGCAAGAATTCATTCAACATTTCCAACAAATTTGTCTGCTTACCACCAGCCGCTGGCGTCCAGCGTTCTCTCTGTGCACTTCAAAGGATAAAGAGGCGTCATTTCTACCCGCACCAGCAACCTGCTTTCTCTATGTGTTCCCCCTGAGGAATGAAATGAGGCTAGTAAGCTAATGGGTTAGGCCCAGTTAAGGACTGCAAGATAGGCCTGCAGATATTGAGTTGTAGTGCGCAGTAATTGGAGTAGCTAAAACGAGAATAAATCATAACTCTCCAGCTTTGGCAAGGCTTAAATTAAAGGCAAGTTTTTTTGTTTGTTTTTTTAAATCGCTGACCTGGCCGGGGTGAATTTTCAGTGAGGTGATTTAAGCCTGGGACGAAATGAGGCTGATACCGATAGTGATGTTGATGGGTTAGGCTTAGTTGGTGTTAAGGTCTGCAAGGCAGTCCTACCGATAATGGATTGCAGTGTGCAGTAACTGGAGTATTTTGAACGACAACAATCATAACTTTTCACAAGGATTAAATTAAATGCATTTAAAAAAAAAAAAATTAAACCGCTGAACTAGCCGGGATGAATTTCCAATGAGGCACAATGAGACTTTTTTTTTTTTTAACGCTGAGCTAACGTGCATGAATTTCCATTGACCTGAAATGAGCGGGTTTTTTTTTGGTTTTTCTTAACCGCTGAGGTAACCAGCATGAATTTCCAATGAGGTAAAATGAGATTTTTTTTTGTTGTTCAAACCGCTGAGCTAACCGGGATGAATTTCCAGTGAGGTGACGTGAGACTTTTTAAAAACCGCTGAGCTAACCGGCATGAATTTCCAATGAGGTGAAATGAGACACTTTTATTTTTAACCGCTGAGCTAGCCGGGAGGAATTTCCATTGAGGTGAAATTTAAGGAACGAAATGAGAATGGTAAGCTGATGGGTTAGGCTTAGTTTGTATTAAAGATTGCAGGACAGTCCCACGAATATTGGACTGCAGTATTCAGCAGTTGGAGTGTCTAAACGAACAAATCACAATTCTCCAGTATTGGCAAGGGTTAAATTAAATGCACGTTGTTGTTTTTTTTAACTTAAAGCGCTGAACTAGCCGGCTTGAATTTAAAGTGAGGTGATTTAAGGAATGAAATGAGACTATTAGACTGACGGGTTTGGCTTGCCGATTAGTTGGTGTCAAGGACTGCAAGCAAGACAGCCTTGAAGATATTGGACTGCGGTAGGCAGTACATGTAATTATATTATAGTGTCTTTACAACAAACAAAAAAACTCTTCAACTCTGGCAAGTGTTAGCATGTAACAAGTTGTTTTTTTTTTCAATTAAATGGCTGAGCTGGCAGTATGAATTTTCGTGGAGGTGAATTAAGGAATGAAATGAGACTGGTAAAGTGATAGGCTGATGGCTTAGGCTTGGTTGATGGACTGCCAGGTAGCCCTGGAGATATTAAATAGCAGGATGCAATATTGGAGCATCTAAATCAGCGCTTCTCCAGGTGGGACGTGACAATATCTTAGAAGGGCGCAGGATTCCAGAATGGGGGTGTTTTTGACATCCGATCATGTCGAGGCACACTTTCTGTTTTTTGGGGTTTTTTTTAAAGAAAGTGTTTAGACAGGTTCAATGTACCGCTAAATAAGCCAAAATATTCGACCGGTTCAATGCACGGATATAGTCGAGACGACTATTCCGGTGCAAAGTTTTCACTCTTGTGTGTAGAGAGAGAAGAACTAGCCGAAGGCTATCAACTTCCGTTATTCGAGAAAAGCGAGGCTGATTTGATTGCAAAGGCCTCGATCCTCTCCCAGGCTTGACTTCTTTGTTTAGGCTAATTTTGTGATCACCACAGGCGCCAGCTTTTTCCAATTCAAATTTTGAAACTGAAAGGGCCTGCACGTCGATTTCTATCGGTTAACTTTTGTTATTATTATTCAATAGGTAGGCCTAACCTTGGGCTCCTCTCTAGGCCCTAAACTAAGTCATTGTCACTTCACTTTCAAATTGTTCCCTCACCATGCGGATGTATTTTAAATGAATTAGTCAGGTTCGGGTTAGGGTTAGGGTTAGGTTGAATGAACCTCTCCTATCTATTTGACTAATTAGGTTCACTGCCCCTAAATGTAAATTAATAGTATTTAAAATAGGATCTGCATGTCTAGGGTGTCTGCTTTGCTTCATTATTTTGACATGAAAAAGTAGGTCAAATCTTTGCACCTGTCCTGTTTAATTTACTATTCAGGTTGAATGAACCTCTCCTATCTATTTGACTAATTAGGTTCAATGCATCTTTCCTTTTTGCTTTACTAGTCAGGTTCATTGCACCTGTATAAACTCTACCTTTTTTTAAACCGGATAGGGATTAAAAAAAAAAAAACAGGTTGAGAAGCATTGGTCTAAAACGTTTTCACTGAAACTTTCTGCTTGGGTTCCAGCTGAACCTGTGCTGGGTAAATGTGATGTTTGGGAATGTCAAACAGTGTAAGCCCATCGTTTCACTAGCATTTACATGATTTGTTTGAGTATTCCCGCTTGGCTTGCGCGTTTTTTGTAAAAATACTTTGTCTTAAAAACCACCGTATTGTTTTGCGGTCGCGCGTGGTAATAAAAAAAAAAGCTGGACTGATCATGAAAAAAGGACTTTTTGTCCACGTTCGGCATCATCTGAAAAACATAATTGATTTCAGTTTTATTACAGAAGTTAGTTTTTTTTTTTTTGCCTTTGTAAAGTTGTGGTACTTGGAGGCTCTTCTAAACAAATCTTTGACTTTGGTGTAACAGAAAGGTTGTCTTTTGTACTTTCTGTAAAACTGATTACTTGGAGGCTCTTCTAAACAAATCTTTGACTGTGGTGTAACAGAAAGGTTGTCTTTTGTACTTTCTGTAAAACTGATTACTTGGAGGCTCTTCTAAACAAATCTTTGACTGTGGTGTAACAGAAAGGTTGTCTTTTGTACTTTCTGTAAAACTGATTACTTGGAGGCTCTTCTAAACAAATCTTTGACTGTGGTGTAACAGAAAGGTTGTCTTTTGTACTTTCTGTAAAACTGATATTACTTGGAGGCTCTTCTAAACAAATCTTTGACTTTGGTGTAACAGAAAGGTTGTCTTTTGTACTTTCTGTAAAACTGATATTACTTGGACTTGGGAGGCTCTCCTAAACAAATCTTTGACTTTGGTTAAACATAGAAGAAAGATTGTCTTTTCTGCTTTCTGTAAAACTGATATTACTTGGTGCCTCTTCTACAAACATCTTTGACTTTGGTTATACATAGAAGAAATATTGTCTTTTGTTCTTTCTGTAAAGCTGGTATTACTTGGTGCCTCTACTAAACACATCTTTGACTTTGGTTATGTAACCAGACAATGCCTGTAGGTTTACTTGTTACGGCAGCTGGACAGGAATTGTCAGGCTACCACTTTCATACAGCTCATGCCACAGTGGTCAAGCCGCTCACACTCACACTGTCAAAGAAGAATATCAAAGCCTTATGTAAGGATCAGGCCAGATTTATTCATATCAAACACAGCTCACCTGCTCCCGACTGGGAGAAGAGATGCACTGCTATACTTATAACCCTATATATATCAATATATAATGCAATACGATATCAGTGTAACAATAAGACAAGCATAATGTCATATAGCATAATTAACAACATCGAGCATGAGAAAATGTCACATAGCATAATTAACATCGAGCATGATAAAATGTCACATAGCATAATTAACATCGAGCATGATAAAATGTCACATAGCATAATTAACATCGAGCATGATAAAATGTCACATAGCAAAATTAACAACATTGAGCATACTATGCCACATAGCATAATTGACAACACTGAGCATACTATTATGTCACAACATAATTAGCAGTGTTGTGCACTATATTATGTCACATAGCATAATTAACAACATCGAGCATAATAAAATGTCACATAGCATAAGTAACAACATCGACCATACTATGCCACATAGTATAATTGACAACACTGAGCATACTACATTATGTATTATGTCACAGCATAATTAGCAGCGTTGAGTACTATATTTCACATAGCATAATTAACATCATCATGTACGATATCATGTCACACAGCATAATTAACAACATCGAACATAAAATCATACCACACATGATAATCACACAAATTAGACGGAGGTATTGCTGATAGGGCAAACAATACATATAATATATATACACGAGGATAATGAATGTTGATTATGCAACATATGAGAGAAGAGGGGGGAGGGAGCAAGGGAAAGCAATATTATCTAACAACTACTAAATATTCAATATGCACCGACTAAATGATCACCAGCTCAAAAGTATCAAATGTAAACAGCATAGTAATAAACATGTGACTCTTAGGCCTTGACTGCTTATTTACCATAAAGTGTCATGACCTAAGGATTCCAGCCTGCCCATAAATAAGGAAAACTGTACTTCTTCCATAAAGCCAATAGGGAGATGGAGTAGATCAGGTCATGGGTATGCTCGGGTATTTTGCCATTCAAAATGAGGTTGGCCAGTCTAGTAAGAGCTGCTAGCAGATGATATCCAAATTCTTCTTGTTGATGAGATCTTTGAGGTATATATACAGATGTGATGCCTTGGAACCTCCTGCTGATCCCGAATTCATATGGTTTAATCATTGGAGGACTGCAGACTGGGAAATTATTTGCCGAAGTAGGTCTGGTACAATAGCTGTGGTTTTGTAAAGAAGGGTTGTCTTTTTTACCTTCTGTAAAGCTGATATCACTTGCTGCCTTTTCTCAGGACATCTCGACTGTTGTTATGTAAAAGATATTGTTTTTTCTTCTTTTTGTTTTTTCTGTGGTCTGCTATTACTTCTAGAATCATCTTGGCTATGCCAGAGGTGGGAAAATGATCTGGAAAACACTGGATGAAAGCTGTAAGTGACAAAGAAGACCTTCAGTAAGCCAGCATAATCTATGGAATTTTTATCATTTTTATCATACCTGCAGTTGCGATGTCCTAAAAGTGACAGCTGTAGGTTGTTATTTATATCTATAAACAATATCTTAATGTCATTTCGGTTAGAAATAAGGGTGGATTTTGTTTCACTTTCTGTCCACTGATATGTCTTTTCTTTTTTTTTTCCCCACTCCTTTTTGATGACACTGCAGTGTTGGTTAGTACTTTGCCATTGTCTATATAATAAAGCTACAACAAAACCCCTAATAGTCCTATGGACTCGGAAACTACACAACGCACCGACCTGAAATTTGGCACAAAGAATTATGGGATAGCGAACATTGTTCCTATCGCTGTACACAAACAAAACCTTTTGTTATTTCTGAGTTAATCGGTAAATGCGGTTATAATTAAAGACTAAATTCACGAGAGCGTTTGATCCGAAATTTACGAACAATAAGATATTAATGTATGTTTCTAATAATAGCCCACTTCCGCCTACACATGACGTTATCACTTCCTGCGATGTGTTCGCTAACAAACAAACTAACCCGTGCGCAAATCATAGCCATTTGGCGGATGGTGACGGGATGCGCATGATGTCAACGCGCAAAGGGAGAGCAGTAAAACTTATCTAAAAACAAACAAACAAAAATAAAATAAAGCTAAAGGAACAGGCAAAATGAACCAGGTCCGTAATAATCACCCAGAACTGAAACTAATAAATCGATTTATCCCGGGCAGGGCCGGGCAACTCAGCTAGTTGTTAAAATAACTGACTTTGCCTTTCTTTACCAGGATTATCTTTTTGTTATTGTTAAAGCATTTAATTTTTGTTATCATCTTGTTGACTGCTCCCTAGAGAGACTGGGTAGACAGAGAAAGGGAGCAAGAAGGGAATGGGGGAGGGGAGAAGGATGGAGTTTATATCTTCACACATACAGAAAACTAGTCAATGGTTAGCATTAGTATTCTGTTCTAGCATTAGTATTGTTTTATATCCCCTGCCCTTACAGGTCATGGGGCAGATCACAACTCACACGCCCGCACTGGAGTGATAATATCGCGATCAAATTTTTTTCTCGTCACCATCTTTGAACCCAAATAAAAAAACCCGAGTATTGCAAGAGGGCCTGTACTATGGTGACATTGTTACTATTCGGGTTGATCAATTGAGTTAGTTGCTTGTATGTACTAAGAGTGGTGGTAGTCTTTAGCTTTCTTGTACTGATTTGTGTTTCTATTGCCCCTCCCATGTTATAGATGGCTCTCTGTCCGGGGACGCCCTCACAATGGGATAGATAGCTCTGTCCGCCCCTCCCCCTCCTGACCTCATGGTCAGACCTCTCACAGCAAGGCTGCATAGGGAAAGATACCCCCCCCCCCCCCCACACAGACACACACTCTAGATCTCCCAGGACACTCCCTGGATCAAACTTTCTCCCTTCTCCTAACCAGGCGATGGTTGGCCCTGCAGGTGGGAAAGGTGGTAGCTGACCGTACAGAAGGCGACCCCTCCGCAGAACCCATCTTTTTGTTTATTTCATTGTGGCTGTGTGTTATAGCTGGTATGTCAGATTCTGTACTTTCAAAGTTAGTTGTTGTGGTTATCTGCAATGTCGTAAATATCTAACCTCTTGCAGTGTGTTTCATTACCAAAACGCGAGGATCTCACCAGGTCTTTACCTGCAATGGTTAGTTGTGAGAAATGGTATCCTTCCCATCTCTCTTTGCTGCATGCAGTGCAGATTTCCTGTGGAATATAATTTGAAGAGGTTAGTTCAAGACCAGGGTTAAGTTATGTTTGAAGCATTTAGAAAAAAAGCCAAGAAACTTGGATTTCACCTTATTCTTGCATGGGTGTGGCACACTTTCAAATCAAACTTTCTTACCTCTGAAGGATGATATTACTATAAATAGATAGCCCTTTTTTTATCTAGTTTCCCACGATATGCACAGTTCTATTTTCAGCAAAATGGGACTTAATCTCATTCTTGAATATCCTCTTGAATTCTTCAGTAAATCAATGCCACATGTCTCTAAGAGAGTCTATTCGTTATAAAAGAGAATCATAATGATGTCATGTCTTCCATACTTAACATGATTTAGAATCATAAGATCACTTGATGTCAGACTGCTGTCACTGGGAATGCCAAGAAAGCAAGTGGAACTGGTTAGCTGGATCCGTTTACTTGTATTACTGTTAATCACCTTTTCTACCTCCATCCCGACTTGCTTAACTATTTGCACTCGTAGAGCAAACTGCTGGATGAAATTGATCACCTGACAACTTTCACATTGATTTGTTTCTGAGATCTTCATTTTTGGAAGACATTATATAATTGTTGGATGTAATAATACTAATATATTGTGTAGAATTTTTCATTGAAGAGCTTATACTCTTGATTCCGTGGTCACATGAAATGGTAGGAGCCAGTATTCTGCTGTTTCTTCAATCTGGAAGCTGCCAAAACTGAATGTGCTACAGATGGTTCACTCTGATGCAACCGAGTTCTAAATGTTCCTTGGCCTGAATTACCAATTTCCATGTCTCTAAAAAGCAGATTGTTTGTGCTGTAATCGGCACACAGAGTGAGAGGAGTTAAAGCATTGAACAAAATATTGTACTCAAGCTGAGAATTAGAAAAATCCCCATATCTAAGAATTCATGATAGCTTAATCACCTCTCAGTCTTTCCTTCCAACATGTCTTTAACACTATCCAAAGACCCCCCCCCCCCAACGTCTTCAAGCGAACATGGGAAATAATCTCCATTCCTTCTCCGTATGAGTACTGAGTGTTTCAACCCATTGCAGGAGATATGGCTCTTGCACCATGCAGGTATCTATCATTTTGAATCCACCATTGTCATACTGGTTGCACATAATCCATGCCCACATAGGTAATGGAGCATAGTATAACCCACAAACTCACATCACAGTCATGCCATCAGCATTTTTAACTCATTCCCTATGATAAGCTGAATATTCCGCTCGTAGATTTTTGCTTTGCTACGGAAAGCTGAATATCTGGCTTGAGTGGACACTGATTTTCCAACACTAACATCAAAGCCAATGTTTTGAGAAATATTGAATCTTATCCTGGTTCACTGATTTTCCTTTACTTTAATGTATAAGATGTTGAACCTTCTGTCTATATTGGGCGAAAGAAAAAACATCTTTGAAGCATCCCTAAATTTCAAACTGGACAATGTTGAGAGTTCCCGTCCACATCCATAAAAGTTACTGTAGGGAATGAGTAAACTTGAATTTTACCAATTGCTGATAGATCAAGTCTTGGCCACACTCCAACCACTTTCTTTATGTATTCTACTTTACCCATCCAGTTTTACACCAGCTCTTGGATGGGCTTTTCAGAACTGGAAAAAAAATGTTTAGAATCTTTAAATATACCACAAAGATATATATTCAAACTGGCGATATTCAATATGTTCTTTTTGCCATGACACATTGCATATGATTTACCCTTGTTTGGTTCCAATCCTGAAAATAAAGAGAAAGATTTGACCGTAGAAAACTTTCAGAAATCTATTAAATTCCACAAGAACAGCATTGTATCATCAGCATACTGTCTGATGATTGTTTTCATCTGTGACATGGGATACCTAATACTTTGTATGCTTTCATCCTGTCTTGTATGGACTGCCAAGAGCTTAGCAGTCAGGATGAAGATCAGAAGTAAGAGAAGGCATCCTTACTTCATGCCCTATTCCAGTTTGAACGCCCCAGAAATGTGTCCTCCATTCGTGACACTTATGGTGGATCCTGCAGATATAATGTTCATCCATTTTATATAACTTCCACCAAAACCAAATATTTTAAAGGCATTGAGCATGCACCGCCTGGATAAAGAGTCAAAGCCATAAGCCATACTTACTTCAAGGACCCTTTACCTCAGCTTCTCCCACAGCAGGTAAGGGTTCATCTTTGCAGAGTCATTCATAGTATCTGAAATGGCTGTCATTAATCAGAGAGGCATAGACATTGCAAAGAATACATTTAGTTTATAGTAACCCCTGCACTAAACAAATGATGAAGAAGACAATGTTGCTTGTACATCTTGGTGGTCCCTGAAGCCACACTCTGAATTTCACACCTAAAAAACAGAGATTTTAGTACTTCCCCAGCAAACATATAATCCAACCTTCCAGGAGAAGAAGGATTATTGCTTTTGCTCCAGGTGTGTTCCTTTTTCTCAGCATGGTGCAATCTCCGAATGTGCCTCAGGTTTAGGTTGCTCATGCAGCTTCTCAGATCATCAGATGCTCTGGTAACTATGTGGAAGGCCTGAAATGATATTATACTTATTGTTCCAAACTATACTGACATCCGCCATAGTAATGGCATTATCCATTGTGCTTCTAACCTGTGCCTTAATAGTTTTGCTAGATCTCTCTCAAAAAATTCTTTTTTTGTCATTTGTACAAGGGGTAAAAATGTTAACGATACAACGCCACAGTTATAACACATTTGCCAAAGTTGTTTTTACGACATTATCAGAAAGCATGAAAAAAGTATCATGGCTTTGCATATCTTGTGTCTTATGCCAAAGTGGTTTTGTGTCAAAGTTCAGACACAAAACTTTATGCTTTTCAGGAAACAAAACAAATCAATTTTGTTTTATCTGGGAACTTAAGCCCTACCTTAAAAATATTTAAATATGTCTTTACACAGTTGTGTTATGACCATGACAATAATACATTCAACAGTGTAAGCTAATTCCAGAGATGAGAACTCAGTTGGCAGAGTGTACAAATCCATAAGTCACCACGTCCAGGGATTTGAAGAATAACGTAAGCAGGCCTTTACTATGGGTGGTCTGGCTGCTATAAGTATAATGCACTAATCCACCCAATTCCTTTTTGATCATTTCAATATCACTGTCAGAAAGATAGGTCTCCTGTATTGCTATGACTGAGTTTCTATCTAGTTTAAAAAGTGTAAATAAACTGTTAAGTTTCTTTTTATTTCCAAGTCCATGAATGTTAAGGGTCATAAGATGTAATTCAGTGCTCAACCTCATACCCCTAGTCCTTGCTGAAGTCATCGTCCTAGGTCACAAATCCTTGTACCAGATCAGGGTCGTGGTCCATGTCTGTAGAAGTAGGAGAAAAAGCTTAAATGGACCCCTCTGGTTCTGTGGAAACCTCAGCCTTTATGGCCAGTGGCTTGTTGTGTTTGCACCAGCTGTCTTGTCCCATTGGGCTTGTGCTGTGGATTTTCATCAGTGGACACCGCATGGAAATATGTGGCCCATAAAGTTTTCTTCATCCCTTCAATGGAGCCAGGGTTGTCCAAGATAGCCCTTTGGAAGTACTGCTGGAATGTCACCATCTTATTCTGTGAAGAAGTAAAACAGAAAAACTGCACATATCTTACCTGTGGGCATCTGAGGGCTGAAAATTAACCCAAATAAAGATAATGAAAAAAAAAAGTGGGAGACGTAAAGTGGCCGTTATCGTGCCGACGCGCTGTTAAACCCGAACTCAAACTCAAATTGTACACATAAGCCACTATCAATCTTCATATAATATATAAATTTATCTTCTTTTTCTTATCCCTCATCAAACTTTGCAGTTGCTCTCTGCCCACACTGCATATCCAAAATCGCCGTGTTTCCTTGAACCTTCAAACACTGAAACTGCCTAAAAGTACAAATACAAGAAGTAAAATGACAAATGAGTACTTGAAAGCTAGAGACAGTAAATCAGCAAAAACAAGCCAGGGAGGAGTATGAAAGTAAACATAATACTGACTTGTGTCCAACTTCCTGGTTTACCTCCTCTGAGAGTCACCCCTTTAGCCTTTCTTGTTGCCATACACTTTGCGTAGAGCAGTTCCTGGTCATTTTGCAAAGCGGTTGATACGCTCTTCTTTGCGTATGCCACAATCTGTTCCATATGGATGTATGTGGGTCAGATCTTGATATGTTTTACAGATCTCATCACTGGTGAGTGTTCTGTATCTGTGAAAAGGAGACACCACTGCAGTGATTGGACAAATGACAAACACAAATTCAAACATTCTGAGGAAAACTAAACGCACCTTCATTTGAAACAAGAAAGAGAAAAAACAACAACAAAAAAACAACAAAAAACAATACTGTATACTATCGGGTGTTTTCCATATTGTTGTAAGTGCATTTTGTCTTTTGGAGAAAATGATTCAAAGCACAGGACAACATTCAGGGATGTAAATGGCCTCCTGAAAAATTCTCTGAAACCAAAGCGGCGTTCTTTGAAACAAGTTCTGACACTGCAGTGCGCAGGCTATTTGTCTAACTCTAATGAACTATGATGGAAAACATAACACATAACAACCTAATAAACTTAATTTTACAGTTTTACATCAGATATTCATCAGAGAGTCAAAGGCTTGGCTATAAAGCTGGCTCACTTATAAGACCTTTGTGAGGCAGTAAAAAAACGAAACCTAATCAATGCTCGGAACAGAATTTTGCTCTCGTCTATTCATTTTTTTTTTTAAATCGGGAGTTAGGTACAGAAATTTTTTGGCTCTCGGAAAATTTTTTTTCCGATTCTCTCAGCATGGTTCTCTCGGAAATCGGAACCAGAACGAAATTCTCGGATTTCCGAGGATTCTCGGAAGATTTACATCCCTGAACATTATGTCACGAACATATACCTCGAAAAGTTTTATACTGATTGGAAGGACATTCATACATAATGAAATTAGGAGTGAGGGAACCACTTTCATGACAAAACCTCCAAATCCACAAAATGTCACGCACAACCATATAGCAAATACCCCACGGATATATATATCAGTTCTATTACCAAAAGAGCAATTAAAAAAAAAAAAAAAAAATTTATACAGGCCTACATATTTGTAGAACTGATCTCTCCAACACCTTTCTAGCGTTCTGCACCACCATAGCCCCAGATGAAATTGTATGGTTGATTGTGCAGTCCCCTCTATGCTCATCCAGCCACTTCTCATAACCTTCAAGATCTGTTTCTTGCAGTGTTTCACCAAAAGTTTGACAATGCTGGAGATGAAAAAAAATCTGTTTAGGAGGATGCGAGCAAACACCTTGTCAACCATGCTCCGGAGGGAGTTCTCTCTGTAATTGTTACAATATGAACCGCTGCTCTTACTCTTGTTGTAAAGTGTCATGATCGTGGCATCGCACATTTCTTGGGGAACTGCTCCTTCATCCCAGCAGAGGCAAAATGGAGCAGGGCAGGTTTCCCATTTTTGATACCTTCAAGGGGGATGTTGACATTTCCAGGGGCTTTGTCATTGGGGAGAGAGTCCATGGCGTCATTCAGCTCTTTCATGGATGGCACTTGATCCAGTTCCTCCATGATGGGTAGTTCCCTTACACTGCTAAGGGCTGTGTCAGTGATAGATGTATCTCTGGAGTACAGTTCTGTGTAGTGCTCAACCCATCACACCGTATGTTCCTTGCGGTCAATGATCTTTTCCCCTGACAGCAACTTCAATGGGGCTACTCTCTTGACAATGGGGCCGAGGGCCTTTTTTTATGCCATTGTACATACCTCTGCCATTGCCTGTTTTGTCGCTGCAGTGGATTTCTGCACACAGTGTCTGCCGGTACTCATCTGCACACTGACTAGCAGTGTATTGCTTTGAGCACTTCTGAGCGCCATGATGGTCTGTTCATTTGGGCATAACTTATAAGCCAATAGGGCTTTTCTTTTTGTCTTGATTACTGGCTTCATCTTTTGAGGTGACAGTCTTGGTTGGATCGCTCCTTGCCAAAAGTTGACATGGCTGTGTTATATATGACATTCTTAATGGTGTGTCATCTCGAGGTGGCACCATGTTCTGGCAGGTCTTGAAGGGCTTTGTCGAGGGTGGACACATATTCTTCTACCTTGAGGTGGGGAGAACATCATTGCCATGTTAACTGTATAGATATAATAATAATAATAATAATGGAGATAATTTATATAGCGCCTAATCCAAACAAGTTCACTCTAGGTGCTTTACAGAAAGTCCTGTTCTCTCGATTTGCATCTCTCTCTCTCTCTCTCTCTCTCATTCGTTCTCTCTTCCTCTCTCTCTCTCACGCCATCTATACCTCTCTCTATCTCAGAGCAAATTGCAACGCAGCGTGTTAGGTGCAGTTCACAACCATATTATTTGAATATATATTGATATATATATATATATTTAATAATGAATAATAAATTTTTGTTGGTGATGGGGGGGGGGGGGGGGGGGATGATGATAGGGATAACTTTTAATCTGTTAATTTTAATTTTGTCCCATCAGCGGCCTGTTCGGTCTGCTCTTTACAACGGCCAAGGTATCTTTAACGTGCGCAAAGTGCACATGGGCTCTCCAGATTTTTTTGTCCTTATGAGAGAAGATTATGTACTCGATCCTACCCCCAAATAGGATCAGGGACATGAAAATATGAGAAAATTCCCAAACTTCCAACATGCCTGCACCTGACGGGTTTTGAACCTGGTACCCTTGGCATGAACAAAAGAAAAAAGAATATTTACTATATTCTAATGGTATTTACACGTACTCACACATCACCAATGCAATTTCAACCACCCTTTCACAACGGGAAGATTTACATTGTTCTTACTCCCAAACTAAATTCCCCAGAACAAAGAACAAAAGGAATTTTTTTATAAAAAAAAATTTATGGCGGAAGTAGTTCATCCACTCACATTCGACCCTGCTCAATCACTTTGTTCCATATGTCACACACATCAGTTCAAAGGCTCACAAAGGACCACTGAAGATACAATCAAACTTTTCTGGGGCTACGATACCATCACCTAAAGAAGAACACTTGCAAGTACACACAATGAACCGAATCACAGTAGCCCATCCTCTTTATAACTACTTATAGATGGTGTGTACCAGCAAAGTTACTACTGGCATCCTGAAGATGTATACAAGTCTCAGCTAATGCTGTGATAGGTTATATCATATGGACAAAACAACAGGTCCCACACCACCATCGAAGTTACCAGTAATACAGGATCGAACAATGCAAGGAAAATATAGTACAACAAAGACACCAGAATGTTGAAAAGGTCAGGCTAATGAACATGGGCATTAGGTAAAACTCATCAGTGACAAAAAATTAAAGGTTTTCTATCTAGGCTTCAATCTTGAGGCTGGGTTCCCTTGAGTTGTGCGGTCTGTCGTCTGGCCTGATGGAAGCTTGATGGTTTTGACAGGTGTGCTCTCCCTGCACTCATGATCAGTGTCTCTTCACTGTCAGTACTAATGCTAACACAATAATAAAAACGTCACACTCACAGGTAAATGCATTCCCTTGCTCTATCTGCACCCACGGTCAGTGCCTGTGCGGGCGGCTGGAATGTCGCATGGGGGATTGGGCCTGAATAGGCGTTGATACAAGTTTTTGTTCCGATCAGGTTGCAGGTGGGGGGCAAGGATGGTTGACTGGAAAACATACACCCCAAAGTGTTAGACATTCATGCTTAAATCTAAAACTTAATCGCATTCCTGAAAAACGCACCTGAACAATGTTACATCTTATGTGATATGTGCTACATGCAGAATTTGATTTTCAAATCTGCTTTGGCCACAAGAACCATCAGGAACTGGTGGAAAGATTTTGTTTACAACATTTCTATTAGCATAAAAAAATCTCATCTTTTGCCGCAGGCCACTTCCAGTTTATATTGAATGTTAGTCTCATTACAGACACTCGCACACTCCCCTCCTCGCCAACAGCTGTAACCTCCAATGGGTACAGTTTTCTATCATACATCACAACAACCTGGCCAGTCTCTTGCCTTACAACTCTGAACATTTCTTCCACTTTCGTGGCCATGGCAAACCCCTGCAAGAACCTCAGGTAGAAGTCTGTCCACATAGAATGACAGAAATGGGTCATGCCATCTCCAGGCACTTCTTTCACCTCACATCGTGGATTCTTCTCCTTAATGCACTCATCAGTTTCTTCTTGTGACATATGGACAACTTTAACTTCGGGCATTAAGTTTCTTGCCTCTTTGCATAACCATTTGAATCCTGCACAATGGCACCATCACCCTTTGACATCACCTTTTACGTACCAAACTTTTTGCTGACCCTCTGATCCCATCAACCTTTGCCATGTAATGTGGCTAAATACTTCCACATGACTTCACATTCATTAAGCACCAACCCAAATCAGCAAGCAATTTCACCATAATATCTGTTTTTGAACTCCCCTGGCGGACTGTAAGTACAGACAATACGTTTTTCCCTCAGATGTTCAGTGTTCAGTAGTGACAAATTTCTTGATAAATTTATAAATTGTGTCTTTATTCATGTTCTGTGACTCTGTGACTACAAGTAAAACTTACATGACGCCTCTTTACCAAGATAGAATGCAGCAGTGAATGCGTTCACTGTTCGTCTACCCCATAAAGCACTCGATATTTCAGCCTGACATTCATAGCTGTATCATAGCGAAATCACACTGAAGTACAGAGATTTGTGGGTCCATTTTGTCTTTACTAAAGGCATCTGTCCAAACCCTTTTCACCCGAACAAGCTCTTGGAAATCTGGAATTTCCCCAGTAACCTTTTCCAACAGCTCCCCTTCATACCCACTTTTCACTTCAACTCTACGTCTACCAACCTCGTTCTTGTCCCACACTTTCCAAAAGATATCCTGCTTCTCAATCTTTATATTATCAGCCAGTTTCTTAGCTTTCCCATATTTCTCACGTCCACATTTCTAACAACCGCCAGCCAAGTCATCACTGTCACATAAACTCTCCTGTCCCTGACATTAATTTTGCAATAATCTGAAGGAGTATTCTTCATCAGAAGTACATATTTGGCCTTGAGGAACAAAATTTAGATTGGAACTTAAAAAAGTGAAAACACATGTCACACCACATTTTTGCCTATATCATTAAAAAATATAAGAATTATGAAATACAGAATTTGTTACATTCATAGCAGTTATTTACAAGTATTATTTAAAAATGTGGGTGAAATTCTTAGCCTACTTTCACAGAAATTCCAGAGAATGTTACTTAAAATGGAAAACCACTTTTTGTGAATGTAACAAACGTCACGCCAAGTTAAGCACCATTTTGACTTAGATCTTACCTATACGTTTTTAAATTAAAGGTGAAAACTTGTAAAGTAACCATTTTTTTACTGTCAGAAAGGTTTAAATGATAAATATCTCATTTCATGATTCATTTAGAAAGCTAGCAAGGTGAAAAACTAGTCTTCAGGTGTAACACACATGACATTGAATGGGCCATTTGTACTTTGGCTTCCCGGCTCCTGGGACGGGGCGTAGGTTGGCTGGCTGGGTTTGCTAATGTGCTTTCTAAAAATTCCATGCTATGCATCCCACTTCTTGTCACCAGGAAATGTAGGACGGACAAGTGGCTAGTGGGCGTGCGTGTAGTTGGTTCTGATTTCTTTAAGGATACACAACCGATAACTTGTGGTCCTAGTTGATGCTTTTGTTTATTCAGATGATAAAACTAGACCAAAAAAAAAAAAAACTAGGCAAAAGACAAAAAGAATTGTGCATCCTCTCACATTACAGTCTTTCTTCAATTCACATTAAATTCACCAATACACAGAACATACTTTTACTGTGTTTTGTTGTTGTTGTCTGTCCTTTGATTCAAAGATGACCAGCAATTCCAGGCTCACATCCGGGTTGGTTTTGAGAAGGGGACTTGGCATTGTGACTTGCGAATTAATTTGATTATAGTGAGGAAGAGATTGCATAATGATGTCAGCATCACTCTCTCCACATCAAGAGTGTTTATCAGTGGGGCAATGGCAAGCCAATACAATTGACACAGGTGGCATCACAGGAGCTGCCGGAAAGTGTTCCTTTCAACACATCAGACCATCTAAGGGGCTCAAACTCCAGAGTGATTCCTTGGGGCTTACCCTGGAAGCCTTTTTCATGAAGAGAGTGTAGCCACGAGGCAGCAGAGGTTTGAACATACTAAGCGTGGGGCGACAGTGAGAACTTTCAACAGGGTTTTCTACATCAGACCACCTTAGGGGCTGCAACCCTGGATTGATTCCTTAGGGTTTACTCCCAAAGCCTTTTTCATGAAGGGAATGTAGTGGCAAAGGCAGTGGAGGTATAAACATACGACGTGCAGGACAACAGTCAAAAGTATTACATTCAATACCGGTAATTAAAAAGGTGTGTTTTAAGTCATGTCTTAAACATTTCAGTGTTCTGTGTACGGTGCCTCTCTGGTTCTGAAATAGTACATTCCAGGTCCTGAGGCCACAAAAAGAAAATTATCATTCTCTGAAAGATCTCAGGTACAAAGTTCAAACTAATGATGTTGCTCTATCAGCTGAAGATCGAACGAACCTGGCGCTATGTGGGTTGTTATATGCATATCTGTAGCATAATGTAGCCACCTTGAAACAAAATATGCTGTTGAAGTGGACTGAAGAGTCTCTGACAATTTCTCTTGATAAAGGTTGTAGTTAGTGGATCTGTCTGGTCTCTGGCCTTTCTGAAATACTGAATCTTTTCTGCATTAAGTTGCTAGTTCAGTTCACAGCTGATGAGACCACTTCTTGCTCTGTCACCATGCCCTTCTCCAGTGGATGGCCCCCAAGGCCCCCAAGTACCTTTGCTCTGGGGTTGTGTGTGTGTGTGTGTGTGGGAAAGGGGCTTTACCTCCAGCATAGGAAAAGCTGGAAAATTACTATTTACTGTTGTTACTCTGAAGCTATTGTCTTGAGTGTTAGATTACCTGTTAGTGAAGGATGAAAATAAGAATTAACCCTTTGAACACTGGACCCCCTGTCCGTATGAACCCCAGTCCCTGGTCCCCCAGCCCAAAATTGCCATTTTCATAGATAATATATAATGATGGAAACACACAACAAACACAACATTGATGGATAGGGAGCAAATGTGAGTATTATAGAATGTTTTTCTTATCTTTTATCTCCAGTACTGGGTCTTGGTATGCCAGTCGGTCCAGCACGTTGAGCCCGTTTTGATACATAAAAAAACTTTGCATTCTGTGCATTCGTCACGAAAATTTCACAAAAAACCTCTCCAAACTACGCGCCGGCTTCTAGTTTCTCTTTGTTTGCAACTGGGAATAAAAAATGGCGGCCAAACGCAACTTTTGGTGACGTAGAGCACAAATATGAGGTGTCACCCTTCTGACCGCTGTACCGGTCAATAGTGTATATATCGCTGTAGAATTTGACCGGTGTAGCGGGCAATAGTGTTCAAAGGGTTAAGAACAGACAGTGGTAAGAAAACTATCAAGACACTTAATCCTTCAGCTGTGAGTCTAACATCATATTGAACAAACTAAGGCAAGCTGAATTTAAAAAGAAAAAGGTCATAAAATTCACTTATGATGTCTTAAACCTCTAGTTAACTCATTCCCTACGTACAATGAACACTGTGACGCATGTTTCTCTAGCAACTGTTGGTGCAATGCAGCCTGCTTTGTGATGTTGTAAGAGTATTCCTTGACCCCCTCTAGTGGAAAATTCAGACACCCCTTGGCCTTGAACCCCAACAATAGAATTCTTGGTAAAGCTTCTTTTGTCAAAAAAAAAAAAAAAACGTGAGAGGCACAAAGTGGCCGTTATTGTACCGATGCGCCGTTAAACCCAAACTCAAACCCAAAGCTTCTTTTGTCCAAGTGTGTCCAGCAATACCATGCACACGATTAGTGTGCAGTTCAGACAGCTCTTATGTTGTAAGGCGATCTTTGTTTGCAAGCACTGAGTACAATATGGCACTGAGCAGAGATAAACAAGCAATTCCAAGTGCTCAGGCAATTTTTATTCAGAATGAAATGAATACAGAATGTGTTTGTTCTTACAAAAATAGAAGTTGTCATCTGTCCATAAGGATTATTATGTCTCGATAAGTCATTTATAAGAGTATGTTTGTTTTCAGGATTGTTAAGGATTGTTTCTGGTTCTTGCCTCATGACAGGGGAGGTAATGCTGTTATTTTATTTATCATTATCGCCATTGCTAGTGGCAATTGTGAGACGTTTTTTGGGTTGTGGCCCCTTTCAGGGCAGGGACTGGCTACTTTTTATTTGGGCAGTTTATTGGGGTGGGTTCTGAATTGGCCAGGGTGGATCTCTTCCCATTAGGATTTTAATTTCACTTTTGTTTGATCTTACTTAAGGGGAATGCGAGGGCTGAAAGCTAGCCCAGAGTAAGATAACGAAAAAACATTAGGTGCAAAGTGACTGTTATTGTGCTGACGCATCGCTAAACCCAAACTTGAACCAAAACTTGAAAAGGGATCAGTGTCAGAAAGTGACCTACCACCGTGCTTGGACTCATCCTTGATGGAATCAGATGAAATAAAAATTAAATTGAAATGGCATGGAACCTTCACAAAACATGGCACAGATCTAGTTTGTTGCGGTGAACTGCAGATGGTAAAAACATTCTCCTATATCTTTCTTGGTATGCTTTGATGTGTATTATTCAATTGCTCCTGGATGATGTATAAATTTGATGGTACAAAGCTTGGTAACTGTCAATTGGAATAGATATAAATGTCTTTATACAAGCATCTGAGCACAGATGATCAAAACTGAAGAATGCTGTGTCTGTCCTGTCGCCTACTTCCTTGGTGACTGCATAGTTAATTTTGTTCTTGTCATTTTCTTTGGCACTGCCTCCCCATGCTGTAATACAATACTGCACCGATATTATGTTTTCTTTGGTGGCTTTATGAAATGAAAAGCAGTGTTTTATCAAAAGTAAAGGATCTTAATTTGAATTAGAAGTACATCTTGTACTATTGGTGCTCATGCTCTCCGCCAATCCTTCGCTTCCTGAGATTTGTTCTCTTCCACTTTGGAGCTCCTCTTTGTTGCTTCCTTGCTTGAAAAACTTGATCTGCTTGTTTTACAAACCACTTAATCATTGTTTGTGTTTGTCCACTCATTGCCTAACTTGTCCATGACACACCTGATACCAACACTTGCCGCAGTTAAATTGCAGAGGTAAGAGAAAGAAAACTGTTGTGACTCTAGATCTTGCTGGGTAGTCTAACATAATAGTAAGACGAAAGTCGAAGACAGTTTACTCAGAAATCTAAGAAACTATCAACTCACTATTTTTCTCCGTTCAGTTTTACTTTGAAACGTTCCCATCGCAGCACTTCTTCCTTTTTCCTACATGAGATCTGGACAAAAGAAAAAAATAAATAACCCTCATTTCTGAGTCATTACCACAGTTAACCAGAATCCAGTAACTAATGTGCCAGCGACTAAAATTAGAACATAGTCATTTCCAAGTTGTGCCTTTGCCCTTTACCATTCGAAGGATTGTACCACAATTTTATTCGTCCCTCGCAAACTACATTATTTTTAAGGAATCTCGATGAAAATCGCATGTTTCTAGGTTTTATAGTAATCTCTGACTTCACTACCCACGTTTTGCAACTAACTTTAATACAGAAAGAAATAATCTCAAAATCAGGTGATAGTCCAACAAATAAATCCGTTTCATGAGATTTGGAGTGAAATATGACCTTCCGTAAAATTTGAAATATACCCAACTGACAGTTCTTGAGAAACTTGGTGCTGACTGCGCTCATTCTAAAAAAGACATTCTGTGGTTGAAATCTACCTGCTGATTTTTCAGATTTACCTTCATATAACCCCACTTTACACTAAAGGCCTTTTCCCGTTAGATTTTTTAATTCATTTTATTTGATCTTATTTATAGGAATCCGAGGGCTGAAAGCTAGCCTAAGTAAGATAATGCAGAAAACACACATGGTGCAAAGTGGCCGTTTGTGCCAATGCACCATTTAAACCCAAACTCAAATGTACCAGTTGTTGTATACCTCTCTCCCTCTTGATCTTAGACAGTTTCTCCCTTTAAATGAAGGATTTCTGCCACTTTCTTGTATAACATCCTCCCAGACTTGGCGTGTCCTACAGTTTGTACCATATGGCTCCAGGTTGCCTATGTCTGTTTTCCTTTAACAATTTCTGACTTGTCTGGAAAAAAAGAACGAATATGTACATAATTATATTCGCTAAGCTGAAACCAAAGAGAAATCCACAAACATATGAAAGTATGACATGTGCTGGTAGGAAATTCCACTCTCTCAATGAGTCAATTTGTCCCACTACTTAAATTATATCAAGGGGTTCCTGCACAAAGACCATATCACTAGTTTTGTAAATTTTACAAGAGAGCGATTTGAAGGTTTGACATGAAGCATCAAATGTCTGATAGAACTTTTAAATCCTCATCAATAATTAGGTCAAATAATTCGATAATTGAATATTCATGAGGTCAAAATGGGTAGCAACCAAGGTGAAACCGAGCATGCAAAAAAACAGAAACCAAAAATTTTCGAGTTAGTGTTTGCGCATGCACCCTTCAGTATATTCTATATGTCAATGTGTCACCTTGAATGTCATCATTGATTGATCACCAGGACTGTAGTAACTGAAGAATTCAAAACATCAGTTTTCAGATATGTTCAACTACAGCCGCATCAAATGATCTTGATTCTAGATGCCTAGGCCGAAAAGTAATAAAAAATAAACTTTCAAAAATCATCATCACTAGATCAGTTGTGCTAGAGTTTTTGTGCTTCTCCTGAAAAGTAGGCAAAACCAGTTACTATGGTTTTAGGAAACAGTGACAATACATTACAAAGATTTTCCAGCAGTGGAAAATTTTTAAGGAGGACTTGCTTGATGGGCAAAGAATGGGGGTTCTTGGTCTATTAAGCCAGTCCTTCAAAATTATTCCACCATGTTGGTGTATTGAAGATCTAAGAACTTCAAGGATATCCTGGTATGTAGGAAACTTGTTACCATTAGATAGCATTCTGCTAATTCATGTAGCAAACCCTTGATGTAAGACATACAGACATGCTTTTGAATCTGTTTCCATCAAATGGCCAAGGAAAGTTCTTCATGCCACACGTCAGCCCTGTCTCCACCAACTGTTTAACTGATTCACTCGTTTAAGCTGCTCTCAGCGATTCAAATGGTGCATGAAAATTACACATACACAAAATGTTTGCTTTCAAATTTCCAATAATTTGGCATTTTTCTATATTTCCCAATGGTTTCTCATAACCTTAGTATTGATCCTTGATTTTCAGAATGGGTATTAATAAAATTATGAGAGTTGTGGTCATCTTGACATAAGAAAACAGGAGTGAGTCAGTTAATGAACAGGCCTTTTCCTGCTAAATTTTTAATATGGGCCTTTCCATGTTAGATCTTTTAACTTCACTTTTATTGATCTTACCTACAGGCATCTGAGGGCTCAAAGCTAGCCCAAAGAGAATATAACAAAAAAAAAATCTGAAAGGGGCAAAGTGGCCATTATTGTGCTGCCGCGCCGTTAAACCCAAACTCAAACCAACTGTTGTGCCAGATACCTTCTGGTAAACATCGGTGAAGCATGACTAGCCCCCCATGTTTTAGTGAGCACCTCTGTGATATTAATAGCCTTTCACTTTGTACATGTATTTTTAACTCTATTTTGTGCGGCAAAGCTAACTGTTTACATGTACTGTAGAATTATTCATGGTGATAGATGGGGTGGGGATTTTTTAATGAATTTTCAAAATGTTCATATTCAACATACACCAAATAATAATAAATAATTGGCTCTTTTCGTCTTGGCAGACGGTCAGCAGCTAAATAGTTTTGTGCTGCATGCCTGGGCTGTGGGTATGGAGAAAGTGCCTAGCCCATGGTGCACTTTCCCCCTCTCGACAGTGTTGATTTGATGCATTGGAATGACATGGTCGATACGAGTGGAATCAACAGTGCTGCAGGAGGTGCATTCCTCCGTGTAGTCTGCCTTTAGGGGTTCTCTCTATTTTTAATAATTGATAATGAATTATATACTTTTTTTTTTTGTTGGAGATATGGAATTTTAATCTATTAATTTTTAGTTTCAATTTTGCCCAGGCAGCGGCCTGTATGGCCTACTCTTTACGATTTCCAACTGCCAAGGTACTTTAACGTGCACAACATGCACACAAGCCCTCCAAATTTTTCGTCCTTATCCGAGAAGACTAGGTACTCGATCCTACCCCACACCAAATAACAAATATGTAAAATATGTAAGAAAAAAAATGGTAAGATATCTTCAGAATGTTAAATGACATTCAAGAAAGACACACACACTTTCAGGCATAATATGACAACATCAGAATGGTTAACAACAAATTTATTGCAAGAAATATCTATCGTTCATTGGCTACGGTAAGCTGAATATTCCGCTCTTGGATTTTCGTTTCGCTATGGAAAGCCCAATATTTCACTCGATTGGACAACAATTTTCCAACAGTAATATCTAAGCCAACTTCTTAAAACATTGAATCCCATCCTGGTCCATTGATTTTCCTTTACTTTAACCCTCACCCTGCGCGGGATGGCAATTGTCAGTATTGACTCACAAGCGCTCAGGCCACGAGGGCGGCAAAAGTCAGGAAGGTCAAGCTGACCGGGCCACGCGCAAGCCCTATTTTCACACATCGGGTCACTGACCTTTTTGAGACGTAACCACCATGTTATTGTTCAATGTATCTCTTCTAAATCAAAGACATTGTGACAGGGACATGTTAACAAGTGAACCACTGGTCGGAATCACAAAGACTAAGCTTTCAAAGGCTCTCCCCATACTTTCAAAAGATGTAACATTGACATGCGAACTGTTGCTCAACAAATTTGCAATATTATCTCATTTTGTCACACGCTGACCACCAGCTGAAGTTGTCTGTATCTAAGAACCAATCAGAAACAAGATCTGAAATAATCTTTGCCCCAAATGCCCACATTGGTTTATTAGTATGTGTCAATCAGGATGAAACCATTTGTGTAGGGCGTGGGAGGGCGTGGCTAGTTATCATGCTTCATTCTCACGAAAACTACAGCTGTCAGTTTGGAATCATAAGTCAGATCATTGGTTAGAGACTGACAGACTAAGGTTTTGCTGGTTAATTCATAATCAAGCGGAATAAGGCATAGCAGCGAATGTTTTCATACCAATCAATAAAAACCGAACCACGGGAACAGCACATTATGTGGTCATCGTAAAGCGGCACGGGTCAGTGACCCCAGATAAGATTCTCCGTGAGTAAGGTCACTGACTGGACAGCGGGCTTTACGGGTAGCGCGCAGGGTGAGCGTTAATATCTGATGTATTATGTCTTGTGTTTATACTAAGTGAAAGAAAAAACATCTTTGAAGTATGTCTAAATTTCAAACTGGACAGTGTTCAGAGTTCCCGTCTACACCTACAAAAGTTACCATAGAGAATGAGTTGAAAAAGAAGAAAATGATTATGAGGAAATCAATATCAAAAGTAAAAGCACAAAACACATTTTTTTTTCTAATCAGTTAGAGATGGAAAGTGATATATCGTCTACAAAGGCGAGTTTTTTTCAAATCTGGGGCACATCTCGAGAAGTTCCATCCATATCAGATGGAACTGCAGCAATGTTTTTGCTTAAATCAAAAATGAAAGTGAAACAAATGTAAAAATAGCTCACTACCTAGTGTGTGGCCATGACAGAACATCGGTCAGGTCATACCCGGGTGTGCTGAGTGTAGACAAAATTATGTGTTTTTGGCTGTGACCCAAGTGTCAATCAGTTAAAGCAGGCGCTTCAGGGCTACAGAACAATATGAGGCTATGCTTACTATGTCGTGCACATGCTCCATATATGGGACTTGTTAAGGAGGAGAAAATGAATGACTACGTTTTGTTCACAAATGAAAATAAAATTGACTGTATTTATACTCTTGCAATGGAATCACAGTAAAGGAGAGATGCTGATTATGCCACAGACATAGGAATGCTGATCTTTTGAGAGGGGTGACAGCAACACGCAATTGAAGAGAATTTTCCCAAAACTGGGCAAGTCAAATTTTGCATCAGTTATGGCCCTATTCCGACCGTCATTCAAAATTAGTGTAAGACGTGGTGGAAGTGTTCAATTAACACCTGCTATGTCCCATCTTTATCCCGGGACATAGAACATTGCAAGTGTTCACTGAACACTTACTACACCACGTCTTACACCAATTTTGAATGACTATCGGAATAGGGCCATAACTGATGCAAAATTTGACTTATCCAGTTTTGGAAAAATGTTCTTCAGTTGTGTATTGCTGTCATTCCTCTTAAAAAATCAGCATTCCTATGTCTGTGGCATAATCAGTATCTCTCCTTTACTTTTAGTGTGATACTGTCTTCACATACATGAAAAACACCTTTGTAGACAAATGTATTCAAATTAAAATGGTTTGGAGTGAAGCATAGATGTTGTACCTCGAAAAAATACCCACAACTCCAAACCTGTGGGATGACCTAAAATGATCCAAATAGTCTGCCGACATTAGGGGGAAGTGCGGCAGGCTTTGTGGATGATTTTGGGATACCCAACCAGTTTTGAGTTGTGGGTGTTCTCTCAAGGTTCAAAATCTGTACCCCACTCTTATTAAACCATTTTATTTTGAATACCAATGTCCAGAAGTTCGTTTCTCATGTATTTGAAGATGGTATACACCCCCCCCCCCTTTTTTTAAAATAAAAAACGGTCGACATTTTTTTTGTTTTTTATAATGTCTCTCCAAGCTGTCACCCCTCTCAAAGACCAGTCTTTTTATGTAATTGACATGATCAGCGCCTTTCCTGTACAGTGATACCATTCGAAAGCAATAAATAAAGTCCATTAATCTTCTTTTCATTTTTGTATGAACCTTAATCTCATTTGCTCCTCCTTGACAATTCCCATACAAAAGGAACGTGTACTACACTAGTAAGTCACCTGGTTTTGCTCTGCAACCCTCATCCACCTGCTTTCATTAATCGAAATATGGGTCATGACTGGAAGTTGCTTGATCTCCTCTACGCTCTGTGCTCCAGGTCATGACCTGACTGATGTTAGGTCATGGCCATCCACTAGGAAATGAGCTGTTTGTATCATTTGTTTCACTTTCAATTTGATTTATCCCAAACTATTGCTTCATTCAGTCAAACATGGATGGGACTTTCTATATGTACCTCAAATTTGACAAAACGTTATCTTTGTTGTGGATGAGCACACTTTTGATCCCCAATTGTTTGGTTAAAAAAAGTGGGTTTTTATTTCGTTACCTTTGGTCAAAATTTACCCTAATTGTGTTTTTCCTGACATTTCTTGAAATAAGTTTGATGTTTACCATTCGAATGTCATTAAATTTTGCATGAAAACTATGTTTGTATCTCCCATGAACATCACTTCACATTTTGGGGTACTGAACCAGTTATTTCAGAAAAAATTTTTTTTTTACTTGAAAATTGTCACTTTTTGTCAACATATGGACATTTTTAAAAATTCATTAAAAAAGTCTTCTTTTTTTTTTTGCCGCAATGAATAATTCTGCTTGTAAATAATTCATTTTTGCTGCATAAATAGATTTCTATATGCCAAACACGAAATGATCTCTTTAGTCACTCATAAATGCTGGACAGATCTGTTGGTTTTTTTCTATTATTAGAGTATCTGTAAACAAGCATTACCATGGAAACGGTGACACAAGACCTTATGGTTAAAGATATGTATTAACCCATACCCCGCGCGCTACCCATAAAGCCCGCTGCACGGTCAGTGACCTTACTCACGGAGAATCTTATCTGCTGTCACTGACCCGTGCCGCTAGGCGATGACCACAAACGCTGTCCACGTGGTTCGGTTTTTATTGATCGGTATGAAAACATTTGCTGCTATGCCTTATTAGACGGGAACTCTCAACACTATCCAGTTTGAAATTTAGACATACTTCAAAGATGTTTTTTCTTTCACTTAGTATAAACACAAGACATAATACATCAGATATTAACGCTCACCCTGCGCGCTACCCGAAAAGCCTGCTGTCCAGTCAGTGACCTTACTCACGGAGAATCTTATCTGGGGTCACTGACCCGTGCCGCTTTACGATGACCACATAATGTGCTGTTCCCATGGTTCGGTTTTTATTGATTGGTATGAATACATTTGCTGCTATGCCTTATCACGCTTGATTATGAATTAACCAGCAAAACCTTAGTCTGTCAGTCTCTAACCAATGATCTGACTTATGATTCCAAACTGACAGCTGTAGTTTTCGTGAGAATGAAGCATGATAACTAGCCATGCCCTCCCAAGCCCTACACAAATGGTTTCATCCTGATTGACACATACTAATAAACCACTGTGGGCATTTGGGGCAAAGATTATTTCAGATCTTGTTTCTGATTGGTTCTTAGATACAGACAACTCCAGATGGTGGTCAGCTTGTGAGAAAATGAGATAATATTGCAAATTTGTTGAGCAACAGTTCGCATGTCAATGTTACATCTTTTGAAAGTGTGGGGAGAGCCTTTGAAAGCTTAGTCTTTGTGATTCCGACCAGTGGTTCACTGGTTAACATGTCCATGTCACAATGCGTTTGATTTAGAAGAGATACGGTGAACAATAACACGGTGGTTACGTCTCAAAAAGGTCAGTGACCTGATGCGTGAAAGTACGGTTTGCGCGTGGCGCGGTCAGCTTGACCTTCCCGACTTTTGCCGCCCGTGCGGCGTGAGCGCTTGCGAGTAAATACCGACAATTGCCGCCCCTCGCAGGGTGAGCGTTAAATGACCAAAATATACTACGTGAGCCAACAAAATATAGAAAAAGAATGTTTTAACAAAAACCAATCCTTAATGTCCCAGTTTTTTTCTTAAGTACATTTTTTATATTATTTTTCACTGGTCACCCATTCACATAACCCTCTAAGGTCATACAGATTTTGCATGATGGAATATTGCACAACAAACCCGTCTGTCATGGCTGGGGAAAGGTCCTCCCAGTCCACCCAGTCATGTTGTCCATCCATCTCTTCCTTTATCTTCACTGTCTTGTCTTCCCCTGAATTGTTGTCTTGGTTTTGTGTCCACATTACTTCAGTTTCCTCTTCTTAGTGGGCAGCAGGTCTTCATCGCTATATATGACAATTTCAGGCTGCAGAATATAATGGGTGGCAGGGAATGGTCAAAATATAATAGAGATCTGAACCCTGCAGATGTGTTTGCATGAAAATGAGACAGAGTTTCATGGTATGGCCCTCATTACGTTATACCGGATAACGAACAAAAATATAAGAGGCGGAAAGTGGCCGTTGTTGTGCTGACGTGCGGTTAAACCCAAATTCACACTCAAATGTTATACTGGGCAGACAGAGAGAGAGTGCTCACTACATCACCAAGTCTCAGTTTCAATTCTCTTGCAATGCAGCAACCAGTTTTCTAATCTATGCAAAACTTAGCCTCAGCACATCACGATAACCACAAAGCTTAGAGAAACTGGCGGTTTTCACCTAAACTCCTAAAAGTCAATGTAGTTTGCGATGGGCAAATAAAATTGTAGGTACAAGGTTAGCCGTGACAATTCTCAAAGTCGAGCCCTACCTTTTTCACTATGCATTTTTACCTAGCATTCCAAGTTTTCCTGTTCTTGTTTTCACTGTATATGACATTCAAGCCAACGTATTCACTAACAGAACTGCGCCTAAAAGTTATAAAAGTGCAGAGACCCCTGCAAAGGGAGTGAATGTAACAATGCTTTATTGTAGTTTAAAGAAATACTAATATATGCACTCATTGCACCGGGCAAGGGTTCGAAGATCTGAAGTAAATTTGTAACAATAGTGATAATAATCCAGTAAAAGATTTATCCTGAGCAATGCCAGGTACCTCATCTAGTTTGTAATAATAAAGATCATAGTCCAGTAAAAGATTTATCCTGAGCAATGCCAGGTACCTCATCTAGTTTGTAATAATAAAGATCATAGTCCAGTAAAAGATTTATCCTGAGCAATGCCAGGTACCTCATCTAGTTTGTAATAATAAAGATCATAGTCCAGTAAAAGATTTATCCTGAGCAATGCGGGGTACCTCATCTAGTTTGTAATAATAAAGATCATAGTCCAGTAAAAGATTTATCCTGAGCAATGCCGGGTACCTCATCTAGTTTGCAATAATAAAGATCATAGTCCAGTAAAAGATTTATCCTGAGCAATGCCAAGTACCTCATCTAGTTTGTAATAATAAAGATCATAGTCCAGTAAAAGATTTATCCTGAGCAATGCCAAGTACCTCATCTAGTTTGTAATAATAAAGATCATAGTCCAGTAAAAGATTTATCCTGAACGATGCCAGGTACCTCATCTAGTTTGTAATAATACAGATCATAGTCCAGTAAAAGATTTATCCTGAGCAGTGCCAGGTACCTCATCTAGTTTGTAATAATAATGCATACTCGAGTAAAAGACTTATCCCGAGCAGTGCCATATACCCCAGCAAGTCTGAAATAAAATGAATGATAAAATAGTAAAATCCCATAAAAACCTAATTTACCATCTACAGTAGAGGCCAGCTCTTAGAGGGTTAAATGTCTACCAGATATGAGGTCTATACTTCTTTTGGTAATTCTTTGACAAGCTGGACACACCTTGATCAGCTACCTTTTCCCCATTAGGTCTTTAACTTCACTTTTATCTGATCTTACCTATAGGCATCTGAGGGCTAAAGCTAGCCCAAAGATAGATAACGAAAAAACTGTGAGAGGCACAAAGTGGCAGTTATCATGCCGACGCGCCGTTAAACCCAAACTCAAACAAACAAATCTTAATGAGCCATGTCATTGACATATATGTACTGTCTCTAGATGAGATAATGAAGAAAAGCGTAAAAGTTGCAAAGGGGCTGTTATTGTGCCAACGCAGGTAAAAACCAAACTCAAACTCAACTTGTCTCAAAATGATTTGCTTGCCAGATCTGAATGATCTAAATCTGCAACTGTAGCATTGGTGTCATTGCACACAATCTTGAATTCTTTGGCACTAATGGTTTTCTTTTGTGCAACAATGTCTCTTTTTTCTTTTTATGCTTTGCTCTTTTCAGTTCACTCATCCATCTTACCTATAGGCATCTGAGGGCTCATGTGGTGCTCGAAGATTCCTAATTCTTCGGGGCAGAGTCTCTCAAGGTGAAGTGCACGCCCAACAGGGCACAACAATATTTTGGTGGGGTGTAGGACTTCAGAATGGGGCATAAGGATTTTTCATTAACAGGGCAAGGCTCCTATTGAAATAAGAAACTAGAGGATAAAACTTGAAATGAAGTTTCAATTAAAACTTCTTTTGAATGTGCACATATGGAACATGTAAATATTACTTTAAACATCACTTGAATATACCGTATTCTAAATGTGTCCGATCATGGTGGGGCACACGGTTTTTGTTGCTTTTTTTAACATTGAAGTGGGGCATAGGACACACAAGGTTGAGAAACACTGCGATAGGGCCATTTACAAAAGCTGTAACTGTGAACTTTCCCAGCCAACTTCTTTCACCAAACTCTCTCTGTTTATGTCTCTCATGTCTTTACAATAATATTACAGTTTTCAGCAAGTGTTCCAGGCTGTGCCTTCTCATGACATGACCAAAGAATTTGGCTTTTTCCTGTCAGAATTTTAACTTCATTTTACTTGATCATATTGATAGGAATCTGAGGGCTGAAAGTAGCCCACAGTGAGATAACAAAAAAAAAATGTGAATGCACAAAGTGACCGTTATCATACCGACGCAAGGAGGTATTGGTTGACTGGAAAGCCTTTGATTTATATAGAAAATGGAGATTGTTATTCCTGTCACCTCTTTCTACCCTCACTTGATGTTTTCTGTGAATCACTAAGGGTGGTAAGACAAGAATGATATAGATGGACAGACTGGCTTATCTTTTCCCCTCTTCTCAGAAGATGAATCAGCAGGCAGGCAGATGGACAAACTGAGTTTTCTTGAGGCTTTTTCTTGCTTCCCTCAGATGCTAAAAATCAAATTAGAAGAACAAAGTACACACATGTAGTTAAAAACAAAGTCTCACTTGATAGTAATGTGCGAGGCTGTTGTATCCTTCTAAGATTAACTTACATCTTCACGTCAAGAGTTTTAATTTCATCTTTTTTATTTGACGTCAAATATAAGAGTCTGAATAACTGAATGAAAATAAGACGATAAAAAACCCATGAAAGACAAAAAGTGACCGTTATCACTCCGGCACGCTGATAAACTCAATCTCAAAGTGGATAAACTGACTTCTCATCTATTCCCATCTGCTCAGAAGATGAATCAGTGGGCAGGCCGACAAAGAAACAGTCTTTCTCCACTTCCTTTCATGGTCCTTTTGGCTGTATTGCTCCGATGCTAAAAATCAAATTAGACTAACAAAGTAGTTAACTCTTTCCAGACCAGATTTTTTTTGCCGTGTTTTTTACCAGAATTATTTTTGAATTATTTTACAGACAAATATGATATGCACACTTGAAACCAAGATAAAAGCACATATTTATGAGTAAACCACATAAACCATATATTTTTCTGCAGGCAAATGAATGCAGATTACAAAAACACAAGAGAAGAAACAACAAAACAGTTTAGTACGTGCCTATGGCGTGGTAAAGTAGTCAGATTAGTGGAAGGGGGAAACTTGCAAGTGGGTTTTTTCAACTTACATGATCTGATGACATTGTCTGAGTGTTGCTCTCCAATTTCTATGCATGTAGAATGATAGTATATCCAATATGCTGCATTATGCACTTTGTTTCATCAAATTATTCCAAAAAGTAACAAGGTCATAGCCATTTTTGTACATGATATGTCGGGAAAAATGAAACACTGATAAGGCGATAAAAGGTGATGACTATTTTTTTTACAGGTTATGTACATGAGATTTTGACATCCACACTGTCTGTGATGGAGTGTGATATGCTCTGAAGCATGTTTTCACACACAGATGAGGCTTGTCTAGACATCTGATGCAATAACAGCAACTTCTTTTCCGAATTTTTCATTGAGCACAGCAGAATAGATGAAGTCTTTGCCAGCAAAGTCTATGAGATGCTTTGCATCCTTGAACCGCCCTTTAACCCTCTAGATCCCGGGAGCAGAAGAGAAATACATTTTGTAATATATGAAAAATCATGTACAATTTCACTGCAGCCTCAACTTCAATGTCATGTTGACCTGATCCCTCAAATTCATATAATGTCTAAGGAACATTCACAGTGATGTACGTTATGGTTCTGCAAGGTCTTTTTCTCAAAATGTCATATTTCTATGCCTCAAAGCTGTCTCATTTGTGGCACTTTGGGCACTAGTGGGTTAAGGTTTGCTGCAAGACTTATGTGGCTTAGTATAGTTTGGATGGTTCTCTTGCTACCTCCTGAAGCCCTCATCATCAAACCTCATATTGTAAAAGATCTGCGTGTCTGGGGTATATCTTAGGCAGTGGATATCATGAACCTTGGCATCTCTTAATTGTCATCCTGGGCAAATTGACTTCAAGGAGGACACTTTGGAATAATCTGAACAGAAAATTTGGTCCACCCTCTTTGCTTTGTGTGGCTTGGGGCGAACTCTTGCGACCTGACGTGGACTCGCAGCGCATCCTGTCCTTTCTGAGAGAGGATAAGATCTACAGTTCGATTTAAAAACTTTATACTCATTTATAAAACTTTTTTCCAGGTCTATACAAAACAATTTTTTTGGGGTGGAATTTTACCAATGTCTTAGAATTATATCAATGTATTTAGTTCTATCATAAATTTAAAAGCTCTGAATACGAAACATAAATAGAGAAAGTGTACCCAAATAGACCGTGAAAGGCACAAAGTGGCTGTTATCGTGCCGATGTGCCGTAAAACCCAAACTTGAACTCAATTGCAGCCTGCATAGTCTTAATGGTGACCAGGTAGTCTGTGGGACCACAAACTGGCACTTTATGCAGTCATCTTTCAGTCATACTGTGGGTACTGCCCACTTTCATATGGGTATATCCTTTGATGAGACATCTGTGTTCAGTCTCTATGTAGTTTTCTGCGAAAAAGATGCTGAGGGCATTGGACAATGTGGCATTTTTTTCTGATATCTATTACGAATTTGATGTGATGTGCATACAACTGATGTCAAACAAGAAGAAAGTTCCTCTTTTGACAAGCCAACAACTTGACGTAACTGTTCCAAAGACAGCTTAACTCAAACAACTCTTGAATGCTTACTTACTATGTTTTATTGTTTTTTGTTTGAGTGGTACAATGTCAGTAATGATGGAACTACAAGACTTTTTTTTTTCCTTCCCTAACTCTAGTCTATGATCTTTTTGCTTTCTACTCTCCGATCTTTGTAGCTTTAGTCACACAATTCTCTCGCTTATACTCCCCACCAATGGACCATTATGACAAATTGTTGCCAAAGAACTGTATCTAAGAATGCTGAATCATCAACCTAACTACTAACAATTTGACTTGCCATTAGACTCACTGCTATTTCAATAAAATTGGGTTTTCCCCCATATATCTTTACTTTCACACGCAATTCTAAGTAATACTGAGATTAAAATATCATGCTAACTTTTATAGTGAAATGCATAATCTGCATCAGGTCCATCATGTACACTCGCATTCCTCCAACCCTTCATATTTAATTTAATCTGATTTGTAACAGTATCCATAGCCATCACTGTATATGTAGCTCAAAGAGAGATAACAAAAAAACCGTGAGAGGCACAAAGTGGCCATTGTCAAGCCGACACGCTGTTAAATCCAAACTCAAACGCAAACAAACTTGCTGTACATGATGCTTTTACTTGACGTTCTGTGGGTGAATAGATAGCCAATGACGCAGCTGACAAACTCATGAATGAATTTGCTGTAATGCCTCCTTGGCATTCATTCTACACATAGCATCAAGTATCCCCGACCCATAGCCAAGCTATAGAGGATACAATTGTGGACACCAAGATTTGCCTTGAAGTATGTACTTGATGCCTTAATAGCTGGAACCAACAGCAATCTTTGCAATTCCATACAAATGACAGTGACAGTGGGGTCCATTGCTGAGCTTTTACCTCTTGCTTTATCATCCTCTGCTCCTTCTTTTCTTTTCATTCATATGGGCTTCCTATTCCTATTCTTGCTGGCTAACTTTCCCCACCTCGTAGACACAAAAAAAAGTCACATCTATCCCTCTTGGAGTTAAACAGATAGATATTTTTCTTATTTAACTCTTCTTTAAATGTTCTCACTGATAAGGCATTCTTCCCACTCTCCGAGTATGTTGTTGCATAAAACTGATGGAGCTCAGGCATCTAGCTCTGTTAGTGCATTTTGGGGGAGTTTTTCAAGAGCGCCTTGTGGCTGAATGTCAGCCGCAGTCCATGGCTGAAAATCTGCTGCAACTTGCGCTTGAAAGTCTGTAGCAGATGGTGATTGAAAGTCAGCAGCAACTTGTGGTTGAAAGTTTTCAGCAATTTCTGGTTGAAGAAAGTCAGCTTCAGTTTGTGGTTGAAAGTCTGTAGCAGTTTGTGGTTGAAAGTCAGCAGCGACTTATCATTGAAAGTTTTCAGCAACTTCTGGTTAAAGAAAATCAGCTTCAGTTTGTGGTTGAACAACTGTAGCAGTTTGTGGTTGAAAGTCTGTGGCAGTTTGTGGTTGAAAGTCAGCAGCAGCTTGTGGTTGGAAGTTTTCAGCAATTTCTGGTTGAAGAAGATCATCTACCGTTTGTGGTTGAAAGTCTGTGGCAGTTTGTGGTTGAAAATCGTAGCAGTTTGTGGTCAATAGCCCATTGCAGTTTGTAGTTGAAAGTCTGTTGGAGTTTGGGGGGGGGGGGGGGTAAATTGAGTGCATAATGCGAAAAGGGCAATTACACAATATATACCACTAAAGGCAGTGAAAGATATTGTCAGCAGACCTTTGACAAAAGACAGACATTGACAAAATCCCAAAAAAGGCAGACAAAGAAAAAAGTCCTTTGGCAAAACTCACAATGATAAAACTCTTTGTAAGAAATCACACAGAACTGTGTGATTTCTGTCCATTGCAGTGACCTCCCATGTGTCGTGGCTGATGTTGAAGGCTTTCAGAGAAGCTTTTAGGGTGTCTTTGAAGCGCTTCTAGACAAGGTGGTCTAGAGGCAAGGTGCTCGCCTCTCATGCCAAGGGTCCCGGGTTCTAAACCCGGGCAGTGCAGGCAAGTTGGAAAGTGGATTTTTCTCATATTTTCAAGTCGATGGTCCTATTGGGGGCTAGGATCGAGTAGTTCTTGGAAATTGGATTTTTCTCATATTTTCAAGTACCTGGTCCTATTGGGGGGTAGGATCGAGTACCTAGTCTTCTCGGATAAGGACGAAAAAATTCGGAGGGCCCGTGTGCACGTTGCGCACGTTAAAGATACCTTGGCAGTTGGAAATCGTAAAGAGCAGGCCGAAAGGCCGCTGCCCGGGCAAAATTGAAATTAATAGATTAAAATTTATCCATATCATCTCCCCCCCCCCCCCGCCAGAACAAGAAATAATAAAACAAGTAAAGTGAGGTGTAAATGCCAAGGGCAGCGAACCTCCTAAAATAAAGACCTCAAATCACACAGAACTGTGTGTGTGGTTCGTCCGTCGGAATCGACGAGGACCATCTAGTCATCCTGGGGGGGTAGGTGGATTGGTTCTGTGGGTGCGCAGATGACTAATCAGACCAATTCATGCCTGGAACGTTCTGGCGCAGTGTGGGCACGGGATGGGGAAGGATGTCGGGGACTTGCAGGCACATTTCCTGGCCTGTCTGCGTTTCTCTGCTGCAGCAGTTCTGTTTGCCTCACAGAGTTTGGCGCCTTTGTGGACAGCTGAACGCCATTTTGATCTGTCCATTGCAGTGACCTCCCATGTGTCGTGGCTGATGTTGAAGGCCTTCAGAGAAGCTTTTAGGGTGTCTTTGAAGCGCTTCTTTTGGCCTCCATGGGAGCGCTTGCCATGTTGGAGTTCGCCGTACAGCAGTTTTTTGGGGAGCCGGTAGTCTGGCATGCGAACTATGTGGCCTGCCCAGCGTAGCTGGGCTTGCATCAAGATGGTGTAGATGCTGGGCAAATTTGCACGAGTGAGCACTGCTGTGTCAGGGATCTTCTCCTGCCACTCTATGCCGAGAAGTCTTCCGAGGCTGGTGGTGTGAAAGTGGTTCAGCTTTTTTGCATGGCGTCTTTAGACAGTCCATGATTCACATCCATAGAGTAGTGTGGTGAGAACTATGGCCTTGTACACTTTGAGCCTTGTCTCCTGGGTGATGCCTCTTCTGTTCCAAACGTTCTTATGGAGCCTGCCGAAGGCAGTGCTGGCTTTAGCGAGTCTGGCATTCACCTCGTCATCAATGACAACTGTGCGAGAGAGTGTACTGCCCAGGTATGTGAACTTGTCCACCGCATTAAGTCGTTGGTCATTGATAAAGATGTTTGGTTCAACGTAAGGCTTTCCTGGGGCTGGTTGGTGCTTTACTGTACAAAGTTAATGACAGCAAATGTTGTGGACTGTGAGGTTGTGTCATGAAAATGGTTATCTCACTCTAATTTCATTATGTATAAGTATCATTCCAATTGGTTAAAAACTTTTCGAGATATATGTTTGTGACATGATACTGTCCTGTGATTTCACACAACTCTTAATAGTTTTGATCCTCATATTCTCGAAAAGCCAAAAATGCACTTACAACTATGGAAAATACCTTACAATATGTCTGAATCACTGTTACTATCAAACCTAGATCATTTTATGAAGCTTTTAGTCCATGCACTGATTCAATGTGGTATGGTATACAATGATGAAAGTACCTATGTCATATATACTGTAACTGGCATAATAAAATAAACCTTCTTTGTTGCAACTCTGTCAGCAGAACTGTCTTCACTGTCTTAGACTTCCCTCCAACATCAGAGGAATGCTGGAAAAGGTTATAAGGCTGAAAGTAAAAAAAAAAAAATTAATATTCAGAATCAACCAAACATCACTGCCAACCAAAGAAATCATCATGCCATTGTGACATGTCCAGGACAGTTGACATCAAATTCAAAATATATTGGAGCTTAAATAATCTCCCTGGCCAGTGGTCCCTGTGTATTGAAAAGCAGGCTAAAAACCAAGGGCAAGGTTGCACTTGACTGTCATGGAAGGAGCTGACTGAAAAAAGTCCACTCTTTAGTAAAATAAAGGAGTAGTTTTGGGCCCATATGATCATAGTGGGCCAATGCACTGGGCCTCAAGTACAAAAGTTTATTGCATTATTCAGTGGGTCTAAGTTATTTTAACCATGTTTTTCCAGCTTTTCAGGAAAGAAAACAATTTAACTTTATATTATTTTGAACGTTAGGCATAACTTAAATATTATATTTTAAAAATGACTCAGCCAAATGTCATGACTGTGACAAAATTAAATACAGAAATTTAATTTGAGTTCATGGGAAGAGTTCCGTACATTCTGAACACCCAGTCAAGGTACTATAAACCTAGTCTATTCATCATCCTAAAAATCTTAACCCTAGCCCCCTGAAGCAAACAACAAAGAGAAATGAACATTTGTCACTGAAGCCCTCGGACTATAAAAGATTGTATTTCCAGTGGTGTATTGTTGTAATGAACTCTACCTGTTGTGAAAGAACAAAATTTTTTTTTAAAAAGGATAAAAAAATTCAGTCTAATGACAGATCTAGAAATTTTAAGAATTGTACATGTAAATAAAATCGAAAATCATAACTCTAGAATCTAAACAAAAATCAAACTTACTTCTTGTTGAAACAAATACAAAGCTCAAAAGTGTATTTGGCTTTTGTGAGCCTGAAGTTTTCCTGCATGTATTTCTGACTGCAGGTGCTCCTTTGAGGTGCTTTTCTCTGCCACCATAGTTCAGGACAGCATCGCACAGCACACATGTCTTCCCGGGGGTCATCTATTCTGAATATCATCACCTATTTTGACATTCCAGTGGTTCCACTGCTTCACCTAACAGAATCCTCCAGCTGATAATTAATAATTCCATTTGTTTTTCACTTCTTTGTCAATTTCTCTGGCATCTGCCTCCTGGCCCTTTTTCAGAATCTTGGAACCCAATTAATTATAAAAAGTTCATGATCAAGATGAATAAGTGTTGATGGAGTAGTCACTTAAATGGCAGGAAGACAAAATTCTTGCTCATGTTGACAAAATTTTAAGTGTTCGCCTTTTCCATAATTCCCCCGAAAGAGGTAAAAATAGAATAATGAAACAAAATATTATGTACCTGCACCATACCATCCATGAGGAACTGCCGCGTCTATGGAGCCGTTTGTCGCAAAGCGCTATCCAAGGAGCATCGGACCATAAAGTGGAAAACTGATGTGAAATGTGAACCGAGCCGCAGAAAAGGTGAAAACCAATAATTCCGTGAATCCGTGGAAGGCTTGCACTTGCAGCCCTGTGTATAGCACAGCCATGGAGCGTTGCCTTATCTTCATTTTCATGGGGCTGTCTGTTTCAGTGTGGACTTGCATCATAGAGAAGTAAGCATATTGTCTCGTTAGTCTTTGTTTCTGAGGCCATTGAAATTACCCCTCCCTTTGTGCCCTACAGTACATGTGTAAGGGTATTTTTTCAAGTGCCAAATTTTGCCAAGCATCTAGATCTAGAATCTATATTCTAGGCCTATTTCATTTATGATTCCGTATAGATCTAGATCTCGCATAGTTTAGATTTCATGGAAAATTGGTAGGCCCTATAGTGATTTAACTTTTTGTGGTTATCTTTAATATGGTGTAGATCTGGGCTTGGTAGTGCTGTTGGGGTGGTCCAGTCGCTGCACTAATCTACAGTCCATCTAGAATCAATATTCTAGACTTAACTAGAGTCTAGATCTAGATCTATAGTTTTTTGTAGATAAATCACATTTTCATAAGGACAAGACACTGGCTGCTCATCATTTTATTTTAACACCTCAGAAATGCTCACCGTTATGAATGCAAAAACAGTGATTGTTTTTTAATGTTCTGACTCTAGGTCCACTGGGTAGATCTAGACTAGATTCTAGATCTAGTCTAGATCTAGATCTAGATCTAATAACTGTGAATTAATTATTCTTGATTGGCTCAGCAAGTTACATTGCCCAATAATAACTTTACCACAGGTTGTAGGAATTTTCTCATTTTAAATTATTGCTCTTTACCATTTTCAGGTCATTGTAAATAAAAAAAAAAGACCTTGTTTTTTAACTCAGCTTCCTATGGTTGTTGGCTGACAATGGTCAATTCCATGTCAGAAGTCCATACATCATATTGCGATGCAGGTACCATACATACTGGCAGACGGCATTAAAGAGGAAGCACGAACTTTAGTTTTAAAAATGGAACGGGAAAAAAAATATGAAATTAGATTAACGGCCTACGTGTAAGTACAGGCGATTAAAACTGTGATAATTTCAAATAAAATAGCCTATGGGCTATGTCATTTTTTTCTCCGCGGTAAAAATATGCCATAAGTACGTGATGTTTCTGGTAAGGACAGCGATATTGCACTGCAGGGGAATCACTAATATTCCAGGCTGGGGCATAGGGGTTTAATGGTAGTAAACAGTGTAATAAACGGTTGCGTATTGCTGCGACAGTGTCATCCATACTGGACTGGATTAACCATAACTTATAAGCACGTGCTTAGGGCATCAGGGGAAGGGGGGGGGGGAGCATAGAATTCTTTCATTGCTGTATCTATCGTGGACCATATGGTGCAAAACGTACCGGGTAAGATTAATTGTGAGGATCTGATCAAATACTTAGCAATTTTTTAAAAAAAAAAACGAACTTTTCAAAAAATAAAGTGGAAATATACCAAAATAAACAAAATTTTCTGTCTTACTGCAAGTTTTGTTTTATGAAAAAAAAAATGAAATTTTATTTCATGGTTTAGTTATGTTTATTAGTTGGCCGGCTGACTCGAGAAATACGCAGATGTGATTTCTTAAGTTGAGTCTCTATCACAAATGTGTAAATTGAGGCGTAGGACGAAATTTCCTGCCATACTTTTTAATCCGAAGAAAATGCGTCTTCTTTTTTTTCCGGCTCAAAATGTCGGAGCAATTGATCTTCTGTTCAATTAAGTTGTGGCTCAGAATCAAAGAAAGTACTAAAAATAAAGCTAACTTAAAGACCTTTTAAAATATACCCACTTACAGCTGTACGTCTCTCTATAGGCATTACGGTATTTTGTAGAAGTTAAGGCTCAGCGGTATAAAAGCCGTTCATGATTACATTGAAGGCCTTACTTCCTTTATAATATGTGTAGCATCTGCAAGCTATCCCTTGCCCTCCCCCGTTTTCGTGTTACACTGGTGAGCATGTGTTCATTTGACCACCGCGAGAGTGTGCTGTACTCCGTGACCTGACCTTCTTTTCTAGTGAGTAGTTTTTTTCCTCGCTCGCTTGTTGTCAGGTGTTTTGACTCGTTCAGTAAATATTAGTATGTTCCCGAATATTCGATAACGTGGTGGAAACGAATGTTTACGCCAGATTTGGCCTTGAGTGATGTAACCTGATGACGTATTGATGCGTGATTGGTTAGTTTGTGCGAGGGCAAAGGTAACGTTTATTTCGGGAACTTTCTATAGAAATGTTTATATATATAGACCTGTGTGAGTGGTTGGTGGGGTGAGTAAGTGAGTTTCCTTTTGTGTGGCGTAGATATTTAGTTTCGCTGGTGTCTTCCTGGTAATTTATTGTTCACTATACAGTTATTAAACTTTAGTATTATTTAATCTATCGTCGGATCTCGTGTTTATTTATTTTACAGCTGTAATAGTTTCGTTTTCTAAAGGGTTGTAGTTAGATCAACTAACTCCCCCCTACTATAACGTGCTAGAACAACCTCAGCTGTTACATATTGGGGGCTCGTCCGGGATCCGACCATATTCGAGCGGACCAGATCAAAATTACTAGATTTATTTACATAATTTATTGTAGAATATCATCGACAAGCTATCTACAACATGTCGGAGGTTATTGGAAGGCTTAGCCAGGAAGCGGACGCTATGGAGCTCACTGGGCAGGAGAGACGGGACTACCTCCGTGAAGGCCTGGAAAGAGAAAGACAGCTGGAGGCTCAACGACAGGAGAAGGAGGCTGAACGACAGGCTCGGGAGAAGGAGGCTGAACGACAGGCTCGGGAGAAGGAGATGAACCACGAGTTGGAGATGGAGAAGATCCGCCAGCAACGTGGAGGCAACGACTCAGCGCAGAAGGCCGACGACCACGCCAGTTCCAAGAGACCCAAGCTACCTGCATTTCAGGACAAGAAGGACGATCTGGATAGCTGGTTGCTGCGGTTTGAGAGGTTTGCTGAGACAGCTGAATGGCCCAGATCCACCTGGACGACATCACTGTCTGCCCTGCTGACCGGGAGAGCTTTGGAGTGCTTCTGCAGACTACCGATCGACGAAGCCAAGGACTACGACACGGTCAAGGAAGCGTTGCAGAAGAGGTACAACCTGTCAGAGGACGGATACAGACTCATGTTCAGACAAGGTAAGCCTGAAGATGGAGAAGATGTTGGAATGTTCTTGACCAGGATCAAGACCTATCTAGAGAGGTGGATAAAGCTGTCGAAGACGGAGGAGACCTACGAAGGAGTGAGAGATCTGTTCGTCAGAGAGCAATTCATGGATGCCTGCCCACCAGACCTTGCAACCCATGTGAGGGAGAGGAAACCAAAGACGCTACAGGACATCGCAGATTCAGCGGAGGCGTACCTGGTAGCGAGGAACCGGACGCTCAGCGGGAGCGCCAGACTGCAGAGCCGGCCAGTGCGACAGAGGCCCAACGGAGACAGAAGCCCACAGGTCTGCCATAGGTGCCAGAGGCCGGGACACAAGGCGACGGAGTGTCGTGCAAAGTTAAACGACAAAGGTGAGTTGAAATGTTACCTTTGTGGAAAGCCAGGCCACGTTCGGAGGATGTGTCCAGCCCAGAAGGAAATGGGACGAGGCAAGCCGAACAAGGCGGCGGCGGCCGTAGTGATAGCGGCGGACGAGTCGTCGAGACAGGATGCGACGACGGCTGACACCAGCATCAACGTTCAAGCGGTAATGAAGGACGGGAAGCTCCAGTTAGCGGTGCCTGTTACTTGCGGAGGATGCAGTGACGGAAGGACCGTGGAGAAACTGAAGTTACCAGTGATGAAGGGCTTGATTGGAAATCGAGCGGTAGATGTCCTAAGAGATACCGGCTGTGAAGGTGTAGTGGTGCGGCGAGCACTGGTGGACGACGGACAGCTCACCGGTGGGAAGAAACTTATCGCGAGGATCGATAACTCCTTGCTAGCGGCGGAGGAAGCCGTTATCGACGTGAAGACGCCTTACCTGACGGGCAAAGTGACGGCGCTGTGTCTCCCGGAGACCATCTGCGACCTAGTAGTCGGGAACGTGGACGGAGCGAAGGATCCGTACGACCCTGATACTGAGGTGATGGTAGGAGCGGTGACCACGAGGGCCCAGGAGAAGAGGAAGGACCGGTCTACGTCGCTGAAGGTGCCGAGGGCAGAACGGCACGCGGGAGTGGATAGAGAGGAACTTATCCGACTCCAAGAAGAAGACGAAGTCATTAAGAAGTTAGAGCAGAAGAAGATCCCAACTAATAGAGGCAATAAATCTGTTCATTTTGAGAAACATGGAGGAGTACTGTACCGGATCTACAAGGACCTGAGACAGGCGACGGTTATAAGGCAAGTGGTACTACCCGAGAAACTGAGAGAGTATGTACTGAGTGTAGCCCACGACTCGATCGTCGGAGGACACCTCGGCGTGAAGAAAACCAAAGACAGAGTTATGAGCAATTTTTATTGGCCTGGAATTGAAGGTGACGTGGCGAGATACTGCCGCTCATGTGACATATGCCAGAGGACAGTGAACAAAGGAGCGACACCAAAGGTGCACCTGCAGAGTATGCCAGTAGTGGACGTACCATTTAGGCGAGTGGCCGTGGACTTAGTAGGACCTATCGACCCCCCAAGTGAAGGTGGACATCGGTATATCCTGGTGTACATAGACTACGCTACTCGTTACCCCGAAGCCACACCCTTGAAGAAGATCGACGCAGAAACGGTAGCAGAAGCCTTAGTGAACATCTACAGCCGTTTGGGTGTGCCCGAAGAGATCTTGTCGGACCAAGGGACCCAGTTTATGTCAGATGTCATGAAGGAAACGAATAGACTACTGGGAATTCGACAGTCGACCACTACAGTCTACCACCCTATGTGCAACGGGTTGGTGGAGCGATTCAACGGCACGCTGAAGAAAACATTGAGACGACTGTGCGCAGAGCAACCCAAGCAGTGGCATAGATACATCAACCCGATGCTCTTCGCATATCGTGAAGTTCCCCAAGAGTCGACCAAGTTTGCCCCATTCGAGTTGCTGTATGGGAGAACTGTGAGAGGACCAATGCACATTTTACGACAACTATGGACCAAGGACGTAGAGGAGCCGGAAACGAAGACCAGTTACCAGTACGTCATGGAACTACGTGAGAGGCTGGAGGACACATGGAAGTTAGCGACGGAAGAACTCTCCAAGGCTCAAGGTAGACAGAAGACCTACTACGACCGGAAGGCGCGAGAGAGGAAGTTCCGCCCCGGAGATGAAGTGTTGGTGCTACTGCCGACGAACACTAACAAGCTCCTAGTCCAATGGAAGGGACCATATAAGGTAGTCTCAATTGTCGGTGTCAATGACTATAGAGACAAGATGGGTGCAAAAGAAAAGACCTTGCACGCCAACCTCCTCAAGAGATACATTCCAAGGACGTCAAAAGCAGCAGCAGTGGCAATGGAACCGAGACCTGTTGTGACCGAGATGTGTGGGATGGACAACAGTAGGAGAGATATCACGCCTGGACATGTCAACGCCATAAAGGACGGCGGCGGTGATAGTGCTGAGACTGTACTGGCAGAGGACGACCTGATAGACAAGAGTCAACCCATGGAGTCAGCTGGCATGACAGTCATCGAGGACTGCGACCTGGAAGGCGACAACGGTGGAACGACGGAGGACCTTGCCGACCTAGGAAGCTGGGACCAGAAGGAAAGCTACAGAGATGTCCAGTATGGAACGCAACTGACATCGGAACAACGTCAAGAACTCTGCGATGTGGTGAAGAATTACCAGCACGTCTTCACCAATCTCCCTGGATGCTGCCAGTTGGGTGAACATCGCATCGACCTGACGACAGAAGTACCAGTTCGTCAACGACCATACCCGGTGCCCTACGCTATGCGCGACTCATTGAAGGAGGAGCTTAGCACCATGGAACGGCTGGGCATCATTCGAAGGAGCTCATCAGCTTATGCTTCACCTATTGTTGTCGTCAAGAAGAAGGACGGATCCAACCGAGTCTGCATCGACTACAGGAGGTTAAACAAGATCACAGTATTCGACCCTCATCCGACAGCAGCGCCATCAGAAGTGTTTCAGAGTCTCTCGAGAGGAAAATTATTCTCTCGGATTGACCTGAGCAAGGGATACTGGCAAGTGAAAGTTCGAGAACAAGACATTCCCAAGACGGCGTTCGTCACCATGGGCGAACACTATGAATTCATTCGGATGCCTTTTGGGATGATGAACTCAGGAGCCACGCTGAACAGGATCGTAAAGCCATTGATCCGTGGAATGAACAATGTGACAGCATATGTGGACGACCTGCTGATTCATACAGAGACATTCGACGAGCATGTGAAGACTCTCAAGGACTTACTGCAGAGGATGGACCAAGCTGGATTAACTGCAAGACCATCGAAGTGTCTGATTGGAACGTCTGAAGTAGACTTTGTTGGACACTTAGTGGGAGAAGGTATGATTGGCCTGTTAGAAGAGAATGTATGTAAGGTACGAGACGCACCCAGACCCACCACTAAGAAGGAAGTGAAAGCATTCTTAGGATTAGTGGGATATTACCATGAATTTATTCCTAACTTTTCAGCGATTGCATCACCATTGTCTGATTTACTTAGAAAGGGTCAGCCCAATATAGTTCAGTGGGACGAAACGCAGGAGAAAGCGTACACCTCTTTGAAGAATGTCATTATCTCCAAACCCGTGTTATGTTTGCCAGATTTTTCCAAAGAGTTTGTCTTAGCAACTGATGCATCAGATCGCGGATTAGGCGCTAGTCTTATGCAGGAACACGAGGGAAAGTTGTACCCTGTGGCATATGCTAGTCGTAAGCTATTGCCTCGTGAGACAAAATATTCGGTCTCAGAGCGCGAATGTTTAGCTATTGTTTGGGCTGTAAAAAAGTTTACTTTGTATTTGTATGGAAAGGAGTTTGTGCTCCAAACTGACCATCGGTCATTAGAGTTTTTGAACTCTGCCAAGTCTGACAGTCCAAAGTTATTACGATGGAGTTTATTTTTACAGTCTTATCGATTCAGGATTCACTACGTAAAAGGCAGAGAAAATGTCTGTGCCGATTTCCTGAGCAGGGTATTTTAAAGTAGTACACTATCAGTGAAATGCATTGTAACCCATACTTTTGCCTACTAGATGAATTGCTAGGACGGCAGTATTGTACTGTAATTGGGGACATAGTTCATCTGTGACTGAATATTGAATTGGTAGCTGATAGATAGTCATGATGTGTTAGTCACATTTTGATTTTATGCTATGTCATATTAGTTACCAATGGAACTTGGTGTAATTTTTTGGAAAATGTAACCCAAATGGGGACTGCGAGCAAGCAGTGTTTGTGTTATATAGCAATGTTGTAACTTGTTTTGACCTAATATGATGAAGAAAGACCCTAATCAGTGGTCGGTATGTATTGGTATTTTTGCCATTGTACGTATGAGTTATACATTTTGGAGATAACCATGTTATGTACAACAAGTTATATGCTATGATTCGTGCACGAAGCATTATGTAAACGATGGGCCATCGTTTCACCTTATATGATTTGTAATAATATCATTGACCATTGTTTCACCACAGTGGTGGCGTTGTGTTATTTTGACCGGTAGGCCTAATATTGGGAAGCAATGACGGTATTGTATTAGTCATTGTATTAGTGATGCAAAGGATACTGCATTTGTATTGTATTTGTGATGACATTTGGGAAGGCACTGAAATTGTTAATAATCGTAATAGAATTAGCAACTACCTTTGTGAGATTGGGAGTACTGTAAGATTGTTATTTCAAGATATTGCAGACGCTGAATAATGTTTTGGAGTTGAAAAATATTCAACTTAAATTGGGGAGTTGTGTAGCATCTGCAAGCTATCCCTTGCCCTCCCCCGTTTTCGTGTTACACTGGTGAGCATGTGTTCATTTGACCACCGCGAGAGTGTGCTGTACTCCGTGACCTGACCTTCTTTTCTAGTGAGTAGTTTTTTTCCTCGCTCGCTTGTTGTCAGGTGTTTTGACTCGTTCAGTAAATATTAGTATGTTCCCGAATATTCGATAACGTGGTGGAAACGAATGTTTACGCCAGATTTGGCCTTGAGTGATGTAACCTGATGACGTATTGATGCGTGATTGGTTAGTTTGTGCGAGGGCAAAGGTAACGTTTATTTCGGGAACTTTCTATAGAAATGTTTATATATATAGACCTGTGTGAGTGGTTGGTGGGGTGAGTAAGTGAGTTTCCTTTTGTGTGGCGTAGATATTTAGTTTCGCTGGTGTCTTCCTGGTAATTTATTGTTCACTATACAGTTATTAAACTTTAGTATTATTTAATCTATCGTCGGATCTCGTGTTTATTTATTTTACAGCTGTAATAGTTTCGTTTTCTAAAGGGTTGTAGTTAGATCAACTAACTCCCCCCTACTATAACGTGCTAGAACAACCTCAGCTGTTACAATATGATATTTTGAATTCCATAAATATGCAGCTTAGGGGAGTACCAAATTTTTTTAGTGCTTAGGGTCTTCATAGATTTTAATTCGGCAATGCATCTATAACATGTGATCTCTATCACTTACGGGTACTGACTCAGAGACGAGTACCCTATAGAAATTATCTGCATTCCGTCAGGAAAACAATAAATGGCCTAAACCATTACGCCCCCGCGTGGGCCCGGGGTATATAAATAGGTTCACTGCTCCCACCTGCAGGTGGTGTAAGCCCACCAAAGGTGGAGGTGTCACTCATCGCCTGCCACTTCTCGGCAGCCCTTGGGTGACATCCGTTCGTCACCGTTCCCTGAGACTGTAGTAACTCAAAAGTTCCAAAACTCGATTGTTGTAATAGTAATATACGTTCAACTACATTCATTCCCGTATCGAATGATCCTGCTCCTCCTAGACTCCTAAGCCGAAGAGCATTCGAATACCTAACTTTCAAAAACTCCTTGCAGCTAGACCAGTGGTGCTGAAATACAATGTAGGCCTATAACAGTTTTTTGCTTCATCTGAAGATCAGTAGCCAGAATCGATTACTACAGTTTTAAGGAACGACGACGCATTGCCCTTTAATTCTTGCCTTGTCTTTTATCTCTTTCGTCCTTTTCTTTACCTGTTGGAGAACAAACGACATCTTTTGCATGAAAGAACTTACTTGTTACTATCGAATCAGCTGTGGCGGTCAGAGAAGTCTCCCTGCTCTGCTTTTAATTCATTCGACTTTTCCTGCTTCCACGTGAAACCGCGATTTTCACTTGCTCCACGTGAGGCGGTATCGTTGTAACGTGTGGGGTGAGCGCAGCTGATAAGATCTTTTTTGTCCTCTTTTTGTCTTTTGTCTGTTTGTTCTCTTGTCTTTTCCTGGGCCTCGTGTCCGCTATAAAATCGATTCGTCTTTTTCAGGGAATCTAAACTTCAACGCAAATCATGACCGGTAGATCCCAAAGTTTCTTTTTAAACCACACTATGGCTTTTGGGTGGTCGAACTTAAATAATTTTCAATGCGTTGGCGAAAAACTCAGAGTAAAAAACAAGAAGAAACAGAAAAGTTCAGCGATCAAAATGTTATTGACAAATGTCCAATAAAGAGAAATCGGCAGCTTGTGAAGTTCATGAGAGAAGAAGTAAAGCCCCTGTGACTGACACACTTTCTCTCTCTCGCGTATGGCGCGCTTGTTTTTTTTTAAGTTGTTGATTTTTTTATTTTTTTTTGGAGGGGGGAGGGGTCCGATTTGGAATGTATTCATTCAATGCACGACTCAGTGATTACAGGTAACTGAATACATAGGCACATAATTCCAAGAATAGTGCAAAGATCGCGTGCGCGATCTGTCTGTCTATTTATCAGTCTATCTATCTGTCTGTCTGTCTGACAGTCTATCTATCTATCTATCTATCTATCTGTCTATCTGATTTAATGATAATCCATGTACTGGTCCATTTTATTTGGAAGTTCGATTACAGGCCACGTTCTGGTCCATTCTATTTGGAAATTGGATTAAAAGCCATGTACTGGTCCGTTCTATATTTAGAGATTAGATTGTAAACCATGTTCTTGTCCGTTCTATTTGGAGATTGGATAGTAAGCCATGTATTGACCATTCTATATGGAGATTGGATTATAAGCCATGTATTGTTCATTCTATTTGGAAATTGGATTGTAAGCCATGTACTGGTCCATTACAAGTATGTGTAATATGCTGTGCGCTGTATTATTTCATGATTAATTTGTTCTTTGTTTTTCTCTCTCTCTTGTCCGTCTGTCTGTTTATCTATCTGTCTGTTTATCTATCTGTCTGTCTCCCTTTCTCTCTCTCTCTCCCTCTCTCTGTTTCCGCCTTTCTCTCTCTCCCCTGCAAGTCTTCACCTGGCTATTTAACTGGTATCCATTAACCTAGTGTCTCAAATTATCTCATTTTCTTTCCTCCGCCTTTTCAATATTAAGTCTGAAGAAATTAGTTTTGAACAGGATTTATATGATCACCGCCTGATGCTTGGGAGCACAATCGCATTAAATATGGATTGGAATCTATGCTCCCCATTGGCCTGTGATGTGTAAATTCTGTAGTTTCCCGATCTTGGTTAGGTTCTTTTTTTTTTTTTTGGTGCAGGATTTATATTATCACCGCCCGATGCTTGGGAGAACAATCGCATTATTATGGATTGGAATCTATGCTCCCCATTGGCCTGTGATGTGTAAATTCTGTAGTTTCCCGATTTTGGTTAGGTCCTTTTTTTTTTGGTGCAGGATTTATATTATCACCGCCCGATGCTTGGGAGCACAATCGCATTGTTATGGATTGGAATCTATGCTCCCCATTGGCCTGTGATGTGTAAATTCTGCAGTTTCCCGATTTTGGTTAGGTCCTTTTTTTTTTTGGTGCAGGATTTATATTATCACCGCCCGATGCTTGGGAGCACAATCGCATTATATATGGATTGGAATCTATGCTCCCCATTGGCCTGTGATGTGTAAATTCTGTAGTTTCCCGATTTTGGTTAGGTTTTTTTTTTTTTGGTGCAGGATTTATATTATCACCGCCCGATGCTTGGGAGCACAATCGCATTAAACATGGATTGGAATCTATGCTCCCCATTGGCCTGTGATGTGTAAATTCTGTACAGGCTGCCAGGCTCTCTCTCTTTCTCTCTCTCCTGTATGTTTTGCACCCACCTGACCTGTATTGTATTTGCACGGATTAGTGTCATATATTGTATTTGTTTTGTACTTGTAGCCGTGACAATGATTTGTCGGCTTTTTTCTATTGTTGTAAATTGTAGAATTTTATTATCGACATAACACAACTGCTTCAATCATTTTTTTTTTGTTCAATATTTTTAAGGTAGTGCTTGACGTCCCAGATAAAACACGGTTAATTTTGGGTTTGTGACCTGAAAAGCATGAAGTTTTGTTTCGAACCTTCAAAGTCCGAGTTTTGACATGACATCACTTTTGGGCAAACCAGAGGATTTGCAAAGCAATGGTAGTTTGGTACCTTTTCATGCTTTCTGAAAAGGTTATGAAAATGACTTAAGCAAATGTGTTATGGCTGTGGCGGTATATTTATCACAGGGTCTTTTGTCTCTTCTTAAAAAGTAATTTCTGTTAACATAGCTGCATGCCAGCTTTTTGTACATACAGCGAAAGCCCTTTGTACATAACTTGGATATATCCACAGCTAAATATACCTTTGTATTATGTTTTGCTAAGTTAAATGTTATGTCTATGTTTACCGTAAGCTGAATATCAGTTCTTGGCTCGCTGTAAATTTAAGTTTTTTGTACAGACAGCAAAATGCCAGCCCTTTGTACATAATATGGATGTGTCTACAGCTGAAATGTCAGTTCTTTATATTCCTAAGGCAATAAATGAACAATTGTTAGGTCTTTGTTTACAGTAAGCTAACTGTTGGTTCTTTGTATATTGTTCGCGCATTGTTGGTTTCTTTGCTTACTAATTACTATTATAGGCTAAATATTAGGTCTTTGGAGTACTGGCCTTTTTCCATTAGATTTTTACCTTCACTTTCAGTTGATCTTATTTGCGGGAATCTGAGGGCTGTAAGCTAGCCCAGAATAAGATGACAAAAAAAAAACAAAAACGTGAAAGGCGCAAAGTGGCCGTTAATTCAAACTCGAAGGATTTCGTTTCCCGTAATCTCAATGTTAGGTCTTTCTTTGCTGGAAACTAAATTTTCGCTTTCGTATTAACATACTGAAAGCTAGATGTCCGGGTTTTTACATGCCGTGAGCTAATGGCAAAATTTGTGTACACTGCAAGCCGAATGTCAGCCCTTTGAATACTGGAAGCTAAACATTCGTTTTTTTTTGGTTACTGTAGGCAGGATGCACCACGTTCTTGAGCAGCAAGGAAAAGGCCTTTCCTTTGTAATTAAATGACAGTGTTGTATATAGTTTGTATATATTATAGCTGTGTTAGTTTGCCTCTGCGACAATCATGACCAGTGTAGTGAAGGAGTACGCAGGAAGACCGAGCTGAACTCGCCCGGATACGTGGACAACGCCTATGTGGATATTATATTACAATTATGCACATACATATGTAGTCAAGTTTCTTACCATTAAAACCTTTATCACTTTCCTCTCAAATGGGATTGAATTCTCTCTAGTTCTTTTCTGATTTGCTTTGCGTTTTGTTGTAGGCAGATTTGTTTTTCACTTTATGATATCTGTGTTTCAGACTTCCGAGAGAGGTACATAAATTCAGCTGTCACAGCTCTTAGGGTTCCAGGTTCGAATCCTCCCAGGGGCGCTTTTTGGTTCTGGCAGTGTTTTTAATCCGCTAGTGCCTTATATTTCACACTGGAATTATAAAAATGCAGGCCTTTTTCCCGTTAGATTTTTAATTTCATTTTATTTGATGATATTTATTGGAAGCTGAGGACTGACGGCTAGCCCCCGTAGTAAGATAACAAAAAGACCACATATAGCTCTGTTAGACCTAAAGTCAAACTCAACTGAAACGCCATTATACCGGTGCCCGTATGTGCAAAATTTAGTTGTGATCAATTATTGCGCTGCGAAGAAATATGAGAAAACCTGATTCCGTTTGTTTTTGGACAAGGCTATTATCGTAGTATAAGCACTTTGTGCTGAAAAGAAACACAAAAAGTGAACAACAGCAGCAAAAACGCATTGTGCCATTCATGTGTCAGCTCGCAAAATAAGCAATGTCATTCATCTGACACAAGTTTTTGTGATGAAAGCCAAAATACTTGAAAAGTCAATAAGCACCACGACAATGTATCATGTACATTATAACTTATCTGTCAAAGATTGGCAAAAAGAAAAAAAGTTGTATGCAGCAAAGCCTCGTGTAAGAAACAATATCCAATTCCAAACGATACAATGAAAGGCAAACTAAAAGGGAAGACAGAAAATGTGGCCAATATTTCGGCAACAGCCTTCTTCAAGGAAAGAAAACAAAGAAAAAAACAGTTTTTCTGTGGTTTGAATAATATTTTGTAACCTGCCTGCACACAGATGGGTTTGAAGGAAAGGTAGGGAAGGCTTGTCAGTGTCTCGAGTTCCTGTCTGAAAGGGGGGCGGTAGAGGGGACAATAAATGAATAAATGAATGAAAAATGATAACAATAGTAAAGTAGGTTTATATAGCACGCTTTTTCCTGACTACTCATGGTGCTTCTCAGGGGAACACAAAGCACAAAATAATAATCCACTCTCTTATGCAGGGCTGGATTAACCATTAAGCAAAATAAGCACATGCCTCGGGCACTAAAGAAAAACAGAAAGGTGGGGGGGGGGGGGGGCAACACAGAAATTTTTCATTGCCAGATTTACCCAGGACCATATGGACTTAAATATAATATTTTAAAAATGACTCAGCCAAATGCCATGACTGTGACAAAATTAAATACAGACCATATGGTGCAGCTGAACCCGGGTCCGCAAAAAAAGGGCCCCAAAAATAAATAAAAAAAACATTATATTTTATTTTATGGTTTTTTTTGGTTTATATTTGAATTACATCATGTATAGGCCTACAGTATATGAGGGCATCAAAATGTTTTAAGTGCTCAGGCCCTCCAAAGGTCCTAATCCGGACCTGCTCTTATGCATACACGCATACACACACAACTACACACTCGCACGACAGGATACACATAATGACATATGCACCTGCACACAACACAGACTCCATATTACTAATACTACTACTAGATAATAATGGCACAGACATTCCATCAACATAGGTTTTTGAAACCAACTTTTAAACCCGGCGATGGGTTCCAGCTCCTTGATGTTTGATTGCAGCTCATTCCACATGCTAGGGCCAACAACTGATGACGATCAATGACCGAATGTTTTCAGATTATAATTTGGTTCTGTGAATCAGGGGAGATGACTCGCAAATACAGAAACTATGTTGACGGATAAAAAAAATCCTAGGGAAAATTTTATCCGTCAGTATCGACGGATAAACACTTCATTCTAAAAATTAAATTCGAGACGCGCTAGAGAGATTTTCTGGTGAGAACAAACGTGGACGCAAATCACCGACAAAACAAATGAAGGGAAAAAACTAGAGATGAAGAGTTATCCCTTAACAAGAGCTTAGTGAGAGAGAGAGAGAGAGAGAGACAGGGAAAGTAAGACAAATGGAGGAGAGACACTTCCCTGGAAGAGAAGGCAAAGAAAGCACGATAAGAAAATGAACTGTATGTATTATTATAAACACAGCGCATACAAAAAAAAAACAAAAAAACCGTTGAACAATGGATGATAAATTAGCGCAGACATCAACAACCCTAGGTAGAAGTCTACAAAAAAGTGCAAAAGATGGAATGAAAGAAAGGAAAATTCGCTGCTAAATTCCCGGTAAACAGACAACAAGAGATAAAGAGAAAGGAACAGATACCATTATTACCTAATTTGTTGAGGAAAGAAAGCGACTGGTGGAAGAAAGGTTAATGAGTGCAGTCAAGAAATGTCATGAGGAATATTGACCTGGATACACTAGGTGGTCTGAAGACATTCAGAGTGTTATCGAATGTTGTTACAAGTACGTAGTTCCTCCAAGTTTTTTTCGTTTTGTTTTTTTTTTTGCGCTAGGATTACGTATTTCAAAGCCTTTCATGACTCCGGAGTTAGAGAGCTCCTCCTGAAATATTCCTATCAACTGCCTTAATTATTCTTTCTTCACATTTTGTTTTCGTTTACCTCTAGTTTTTTGGTTGAAGGGGTAGGGGGCAGGGTTAGGGATTCGATAAGATTTAGGGTTGAGGATAAGGCAATTATGAGGGCTAGGTGCATGCATTATATATATGCACACCCCCCCCCCCCCAGCACAAAATGCTTGTGACTTGTTATGCCTGTGGAGTTCTCGCAGCTGCCCAGCCAGCAACAGTGGCGCGTCCACCATGAAACTAATGAAGCTTAAGCTCCAGGGCTCCTAATGCTGGAGGGGCCCAGAAGAAACTTTTTTCAATGACTGAATTTTGCATGTTGTCCTCTTGTTGCTGGTTGCCAGGGGCCGCCATGACAGTTCGATCTTCAGGGTCCCAGAATTGTAGGTCTGTCACTGGGCAGCAACCCTACGGGTGAGAATTTGTCATCATTATCTAAAGCTATTTGGGTACATACAGTTTTTGTGTGTGTGTATGAGGGGGGATGTAAAAAAAAAAAAATCACGGTGTTACAGGAACACCGGCCAGGGCCAGTATCCAAGTAAATTTTTCAGAGCTGAGATGATTTTAAATGGATTATTTCCCTTGGGCCAAGGGAAATCATGACAAAATTGATAAATTATTTTCTCTGCTGTACCACTTCCTTGGATAGTAAATTCAGTTCGCATATTAAGCAAAATGTAAGTGAAACTGTTTCAAATTAATTGGATAATTTTGGGTAACTAGCCATTTGGAGTACCAGTATGAAAACACTTAAACCCATTCACTACGGTAAGCTGAATATTCCGCTTTCGGGTTTTCACTTCGCAACGGAAAGCTGAATATTCAGCTCTTGTGGACACTGATTTTCCAACAGTAATATCTAAGCCAACTTCTTCAAATACTGAATCCCATCCTGGTTCATTAATTTTTCCTTTCCTTTAATCTCTAATGTACTGGACTGTCTTGTGTTTACATTGAGTGAAAGGCAAAACATTTTTTAACTATGTCTAAATTTCAAAATGGATAGTGTTGAGAGTTCCCATCCACACCCTCAAAAGTTAGATTAGGGAGTGGGTTCACCCAAAAGGTAATAATTTCATGACACTATGTCAAGGGTCACATGGTCATCTATCCTGGCCAGTCTTGGGGGACCGTAGTAGTTTACAAAGTAAGCTGTAGATGTCTAGTAGACTCGTAACTCCATCGTTTTTTTTTGGAATTGAGATATTTGGCATGCTTGCAGCCCTAGACAGCCTGCCGATTGTATTATAAGATGACAGTTACATTCTGAAAATTAGGGATTAAATAACCTTCTTTTTGATTATCGTAACTATTAAGTCTGACAAAGAGAGTTTCTCAGTTTTTTTATTCTCCTGAAAGCTTTGTAAAAATCTACATTTCATCCCATTAGAATCGCAAGGTTCTATTTCCACTTTTTGGCTGAACTGAGTTGCACACTACATTCTACACTCTACTTCTACAGGCCTTATCTATTGCGTGTCAAAATATCAAGCAGATTCAGTGTGTAATTTGTAAGTACTGCTAAAAAGAAAAAAAATTCTTTGCTCTAAAAGCTATGATCACATGAAACGTCAATCCTTGTCTTCTCAAAAGTTGACCAATGTGAGTTAGAACCACAGACTAATAAAATACCCAGACTGGATGATCCCATTGTGTGACGTCACAAAACAGCGAAAGGTCATGAACCATCCGCCACATTAGGTTTACGCTAACGACCGACGTTTCAGCATAGCTACAATTTTGAATGACACCATTTTGACGTGCCTACTGAACGCGGAAGTTTGGTTCCGCACCAAGAAATTAATACATGTGCAACCAATCTTGACAAATAACAAGAAATTTCTACTGCAGAGAGAACTAGAATCGGAATTTTCCGAGCGGTGGCCATGTTGATTATATGGCCGCCGCTCAGGAAATTCCGTAAAAAACGACATAGCCCGAAGCTCGTGTTTCCAGTCTGGTTAATTTATTAGTCTATGGTTAGAACCTTGTCATTGTAAAGGGATGAATTGTTTATCATGTGGCTACCATGCAATCTTCCATATTCAAAAGAACATGATTTCTGCCAAGTCAAAGTAATATACTTTAACTGTGCTCCATGCCCTGCTACAACCCTATAGATTTATTTTTTTAAATAAAAATTTTGCCAGTTTGCACTTTTCGTTCCTCTGAAAAAGTTCTGTGTAGCTGAAACAGTTTAAGAGGTTGTGAGTGTAATCTAGGAAATGACAAGCTACGGTATTCTACATCCTCGAGTTCAAAAATAAATAGAACTGCAATTAATTACTGTTTACTTCGCAAAGATTTATTATGTCTTTGTCACGAGCAGAGTTAGGGTCTTGGGGATGTTATGACTGCACGACAGGCAGCTAACTCACACTCGGACACAACCACACAAGAAAAGTATTAAATAACTAGAGCGTATATCTATGTCAGGCCGGTCAGGCCATCTTATTATTTAAATATTAATAAACAAAACAAAAGACAATAGAGGTATATTCAAAGCAATAAATTCTAATTACTAACTTAATCTATGATATTCATGTAACTATGGTTCCTTATTGGATGTACTGCAATCAATAGCAAATGGGTATATTATACGGAACTAGATATCAATCTAAAGTGACAGTTGAGTCGCCACTGGCCAGTCCCCAGGCAAACTCTCCCTAAATCATATGGGCTTGAATGTTAGGAGAGCCCAGTACGTTCAAAGCCTACAGAAGCACACTTCGGCTTATAGGTAATTAAGCAGTTGCAAAAGACTATATATATATATATGTACAATCACTATTCAATTCATCAACAATGTGCTGTATTACTTCAATCATACTATGGAGATAGATCTATAATACGGGCCAATCGTTCGTGGAGTGCCAGCTGGGGTTTCCTTAGACTTCCTATGAGGCTGTGGTTCTCTCTCTATCTCTGAACTTCTATTATGCTTAGACAAATAAGATATGTTACCGTTGGTCACGCCTACTGGTAGGCGCGAACATCAAAAGAGCGCAGCGTGGGCTTTTAAAGGTCAGCCCACTCAGACCTTTCTTTCTAGAGCTCAGTCAATCCGATTAGCAAGGACTTCTAGTCTTCAAATCACACAGTTCAGGTACTGGCCAACCGGAGATACTTCACGACACGAGGCTTCTGCTCGTCTGTATTCAGTGAATCTGAACATTACACGATGTTTTATACTATCCAACTACCCAGCAGTGCTAGTCCGCTGGCCCAATTAGTTCAGCTATCTCATTGGCCGAAACCCTCCACCATTTTAATTGTAGTAATACGTCTGCACTATTCTACCAGCCAGTTAACGTGCAAAAACTTGTCTAGTCATACTTAACAATGTCAACTATCCCCACCTTGTTTCACCCCTACTCCATTACTTATTAATCACGAACATTAAAACCGACAAGCGTGAATCTAACAGTTTAACTTTACATTTATTTACTCACCAACTATAATTCGCGAGGACCGTTCAAGGCCACCAGCCAATTTCTCATGGCCCTGGTAAAAAAACAACTCACGCTCTGCGTGAGATCTAACAACATCCGAATCATGACAGTCTTACATCTATAGGCTACAGTTCTGAACCATCTAGAGCAACCCATAAGCACTAGTCTATAGTATAATTATCTTAAAGAATACTATTTACTCAAGGTTCCTTTCACTGCAGATCTTGGGAGTTTTTGCTATGTAAATTTCTTGGCTGTTGAAGGATGGTTTGGTGCACATAATGAAGCAACAGACGCTTCGAAGATCTTGGAGCTGTAGACATTGTAGATATCTTAGATGTTAAAGGATGATTTGGTGCACATAATGAAGCAACAGACGCCTCGAAGATCTTGGAGCTGTAGACATTGTAGATATCATAGATGTTGAAGGATTTGGTGCACATAATGAAGCAACAGACGCCTCGAAGATCTTGGAGCTGTAGACATTGTAGATATCTTAGATGTTGAAGGATGATTTGGTGCACATAATGAAGCAACAGACACCTCGAAGATCTTGGAGCTGTCGATGTGTAGATTTCTTGAATGTTGAGGGATGTTTCAGTAATGTCAGAAACACCATGATGATTCCATAGCTGTGAGAGATGAGTTGGGTGTCAAAGCATATTATATCCAACCGGTTGGACTTCACAATGCAATAATCAACACTTTGACAAAGTTTGTGGTTCATTTATGTGTGATCCGATGAGAGACTATTGCCTGAAACCAAGGAAAACAAGGACATTAATTATAAGCTAAACAAAAATAAACATTCAAATCTGCTGAAATTCTGCTCTAAATTGCCCCTACAACTTGCAATTTGTCACTTTTCCCCAGATTGATGTTATTCTAGACCCTCAGAAGTCAAATGAATTTCACTGGTCAATGATTGAGTTACCACCAAGTTCTGACCACCATTCCCCATCATATTCATTGGTTCGTATAACATCTAAAAAGTAGAATGTTTACCGAATCCGGTTAACTCATAAAAAACCAGCTTATTAATGGGGCAAGAAATAGAAAAGATATTACATGATCAAACCTGAAATTTAATAATATTACTAATCCTATCCCCAATCCCAAAGCTGTAATTAGATCTGTCCCTATCCATTGCTCCTATCCGTAAACCCACCCCTCAACTCAAGATTAACTAGAAAAGGTTATCCTCCCTAAAATCCAATCACTAAAGTGCCACTTGCCACTGATCATCCGAGGATCCAATTGAAATATGAAATTGTTCATCGCGATGCAGGTTAAACAGGCACATACAGGTATGTATAATTACTTCTCAATACTTTGGCTCACAGCTTTTGGATACACAACATTAATATTCGTGCTCATTAGGAAGGAATGTTTCTTTCTGACTGTCGACGTCACAATCAAGAATGTCTGTCATGGCACTGGAACTGGAAAAGTAAAGGGACAAAACCGCATCATCATACCTCTAGGCATGGTATTGCAAAAGGCCACTATCTGTCTACAGTTACTGCAATTCAGTGTTGGTTCTTACCCGCTGTTGTGCAATGTACTGTTAAAATTGTTCAATAAAATGTATGCAACTTTATGAAAATGTATGTTATTGTTGAGTGTTGTCTGTCCAAATAATGAGATCTACATGGGCAACCTTTCATATAATAAGGGCCCACCTGAAAAATGTGAGGATATAGAGGACCAGATACTCTCACTTCAAAATAGAGCCCTCCTATGTTAATGACAAAATATTTAGATCTTGACTTTCCAAGAAAAATTCCTTGTTTGATTTGGAGTGTGAAGGGAAGTCATAATTATAAAGAAACATTTTTTATCTCCTTGACTGATGTGTTCTATGTGGGCTGTAGGCAGCCTGCGCCTGATTTAGATGCAGTGGAGCTTGGTTACAGAATATGCAGAAAACAGACTTTTTGCTTGCATTTTCCATCCTAAATCTAAATAGCACGAATTTTATGTTGATAAACTGACTGAATTGGTCTGTCACATTTACCTTGGTTCAGCTTGTTATTGTTAGCTTTTGCTGGCTTCAACAAAATGGGAATGCTGTGTCAGCCTTTTAGGGCCTTTGTCATATCAACCTATATCCCTAAAGGCTAATTCTACCCAATTAAAAAAAAGCTCTTACTATGTGTGCAACAGCAAGTCCACTGTAATTGGGGCTGATGGTATTGTCTGCCTGACATCTTGCTACTATTGTCTGTCCTGATATCTTGCTTGTGTTGTCTGTCCTGATACCTTGCTTGTGTTGTCTGTCCTGATATCTTGCTTGTGTCGTCTGTCCTGATATCTTGCTGGTGTTGTCTGTCCTGATATCTTCCTTGTGTTGTCTGTCCTAAAATCTTGCTCGTGTTGTCTGTCCTAAAATCTTGCTCGTGTTGTCTGTCCTAAAATCTTGCTTGTGTTGTCTGTCCTGATATCTTGCTGGTGTTGTCTGTCCTAAAATCTTGCTTGTGTTGTCTGTCCTGATATCTTGCTTGTGTTGTCTGTCCTGATATCTTGCTCGTGTTGTCTGTCCTGATATCTTGCTTGTGTTGTTTGTCCTGATATCCTGCTCGTGCTGTCTGTCCTGATATCTTGCTTGTGTAGTCTGTCCTGATATCTTGCTTGTGTAGTCTGTCCTGATATCTTGCTTGTGTTGTCTGTCCTGATATCTTGCTTGTGTTGTCTGTCCTGATATCTTGCTTGTGTTGTTTGTCCTGATATCTTGCTTGTGTTGTTTGTCCTGATATCTTGCTTGTGTTGTCTGTCCTGATATCTTGCTCGTGTTGTCTGTCCTGATATCTTACTTGTGTTGTTTGTCCTGATATCTTGCTGGTGTTGTCTGTCCTGATATCTTGCTCGTGTTGTCTGTCCTGATATCTTGCTTGTGTTGTCTGTCCTAAAATCTTGCTTGTGTTGTCTGTCCTGATATCTTGCTTGTGTTGTCTGTCCTGATATCTTGCTCGTGTTGTCTGTCCTGATATCTTGCTTGTGTTGTTTGTCCTGATATCCTGCTCGTGCTGTCTGTCCTGATATCTTGCTTGTGTAGTCTGTCCTGATATCTTGCTTGTGTAGTCTGTCCTGATATCTTGCTTGTGTTGTCTGTCCTGATATCTTGCTTGTGTTGTCTGTCCTGATATCTTGCTTGTGTTGTTTGTCCTGATATCTTGCTTGTGTTGTTTGTCCTGATATCTTGCTTGTGTTGTCTGTCCTGATATCTTGCTCGTGTTGTCTGTCCTGATATCTTACTTGTGTTGTTTGTCCTGATATCTTGCTGGTGTTGTCTGTCCTGATATCTTGCTCGTGTTGTCTGTCCTGATATCTTGCTTGTGTTGTCTGTCCTGATATCTTGCTCGTGTTGTTTGTCCTGATACCTTGCTTGTGTTGTCTGTCCTGATATCGCGCTTGCATTGTCTGTTTTGATATCTTGCTTGTGTTGTCTGTCCTGATATCTTGCTTGCATTGTCTGTCCTGATATCTTGCTTGTGTTGTCTGTCCTGATAGCTTGCTTGTGTTGTCTGTCCTGGTATCTTGCTTGTGTTCTCTGTCCTGATATCGTGCTTGCATTGTCTGTTTTGATATCTTGCTTGTGTTGTCTGTCGTGATATCTCTCTTGGAGTGTCTGTATTGATATCTTGCTTGTGTTGTGGGTCCTGATATCTTGCTTGCACTGGCTGCAGATTTCCCAGAAGTGCCGGCAGTCCCAGTACGAGAGCTCATTAGACACTTCTATTCTATCACCTACTTCAAATTGGAGATTTACTCTGATTAGTCTTATTCTAAAGTTGCTAGTCTTGAATTACTTTACCCTGCCAAGTATGTCTGAGCTACGAGCACTTGGTAAATCTTTTGTGAACTCTTTAGAACTTGCATGACCTGGAAACCACCAGCATAGTATACATTTTTGGAATGCCCATGATTTGTTTGGTTCCAGAAGTGGGAGACAGTTTGTCCACAATTACTGCACTTCACTGGTTTAATCGGATGAAAGCAAGAGAAGGGTTCGTATGCCTCTAAATCAGTCTGATCTTAACCCTGAGCTGCCAGTGGTGAATTACTGTACCTAGCAAAGTATTTTTGAGTTCACAGGATATATCGTTCGAGAAATTTTGAAACTAGCATTGGTCTAGAAACCACCAGCATCGTTTTTAATTCTGGAAAGCCCATTCCTTTGTCTAGAGCAACGCAGTGTTTAAAACAAAGCTGGTCTAATCAGATGTGGTAGCAGAAGGGCTAGTACAGCCACTCTAATAGTCTTGAATATTTGAAACCTTCGAACAGATGCCGCTCGACCTTGGGTTGGTCCTAATGCTGCCTTTGGAAGACGCATTGTCTCCATGAAATTTCCTACGTCACGTCAGAGTTTCTACAGGCATGTGGTCAAATTTTCAGAGTTAAATCTTAATTCTTGTGTCACGTGAGATTTCTTGAGTTCAGATTTCGGGTGTCATAGTTACTAGATCTAGACTTCCTGCTTTACATTTCCAGGGTCAATATCTTTCACTTGTTTATTTTGGTACGTGTCTTTTGAAGGGCGTCCGCTTACCAAGGATAACTGCTCCTGCCTAGAACAGCCTTTTTCTGAATTTCTGTCACTTCCTGTCTGGATCCGAAATGAATCATGATGTAAACTTACAAACTGCATGGCAAGAACTGGTAAAGAGATAAATGTCTACATCTTGATCTCAAATCTCGATATCTAGATCTAAAAACATTTCTTTTCTCTTCCATTTAAATGATACAGCCATGAAACTGTTTCCAAAAACGCGCTTGATTCATAGTCTTGTAACCACTAGATCTATAAAAATATCTAGATAAAAAAATCTAGATCCAGACGATCTACTGGCTACTAAAGAATTCGTTTTTTTAGCAGAATGCGGAGGAGTTCCATATGCGTTACATTTCAAGGACATTACAAGGATGAGACTTTAGGTGCGGCCGTGAGAGGCGAATTACTGATGTTTAGGTCTTTATTTTAGGAGGTTCGCTGTCCTTGGCATTTACACCTCACTTTTTCTTGTTGCGGTAGGGATTAGTTTTTTTTAGAATTTTGCCCGGCCAGCGGCCTTGTACGGACTGCTCTTCACTATTTCCAACTGCCAAGATATCTTTAATATGCGCAACGTGCACATGGACCCTCGAAAGTTTTCGACATTTTCCGAGAAGACTAGGTGCTCAATCCTACCTATCATAGGATCAAAGACAGGAAAATATGAGAAAAATCCCCAAAATTCCAACATGCCTGCATCGACAGGGATTTGAACCCGGTACGCTTGGCATGAGAGACGGGCACCTAGCCTCTAGACCATCGTGTCCCCTCCTGGCGAGTTACTGTGTACAGGTCTTCATTTTAGCAGGTTCGCTGCCCTGGGCATTTAGATCTACACCTGCTGGCGAGTTACTCCTATGGGTGGATGTTTTTATTGTAGGCTAAATGTGCGGCTCGGCGGTTAACACACAGAACTTGACAGTCTACGTGTCCGACTAAAGTTGTGTAACTCACATGGTAGTCCTGCTCCTTCCGGATAATTTGTACTAAAGTGCACTTTTACCAAGTCAGAGACACATTTCTATAAAACAGTTTTCGGCTGAGAAAAGCCAAATAAGTTAGAGCTAGATCTCAAGATGTCTATGCTAATAAACCGAACTCGCACATTATTAAAGCACTTACTACACATTGTACTTTGTGCCGGATTGCCAGGTACATGTAAAGAAACAAGACCAGCCCGAACTGAACTACAGGCACACCATAAGGACGCTACTTAAAAACGTCCATATGTGTGGGAAATGGGAACGGCGAGTTCAGAACCCGAAATGTGTGCACGAATGTGGTATCCTTCACGAAACCATCCTTCTTTTGTGCATTTAATAAGGGGGAAAGGACGGAGGGGCCGGTGGGCTTAATGTTCCGTCACAACAAGCACCACCCTTACCTAATAATTCCCTTTTGCCAGTTAAGCATTACACCACGACTCCTGCACGTTTCGTTTATATCAAAGAGCTTATAAATGATAATAGCTGTTTGGTTTTTACACAATGGCAGACAATCTGCCAATTCGACGATGTTGCGCCTCATCATTTGTATTCCACAGCGCATGTTGGCACAAAAATGGATCTCTACAATTAGATACAGCTGATCTAATACTGACTTGTTCTAGGGAAACAGGGGAACAATAAAGCTTTGAAAACTCTAGATGAGTCTTGTACGACCTCAGACAGGCCGCTCTCTTGTCATCTCGCGGCTTTCAACTTATTAATTAATTAGGTCCACATTCTAGTTACGTGTATCTAGGGACTTGGAATGCTGCATTTTATTTTACATTCACAGTTCTACTCACAAATTAATCTGTTTCATTTTGTACACACAAATCCTGCCAGACTTACTTTGAATTGTGGTTTTCCAGTGTGTTGGCTCTAATTACTGCTTGGTATGCCTCTCTGCTTCAGAGAATAGTTCAAATTACAATCACCACTTTGTTCTGTTTGACCGCCTGTCCCAAGCACCCGCAGCAATCTCGCCGTGACTGTGGAAATGAATGAAGTAAGGGGTAAGCCAGAGCAAAAGCTGTGGCTGGGGTGGTAGAGCTCCATACTGAGAACTGGTGTGGTACTGGCTCTGGATCTGGGCTGGTGGCGTTGTCACGGTGATTGCTGTGTTTGAAAAAAATGGCAGCCATCCCAACCCGCCCAGCCTTGGCATTTCTATCTATCGATAGAACAACTCGCGACATTTCACTGGTTCTTAAATTCGGCAGTAATGACACTATAAATAGAATAATACATTACTAGGGAATCCCTGGTCAGTTATTTCTTAGCGCGGCCGAGCGACGCAGCACCGATCACGGGGCTGATGGTTCACCGACATGGGGGCAGATTTCAAGAACACAATGTTTTATCTGCATTTAAAATAGCGTAGAAAGGAGATAGGTGTATTTATTTAGACACGGTATCTATAAGAATAAACACCAATTTTCCTTCTGTCGACTACAATGTATCTTCGAAGTGAACACAGACCCGTGGTTCCATTTTTTTTTCCTAGCAACCATAGAGGTTGGGCGACATATGAGTGAAGATAAGACACGGTATTTTGTTTACTTCTTTAATCCCGTTTGGGAAATTTGCTTCAGTAACATTGCAGCCCAGTTACAACTGGAGCAGACACGTCGTCGCCACAGTGTAGCGCCGGTCGGCGTTTTTTTTTTTTTTCGGGGGGGGGGGGGGGCGGTAGGAATAAAAAGTTATATTTAATTTCTCCCCGGGCAGGGGCCTGTTCGGCCTGCTCTTCTCAATTTCCAACTGCCAAGGATCAGGGACAAGAAAATGTGGGAAAAATCCCAAAATTCCAACATGCCTGCACCGAACGGGATTCGAACGCTGTACCTCCGGTATGAGAGGTGCATGGGCACCTAGCCTATGTGGGTGTGAAAAGTATAAATTAAATGTATAATAATAATTCCATGATAGTAAAGAGGGACTATCGTGCACAGGTGGGGTAAGTCGCAGTACGTTTTTTGGTGGGAAGTCGATTACTGTTTATACTTATAGCGAGGAAAGACTAGATCTAAATACTCGAACGTTTTTAAATAAATGAAAGGTAAAAACATAAGATAATGTAGATGTAGATAACAATCACTTAATTATAATCTCTTGAGCGAAATTCTCTTTCACGGAGCATTAAGTCATTAACCACACAAGCTTGGTAACCCACCTTAGGCCTCATTACATAAACATAATAAATATATCACAACTTTCTAAACTCAACAGCAGGCATAGCTGAAGTGACATGGTAAAAAGCCTCAGTGAAATAATATGGCGGCACACATCTAGCTAAAACGTTTTGTTGGGGCGAATTGCGGAGGGCAAACAACATCTTCCGTATCTTTCACTGTTTTCGACAATATTTGATAATAGTGAAGATTGACTGCCGTGCACAGATGGGACACGTCACAGTCATTTCTTTGTAGGGATGTAAATCACTCTATACAACTTAAACTAAAGTTTGAATAGTCTTAAGCCAGTATGCATAAAGAGACGCGTAATAGTAAAATACACTCGATATTGTCCTTTCTAATAGCAGAGTGAGACTGGTGTTTTTGTAAATGTCTGGTTTTCTGTCTGTCTGTTTGCCCAATGTTTTTGTGTGTCTGTTTTTCTGTCTGACTGTTTGATATTTTTGTGTGTATGTTTTTTCTGCCTGTCTGTTCGTGTGATGGTTTCGTGCGCCTGTTTTTCTGTCCGTCTGTTGTTTTTGTGTGTCTGTTTTTTGTCTGGCTAGTACTTGAAAAAGTGCATTAATTTTGAACCTGTAAATAATTTCATGGTCCGACAAAAAAAAACAAAAACAACCCACCTTGTTGTCAAGGCTAGTAAATTTACAATTAAAAAAAAAGGCACAAATATTATAATTAAAAAAAAAGGTTTTATATCCAGATAGACCTCGTCAACGGATGGAACTTTCGATGTTGTTTAAACATGTCCTCACAAATTACTAAGGGGGTGGAAAATAAACCTTGTGATGATATTCAAAAAAAAAAAAAGTCTCAAATTAGGGTTGAAACAGCTGGTAACTCTCCGCCTGTAAACTTTGCTTCACACTAGCACAAAAGGCAATGCCCGCTGTGTCCCGCTGCTGGTAGTGGCTGTTGTGTTAGTGTGAAGTAAATTATATGGGCGGCGAACTAGCGGTCTGGTGCCTAGACCAGCTTTGGTCTGTTTCACCCCTTGGGCTATTTAAAAGATTTGGTCAAGTCATGTCAAAAGCTTTCGAGAAGTCTTCCCAATCACCAGCGGAGCTGGCCAATCGAAAACAGGACAAGCCCCCCCCCCCCCCCCCCCAAAAAAAAAGTTTTGCTCGTGAATTGAGAGCGTGGGATGTGATCTCGCAAATATTATACATGTATTTAGTTCTAGAGTCACTGGCTTGCATTCTGCTACAAGAACAGGACCCATGCACCTCGCCCTTTGTTTCTGTGAAGAAAAGATCATCCGTGTTTGACGTACAGAGTGACCAGTCGAAACAGTTTTTCCAACGTGCACAGAAGGTAAGTTTTGGGCGCTTTTTCGGTTGTTCCCACCATTTAGTTCACCCACTTGTGCCTGTTCATACAAATTGATGCTTTTTAAATGATCTAATCTAGAATCTAGATCTAGATCTAGGTCTATGTAAACTTCGGTCATAGACTTGGTCACCAAGTCCGCTCACCGAACACGCACTTTTTCGGTGTTTTTCCTTATCGTATTCAATTGATCGGACGTTTTCATGTGCACGAAAATGGAGTTGGCAACGGAAAAAGGCAAAGATCACAAGTAGAAGCGAGTTTCCATGTGTGTGGAAAAGGGTTTCCGTACACATGAAAACATTCTATTTCACTGCCGTACTTGGAGGGTTTTTGACGTATCCGTTTCTGTACACATAAGCTGGGTTTTCATGTACACGGAATCAGCAAAAATCCAAGTAGTGAAAAGAACGTGACCATGTGTACGGACACGCAATTTCCGTAATCATGATTCTTTTTGGTACTTCAAGGAATTTTGACATTTCCGTCTACATGAAAACCCAGCCTAAGCTTTTAAAATATGCCTCTGGGTTTTAGGAAATTTTGAAATCTGGGTTTCCAGGGAACGAAAGTGGTAGTTTCAGACTGTATCATAGTGACTAATGCTTGACCAGAGTAGACCTGAAGCATTTTCTGTTTGATTCACCGTTGATACTTTCTTTTCAGTACCGTAATGGCAACGGCCGCGGGAAGGAGGTACACGACTGTAAACCTCTTGAAGAGAGTGGCGGAGGGAGCGAGACCGGAGCTGTCCGGACTCGATACAACCAGGACCGTAGCTGTGATTTCCTGACGTCAAGACCAGTCGCCCTCAAACTGCTGACCAGGGGATCAGGTTGTAAAATTTTATTTATAAACTAGATGAGGTACCCGGCATTATCCGGGATAAACTGGTGAAAACACCGTTCTCTTTTTGGTCAAGAAAGCTTCCCATATTCTAGTCTTTACTACAGATTTCACGCGCATCAGAGCACTACACAATTTCTGGTAGGGAGACTGCACGAACGGAATTGAACGCGTATTGTCTTTTGGTGCCGTGGGCTTACTACAGGGAAGGCAAACCAAGGATCACTGTATTCTACATTTTTACTTTTTATTTAAAATACCTGAAACTTTAATCAACACAATCGGTCGATACAAAAGCTATTGGGCTGGATTAGTTGACATGCAAGAAAATTAATTATACATTTTTTAAAACTGTCCTTTGGGCTGTAGCGCGGGGGGAAAAAAAAGGGCCAGAATTGTACCACAATGAATTACTCCCGCCACAATTTAAAAAAAAAAGGCTTTCTGAAGGTAGCCGCATTCGGTGATCCTTCCAAAATCTGAAAATGTCTGCACTCTGAGGCTCCTGCAGATTGTGAGGTCCCAAATTGAAGCTTATTTGTACACATATTTAAGCTATGACTAAAGTCCGGCACTGGTTGTACGTTTTCATATTATTGGTTTACAATGCTGCCAACATAGCCCAGCACCTAGGCCTACTTAGCTCTCCATTCGCTTGCAAAGATTTTAGTGTAATTGCTTGACATCTTTGTAGCCTCGAGCCAAAGGACCAAACTTGCACCACGGTGAATTCCTCCTGACATTTTTTTTTTAAAAAGATGTGTGGTTTGTAACTTGTAAGGTCCGTCCAGAGTAAACATACTTGCAGCGTTTTTTTTTTTTATAGCTCTCTTGCAGCGACTTCCTTGTTAGTCTCAGTGCTAGTGGACTTTCTTGTACCTCCTTAAGTCTCAGGGGACATTTATCTTGCAGACTTCAAACGACTTTCTTGTATCTTGCAATCGGAGGGGACGTTCCCATACCTTACCGTCTTAACCTCTTGCATGAAATAAGGTCAAAAGCGTTGTGTGTGTGTGGGGGGGGGGGGGGGGGAGGAATATTCTTGGGAGGGATTTGCCTCAAAAAGCCCCGTGCTAGGGTCGGGTGAAACTCGAGAGCATTATTGTTATAAAATTTTCACCAGAAGTACGAGTCACGTGTCCCTGCCAAATGCACTTTGCGCATACAAATCCAGCAGATAGATCACTGATGGGAGAGAAGCACGGCAATGATCTACCTTTGACAACGGTGTGAGCCAACTCGTACTGAAAACGAATCCGCCAATTTATTCAGATCTATGTACTTCACCGTAGTCTTTTTGTTTTTAAACGTGCCTGTCGTCTACTTTTACACGGACAATTAGTTCAATAATGTTCAGTGTTTTTTTTTTTTTTTGGTCCATAATTACGGTTTGCCACCTACACATGATGGGAATCAGCAGGAAAGTGTAGAGAAAGCGGAGCTGAAATACGTTGACCTGTCCAGTATAAATGACACAAAATGACCTGTGCCATAGACGAGAATTCTTGGACATTCATGAGCTTCGAGTTGGGGGTTTGGAGAAGGCACGTCGACACGATAACGTGGTAGGAAAATGTTAAGACAATAGACTGAACATAGAAGTATGGCAGGACAGGAGGGGACCCTACCGGTAGCGGTCCCCAACCACCCACGGACATCTCTGAAATTTCTGATTTGCTGGCCATTTCGCAGGTTTAAGTGGACAGTTGGCTTTCTTTGGGTTTTGTTCTTTTGCACATTCTGGGAATGTACACGTGCCTCTTGTGAGATATGAAGTTAAAAACTTATTTTGAGAAATGCCTTGACATTCAAGATTACCCAGGTTCCTTAGGTAAATCGAGTACAGAATGGGGGGAGGAGGAAGGGAATTGTACATCAATTTTGGATAAAGGGCCAGTCGATATATCCCGCCTAAACAATAAGCATTTTATTCCACCATTGCAAGTTGGCCACTTTCATGCTTCATTAATGCACGGAATTTAACATTTTAGAGCTCAAAATAGAACGTTACCGAGCAGAAACCCAATCTCAAGTCAAAGCTACACTTTAAATGCCACTATGTTGAGCAGTAACTGAGTTTGAACAAAATGGAAGTGCTGTATGATAGTTTTAGGATGCAGCACATACTTTGTATCGTTAAACATAGTTTGACATTCGGAGTCGTTCAGGTTGCTGCAACTGGACAGTGGCATTGACACTACAAGTACAACCCTGTATTGGTAAACATAGCTTGACATTCAGAGTTGTTCGTGTCGTTACACGCTAGAGCTCCACGGTGGCAGTAGCACAATACAACCCCGTATTGTTAAACAGTTTGACATTCAGAGTTGTTGACGTCGCTACAGCTTAACAGGAGCCTCGGCACATAAACCCTGTATTGTTAAACATGCAGTATGACATTCAGAGTTGTTCAGGTGGGCACAGATCTACAGTGGCATCAGCACATACAACCCTGTATTGTTAAATTTACAGTTTGACATTTAGAGTTGTTCACGTCGCTACAGCTTAACAGGAGCCTCGGCACATAAACCCTGTATTGTTAAACATGCAGTATGACATTCAGAGTTGTTCGGGTGGGGACAGATCTACAGTGGCATCAGCACATACAACCCTGTATTGTTGAATATACAGTTTAACATTCAGAGTTGTTCAGGTGGAGACAGATCTACAGTGGCATCAGCACACACAACCCTGTATTGTTAAATTTACAGTTTGACATTTAGAGTTGTTCACGTCGTTTACAGCCCGACACATAAACACAGCTCTGTATTTGTTTGACGTTCAGAGACTTTGTCGTTACAGCTTTACGAGCGACCCTGTGTTAATTTGATATTCAGAGTTGCTAATGCTATAAAACTGGTCCATTCGGAAGTGCAAAAAGTGAAGCTTTGACCGGAAGCTAAATTGAGTCAATGAATAGTGGCCGTTGCAATCTTAACTTCGTATTGTTTGACATTAACTTTTGAAGAAACACTGCTCTATCCAGTAAAGGACAGTTTCCCATCGTTTCTAGTACAAATGCATAATCAAAGAATGATTTGGAAAGATTTGACATCATGCCTTTCTGAGGAAATATTAAATCCTGCAGGCAAACCCTCTCGTGCACAGTGTTGAAAAGTTTTACCTGGCGCCTCGTGCTCTATTATATAGACCGACATTTTCTCAAGTCCTAATGGGTTAATGCTGTATGGGCAAGATTAAATTCGAGTGCACTCGGTTTTTGACAGTATCCACAGTGGTGGATCTTGAATATACAGGCAGATCTTGGACGTGTCTTTTCACTACCCCGGGTCGCATATACCATAGGTGCGTGTTACTTCTCTGAGAAACGGGAAAAAGGAACAAAAACAGCAGGGCAAACTTTGGTTTTGCCCGCCTGAAGGAAATTGGCCACAAATCAGTCTTTTCGAGTGTTTGCGTGTCGCAGTGGGCCTGACGCCTAGGTGAAAAACGTTACAAAGATTTGAAGTTATTCACTGATATGGCCAAACTGGGATAATTTTGGAGGGGATCTCATGGTACTTATTGCTATATTAGGGTGGTCAGGCTGTTCTTGAATGGCAACTCGACCGTTCTTTTACCAAGCCCCGAGATTTTACCTGTCTCAGCTGCCGTTTTTGTAGCGACATGCCGTTAAATCCAAACTCAAATCCACCCGGAACTGCGTTTTTTTTCCCTATATTGTGATTTTCCTTGACTTGCGATTGTTGTGACAGCAACATCTAATTATGATCAAGACTTAATAACCAAGGAAATTTGGTACGTAACTGAATGCGCTATGAATATCCGACAATTTGGAGACTTTGCAATGAAGTATTTAGAATGAAACTTAAAATTTTGATCGACTTGACTAATACCAATTTGACAAAGTGGTATTGGAATTCATGCAGACCTGTTGGAAAAGAATTAGCGACCCGGTAATGCATTTGGATGAACTGACCGAGCAATAGGCCGCATTTCTAAATGTTAGATGCTAGGTATAGGCCCTACGTCATTCTTCCAGGGGCATTATGGGTGGAGCAGGTTAAATTTAAATAGTTAAATGTCAGATGCCGGTAATATGTCATACTTCCATAAAATCATGAAACCGTAAATATTATAATCTACTCCCAGAGTGGGACAACTTAACCATAATTTGGTGTTGTCGGAAGGGTCGTCATTCTCACATTCTGAGAAAAAAACAGCACATTAAGCCATCGGTACGTTAGAAGGTCGTGCCTTCATGTGGATCTTTTTACAGTAGTGTCTTATTCTGCTACGTATATAACTTTATATGGTGAACATGTTCCATAAACTCGCCTGTCAACATTATTGCCGGGGATTTTGACATTGGAGTACGAAAGCCAAAGTTTTGCATTCTTCCAGTTTTGGAAAGTTGAAGCCATTTTTGCCACACGCAGGTACCCGACTTTCACAAAAGCGATGTAATATTCCTTTCTGTGAAGTGGGAGTGCATGTCTCGGATAGTCATATCGGGGGTCCAATGGCTTCGATGAGGCGTGTCACATAATAGCTGGGGGCGCGTGCCATGATCACAAGGAACATCTATTACTTGGTCAGTGTCGATATCAAGGGGGGGGGGGGGTGGTGTTGCTTTCCTGTGTGTCACCAGGTACTGGAAGGATGAATGGAATAGACATGATATATGAATACTTACACTACTACCAGGCCGGGGTTGCTGTCTTATGGCAGCTTATCTCAGCTATTCTGGCACCAATAATTATCTAATCAAAAACCACGTGGACAGATGGATAGATGAACAGACGCGATGTGAATACTTGCACTAACGCCTACCTGCAGTTCATATCGCAGATGTTTTAAGGCGGACTGAACTTTTTGGCCGACCTCAATCTGTGAACAAAGAGAATCTATGGTAAAACTATAAAACAGCTTTGTTCTTACTCATAGGTTGGGCTAAATATTACAAAGTTGTATCTATGATAGAGTTTAAGCAATTGTCTGGCTTTTCGTTCCATGGGTGGAAATCTCTGCCTTGAAAACTTATGATTAATTTTTTTCCGTCTTTTTTTTTTTGTGGGAAAAATTGTAACGTCTAAAATTTCAAGAAATAAAATTTGTTTCACTTGATACTAAATGAAAATAAACATCACCTTCTTCTTGGCCAGAGTCACTTGTAACCCAATTTGCCAGGTACCTACAAAGGTTGTAGACTGTACATGGATTAATTCATTCATTCATTTCTATTCTTACTCCCTCTGTTTTCTTTTGTTTTAAACTTTTTTTTCAAACTAAATGTGAGTCTGCCAACAGAGGCAAAAAGGTATAAACGACATTAAAGAGGCCTAAAAGTTGGGGAGGACTTCCGAATGCGTCCCATGGCCAGACTTTATTACAGTAATGAAACGAAACTGGCCAAACAGTATGGGGGTCACTAAAATGACGTCACTTTAACACATGGCGGGTTAGTCCTCTAGAGGGATGTCTTTATAGTTAGCCTGCAAGCTCGGTGATTCCCATTCTGGCAGTACAGACGCGTGACACACTTGGAGGGATTTCCAATATATGACTTTATGGCACAGAAGTCCTGGAAATCACTGAACAAAACACAGTACAAGGTGGGTATTTTTTCTTTCAAACTCTTTTCCGTGCTCTCATTCTGCTGCTTGGACGTTCTTCTTTTGGCATTGGTGACATTAGACACTCAGAAGTCTTTCCAAACAATGACTATGTGAAGCAGGGCCGGATGAAAACTTCAAGAGTAGTTCCGATTTCCTTTATCTGCAGCGAGCATTCTGCTGCCTGTGACTGCTTCTCTTTCCACTTTCGACCTGTTTTCAGTTCATCTTGTGAACCCTTGAACATTAGATGAAGGCGGGCTTCCCTACTTGGTATTCCTCATTCAAGGATTTAAGTGGTATTAGCTTTGCTTGTTTGCATGCAAGTGCGACATCGGTTAATCATTGTGTCCGAGCCATTTTCTTGTGTAGGGATTTATTTTTGCCTCTATCCCCTCTACCGTCCCCGACTCGGTGTGAGATGCCCAGGCCTCAGAAAGTGAAACAGCTGATCGTTAACTGGAACGATGAAAAAAGATATTTAGTTACTTCTGTGCTTCCCCGAACCAACATTCATTAGTTTGTAAAATGACTCACATGCTCATCGCACACAAACTTGTGGTAACACCACCAGCAGGAAAATTTGCAAAAATCCAATTTTTTTCTCTCGCAGTCTCTGTGGAAATGAAAAAAAAAAAACACGAATGCATGAAGAAATGAAATCAATGGGAAAAAAATGTACATAAACGTAAATCATTATACAAGGTAAAGTCTGTAATAATAATGGGTATCTAGCTTTTTATCCCATCAAATGTAAGCTCTAATCGCTATAGTCACTCATAACTCTCTAATGGCCAGACGAACATTTGCCAACTCCAAAACGTCTGAAATACCATGCTGGGGTGGTTTTAAATATATTTTTGTGCATATATTGTGTACTTGGAAAAATTATTTGATCATAAAATTGGAAGAGTAAGTGTACCAAATACTGAGATTTGGGCACCTGGTTCAAATATTGGAGACTGGACGCTAGAGGATTAGACTCACATTCAATACACCAATATAAAGAATATACTAAATGTGGGAGAATAATAATAAATAGAATTTCTATAGCGCCTTTTTAGCAAAATTATTACTCAATGAGCTGTATATTGCATCGATTCATGCATACTTTCCAGATCTCATACTAAAATATGCACTCTCATCCATACAAACTTTGTTTCACACACATAGAGGCTCTTAATCAATCATAACATCAAAGTACCGAATAGAATTTTGAAATTTTAACAGTTTCGGAGGAAAAGGTGTTTTATGCTTTTCTTAAAGCTTTCAAGATTCGGTGATTCACGAATGTTCAAAGGTATCAGGTTCCAGACAAAAGTTCCAAAATAGTTGAAGGATCTATGGCCTATAAGTTTTATAGTTTTTAGATGGGATTCTTAAGATTGTTTTGTCATTTGATCTTAGTGAACGAGATGGTGACTAGACTTGAAAAGAATTTTTGAGATAGATGGGTGCGGTGTTATTTAAACATTTGTAGCAAAAAACAAATTTCTTTCTGTTATAGGTCAGTGCAGTTCTTCTAACAAAGGCGTAACGTGGTCAGCTTGTTTTTTCTTGGTAATCAATTTGGCTGCGTTGTTTTGAATGACTTGAATTCTAGAGTTTATCTGTTATTCCAGAAAGAAAATTGCAATATATCTATTCGAGATGAAATGAGTGAAGTAACTTGAGTTTTGGTAATAGCTTCTGTGAGAAAATTTCGAACTCTGTTGTTTCTTAGTTGGAAACGCCCGGCACCTTCGGCATGAGAGGTGAGCACTCAGCCTCCAGACCGCCGTGTCCCCTATGTAATCCTACAAGCCTGTTTGGTTGAAAACCAAAAGCGAAACGCGGGTGGTAGATGGGACCTTCTGGTAGGGACTCCTTCTGTTCTATCGCTCTGCTATCTTCTATCTGTGGTCTTACTTTTCCCTACCACAATGTCACCGTTACCGTAGTGACGTGTTTTCACCAAACTCAAACTCTGTTGAAAAGTTTTGTTGAAAGCTTGATATTTTGAAACCCCAAATTTGTAAAACATTACAGTAACTGAAAACTATACAAACGATACAAAGCACACAGCCCCACCCCCCACACACACACATACTTGTATGCTTTTCTATACTTTGGGGGCAGCCCCCTCTCCTCCCTCCAAGCGTACATACACTTTTCGAATGGCCCACGTCGGCTCTACTTCCATTATGTACTTTCTCTCGTGGGATTCAGTGATAACTCTTATCGTTGGAATGTGAGAAGCAATCTTCAATGGAGGCGGCAGTCTTAAAAGAACTCCAGGTCCACCTGGTAAAAATATCCCAGTCAGCATCCTTACGTCAATCCGATGTAGATTCGTGTAGGATTACCGTTCGGGCAGCCCCCGAAATCAAATCGACGCCGGTGCATGCCGTAACCAGCGGGTCAATTCAGGACCAACGTCATTCCTAGGTTCAAGCTCGACTTCAATTCCACGCATCTGATTTCCGTAAGGTTGCTGGCTAGGATCCTATCCCAGTCTTAAATTTTTCAGAATGAAAACAACAAATTTTAACAACTTCTTGTATCAATAAAGACTTTGTGCTTTCTGGAAGCAACCGGATTCGGTAATCATTCCAAAATCTGAACATTTCTGAGGGCTCCTGCAGATTGTGGGGTCACAAATTGTGGCTTTGTATATATTTAACTTGTGCCTAAAATCCGCCACTGGTGTTATGTTTATATGATATAAACGTTTCAGTGGCAATGTACCATTTGGAATAAGAAGCAAAGACATTATTGGCTGTCTGCATAACCAAAGACATCACAAACCTACCCTTTTTGCTGTGGCCTTGGACCTTGCCCCACCCAGAAGAGCCTCCTCCATCTCGCGCCGTTTTTTTTAGCCTCTTCGGCCTTTTGTTTCTTGACTGTTTGAAGTAAAACCAAAGACGTGTTGGGCCATATGGACACAGACCAGACAAAAGAACAGAATAGGCGATAGATTTACATAAAGACAAGACAGAGTAGAGTTTGGGTTTTATGGAGTGTCGGCTCGGTACCCAGCCAGAAACAGTACCGATATTCAATACGTAGAATTGATGTCGTTTGCAAATGGGAAGGACATATTTCCTACGTAGATCCGCTGGTTACGACATCGCGCCGAAATTGGTTTGATGTAGAAAATCCGCCTCTGCGGTAGTCCTACCAACCCTATAAGGAAATCTGTCCAAATCTATGACGTATTGGCGTAGGGAACTTGGTTGGGTCAGGGCCAATGCAGAATGGACGTATGCACAATTTGGGGCCATTTTCGACACCCCCCCCCCCCCACTTTGTAAGCTTTTCGTACTTTTGGCTCACCCCCCCCCCCGGCCTTCTACGGACGTAAAGCCATTAAAATGTAGAAAATCAGAGCACTTTGATATTTTGAAACTTTAAATGTCATTATTTTGCGTCTTTGTCTTCATTTCAGGAGGTTCCCTGCCATTGGCATTTACGCCTCACTTTTGTTGTGGTAAGGATTAGGTTTTTAGAATTTTGTCCTGGCAGCGGCCTTGTTCTGTCAGCTCTTATCGATTTCCAACTGCCAACGTTACCTTTCACGTGCGCAATGTCCACACGGGCCCTCCCGAGTTTTTCATCCTTTTTCCGAGAAGACTAGGTGCTCGATCCTACCTACCATAGGATCAGGGATACGAATTTTCCCCCACGAATAAATGTCAACATGCCTGCACCGACAGGGGATCGAACCCGGTACCTTTGGCATGAGAGGGTGAGCACCTTGCCTCTAGACCACCGTGTCCCCTATATAATCTTGTTGAAAAACAAGCGAAACGGGGGTGGTGGATGGGACCTTCGTGTAGGGTCTCCTCTGCTATCGCTCTATCTTTTATATGTGGTCTCTTACTTTTCCCTACCACAATGTCACCGTTACCGTAGTGATATGTTTTCACCAAACTCAAAACTCTGTTGAAAAGTAAGCTTTGTTGAAAGAAAGAAATGTAAAAATAACCTCCAAATTTTTAACGCATTACAGTATGAGTCTAAAAAAACCAAAAAAACTCGGGTAAGCCTGGTAAAATATCCCAGTCAGCACCCGTACGCCCATCCGACGTAGATTGGCATAATTATGATTTAAGTAGGAATTGGTAGGATTACCGTACGGGCAGTTCCCGACATCAAATCGACGCCGGTGCCATGTCTGAACCAGCGGATCAAGGTAGGACCGACGTCATTCCTAGCTTCAAGCTTGACCTCAATCCCACACATCTGATTTCCGTCAGGTTGCTGACTAGGATCCTATCCCAGTCTTCACATTTTTTTTCAGAAGCAAAACAACAAATAACTTCTTGTATCATTAAAAGATTTCAGTGTGCCTTCTGGAGGTAACCGGATTCGGTAATTCTTCCAAAATCTGAACATTTCTGAGGACTCCTGCAGATTGTGCGGGTCCCAAATTGTAGCTTATTTGTATATTTAACTTGTGCCTAAAATCCGCCACTGGTTATGTTTATATATTGCATGGAACTTACGGTGTTGCCAACAAAGGCCTGTCGGTACTTACGGTGTTGCCAACAAAGGCCTGTCGGTACTTACGGTGTTGCCAACAAAGGCCTGTCGGTACTTACGGTGTTGCCAACAAAGGCCTGTCGGTACTTACGGTGTTGCCAACAAAGGCCTGTCGGTACTTACGGTGTTGCCAACAAAGGCCTGTCGCTCCCTTTTCTTTTCTCTTGCATTGTTGCTTTTTGCGTGTTTGAGCCCTGCATCTTCTTTTGGGTTTTTTTCTTTTAGGCCCTGAAAAAAAAAAAAAGGTCGAATTACTAAAGATAGTTTTTAAAAAATCTTTGGAGCCAATAGGGAAAGACTTCCCGTACGTCCGGTGGCTTAATTTCACTTTATTTCAGCCTATTCACTGGAGTCTGAAAGTTGAAATTAATTCAGTCAGGTAACGAAAAGACAGGGTAAGGCACAAAGTGGCCGTTAAAACCGAAACTCAAAGTCAAACTCAAACCCGACAACTTTGAACTCTTACAAGTCTTTACAGACTGCCTAAATATTGTGTGCGTGTGTATACGCGTTTTCTAGTCGAAAAGGCAGGGGGTTAGAATTAGGGATAAGAGTTACAGGACAGACTGGCATGTATGGACACAAACCTACAGTTGACAGAAGTCAATATGGCCTATATAGTTTTTAGATGGGATTCTTAAGATTGTTTTGTCACTTGATCTTAGTGAACGAGATGGTGAGTAGACTTGAAAAGAAATTTTGAGATAGCTGGGTGCGGTGTTATCTAAACATTATTTTGTAGCAAAAAACAGCAATTTTGTATGTAATTCTGTGATAGGAAGCCAGTGCAGTTCTTCTAACAAAGGCGTAACGTGGTCGCTTATTTTTTCTTGGTAATCAATTTGGCTGCGTTGTTTTGAATGACTTGAATTTTAGACAGTTTATTGAAATTCTCTTATTGCTGGAATGTGGACAAAGCTACCATTCATGAAGCATTGTAGTATTGAAGGTGTTATATGTTATATATCCATATATAATCAAGGGAAATTATGCATACATGTAATTTACTTAGTTACTGCCCTTGGTTAGACCTACACTTAATTACGTAGTAAGGGAAATAATTTACCTCTTATGCGTTGTGTGATTAATTAACACCACCACTTTACTTACATTACTTTTCATGTTGCATTACTCTCAGTGAGTTGGTAATACATTAGGTCACCAGCATCCTAATGTATTACCAACTCACTGAGAGTAATGCAACATGAAAAGTAATGTAAGTAAAGTGGTGGTGTTAATTAATCACACAACGCATAAAAGGTAAATTATTTCCCTTACTACGTAATTAAGTGTAGGTCTAACCAAGGGCAGTAACTAAGTAAATTACATGTATGCATAATTTCCCTTGATTATATATGGATATATAACATTATACATCAAATAAAGCACTAAACGATGACCAATGAAAGGTTCCTACTTCCTCTTGCATTTTTTTAACAGTGGATCATCATCGTGCTGTGGAAAACGCACGAGAAACATCATACTATAAAGAAAGGCAAAGAATACTCCTGTTGATTTTGAGCCACAACCGAGTTGAACAGCAGAAAGTGTTCCGCTTAATCTCACGCTGGTATCAAGAAATGCAATATTATTCCATACGTGATCCTACTGCTTTCGATCATGTCTGGTGAAAGAATGGATATCTTAATGTGGACAAAGCTACCATTCATCAAGCGTTACAGTATTGGTGTCCTACACCAAATAAAACACACAAAGCAATGACCAATGAAAGATCCTTACCTCTTCTTGCATATATAATAGAGGGTCGTCATCATGCTTTGGAAAACACATGACAAACATCATACTATAAAGGCCTCCAGTGTCATCATGGATGGCTTTTTAACCGCTGAACCTTAAATTCTACAAAATAATCATACTATGTACTGGAAGACGTAAAAGTGTGAGTGAACATGTTTGAAAAGGTCTTAAAGTTCGCTTTATTTTTAATACTCCTGTTGATTTTGAGCCACAACTGAGTTGAACAGCAGAAAGTGTTCCGGCATTTTCAGCCGGGAAAAGATAGATGCATTTTCTTCAAATTAAAAAAGAAATAATTAGAATTTAAAAGTATGACAGAAAATTTCGTTTTCCGCCTACATGAATTTCACATAAGTAGATATAAAACACCGTTTGAATAGATGAGGGGTTGCGCGCAGCAGTGCAGTGGGAAATTAAAATATTAACACTGACTGAAATCATGCAACCTTTTTCCAACATGCTGGAAGTTTCATGAATTATATCTTTGAACAAATGTTCGTTTATACAGGAGCTCTTTTGTTAACCGGTCAAGTTTACCGTTGGTATGATCTAGCCTCAAAATAGACTCTCGGGCTAGTCATGGGGAATGCTGATTCTTGGCTTGGCTAAGCCTTTCATTTTCACACATGGAAAAAATGGGAGTTTGTCTTCAGGATAATTCATTACAAATCTTTTAAAACACTCAGCTGGTATCATCTACGAATTGTTGGTAAAGAAGGATAAATAGATGAACAGACGACAGTCAGAAAGGCACCAGTGGACGAACACATGCACAGATAGACCGAGAAACACATTTAGTGATCAGTTCATCCACAGAAAGACACGCACTAACAGACAGATACACTGACTGACACGGCTGGGCAGATAGATGGCTGGACGGATACATACATGTATGGGCAGAGAGACAAGGACAAAGGCAGAGAGATACTGTCAGACAAACGTATAAGGTATGTCGGTGGGCAGACAGACAGACAGACTTACGATGTATACTTGTGTTCTGAAATATTTTTTTGTCTTCACTCTTACCGTCTGAAACATAAGTAAAATGTATGAAAAGAATGAATATCTGGCACTGGACAGTGTGAAATATTTTGTAACCACAAAGTCATAAATCTACCAAGGACACACTGCCAATTAATTTTGTACCTTTTCTCTCGTTCTATGCCATCTTCGTATTGAATGTGTATGTGCATTGAGGGGGGGGGGGGGGGGCGCGGCATAATTGTTCTTTTAGACGGAGAGAGAGAGCAGATGAGATAGAAGGAAAGATGAGCTCTGAATATAAGTGACAGATGGAAGCATGTCATATTCACATAGAATACTTTTCACACAAAGAATGGCTTCTGAATTTCTCAAAAAAGCAAGATAATGTTGTATTTAAAAGACTCACTCTCAAATGGACGTTTGGACCATACGGGTGGGCCCTCTTTTCCTGTGAATGGAAACGTAGAAAAAATGCATGAACTTTTTACTGTTGAAATACACAGATATGAAGAAAGGCTTCATTACTGTTGAAATACACAGATATGAAGATATGCTTCATTGTAAAAGAGCTGAAGATAGGCTTCATTGAGCTATCTCTAGAATGAACAAATTTAACCAACAAAAAAAATTACCGAAACTAATGCAGCCAAAATTGCACAAATAATTTCTCGTGTGACAAACATTGGAATTGGGGAATATCGTTAAATATGTCACATCTAGAGGAGTGCAAGAAAAGTAAAAAAAACCTGGAACTAATAAATTGATGGCAGCAATGGACAGGCTAAATCCAACATTTCTTGAATGAAAGATCAAGTGTTTAAGAAAGTTCACACCCTTGTCACAAACACTATTAAAGTACACAGTGACGATAGTGACACGAACAGTGCACCCGGGTTTAGACCAGTCTCAAAATGCAGTGAAAACGAGCCTCACTAAGGGGGATAAGGGAGTTTTTACAGTGGGACGCACTTTCTGTAGGTGCCTACAGAAAGCGTGCGTAATCGTAAATTTCTCTTTTGGTTGACTTGCGACACTCTGGGTGTTTATACTGCCACGGACACCTACGACTGTAGTACTCGCAGAAAAAAGTGGGTGGGTGGACACACTTCAGTCGTGCGCAAGTGACTACAAAAAGTGTCCAGCGGTTTCTCCTCTTATCTATGACTTGGTGTGCACTTCCTGTTTATATTGGCAGGCGTTTTTTAGGTGCGTAGCTCAAGTCAGTACCAGTACTTATTTTCTAATCTTGTTACAATAAACTAATTCTTGAAGTAAGAAACCGGCCCTTTATTTGGGACAAAACAGACAAGAACCATTTCAATAGACATTCTCTCAGCCGCATGGGAGTCAATTGCAAATGAAATTGGGATTTTGTTTTATTTCACCTATCTTCTTTTTTCCGCTTCCATATTCGCCCTGCCCCCTTCTTCCCCTCTCTCTCGTTCTCTCTCTCCCTCTCATGCTCTTTTTTAGCAACCAGTGTTTTCAAATGTCTTTGTGAGTAAATTATTTTGCCATGATAGGCTCCCTTCTGGAGACACAAAGTTTATCACGAAAGTAATCCGAACAGCAGTAGCCTCCTTTGTCCTTTCTGTTCCTCTGTTGTTGGGTAGATTTTCCCACTGACCCTAGCTGTCGGGCTGCATACTTTCTTGTAGCAGTCATGTATTGTAATTCCTTACCAAGAGTGTAATTGTGCAAAACACAAACTGCTTTGACCATATCGATAGCAAAATCTGGATCATTTTTTCTTTAAAATCTTACCTTAGATCTCTTTTTTGCCTCGCCATTGTTTATCTGTGAAATAGACAAATACACACAAGATGTATTAGCATTGTATCGTTTGAATATGTTTTGAATATGTTTGCTGGGTCAGGGCCAATTCAGAATGTACGTATGCCCAATTTGGGGCCATTTTCCACCCCCTCTAATTTGTACGGTTTTCATACTCTTGGCTCAGCCCACGACCCCCCCCCCCCCCCCACTTTCCTGCACGGACGTAAAGCCATTAAAATGTAGCTGCTGGTAGGGACTCCTTTTGTTCTATCGCTTTGCTACCTTCTATCTGTGGTCTTACTTTTCACAGTTACCGTAGTGACATGTTTTCACCAAACTCAAACTCTGTTGAAAAGCTTAGTTGAAAGATGTAAAAATAGCACCCAAATGTTTTTTACGCATTACAGTATGAAAAAGGTCTAAAAAAAAAAAAAAAAAAATCGAGGTACGCCCGGTAAAATATCCCAGTCAGCATCCTTATTACGCCCATCCGACGTAGATAGGCATATGATTTAAGTAGGAATTGGTAGGACGGCCGTATGGGCAGCCTGAACCAGCGGATCAAGGTAGGACCGACGTCATTCCTAGGTTCAAGCTTGACCTCAATCCCACGCATCTGATTTCCTAAGGTTGTTGGCTAGGATCCTATCCCAGCCTTAAAACAAAATTTTCAGAATGAAAGCAACAAATTTTAATAACTTCTTGTATCAATGAAGACTTCTTTGTACTTTCTGGAGGTAACCGGATTCTGTGCTTTCTGGCGGTAACCGGATTCGGTAATCCAAAATCTGAACATTTTTTAGGGCTTCTGCCAATTGTGGAGTCCTAAATTGTGGCTCATTTGTATATATTGAACTTATGCCTAAAATCCGCCACTGGTTGAATGTTTATGTATTGGTACTTACGGTGTTGCCAGCACAGTCCTGTGCCTTCCTTTTTTCTCTTTTTTTGGTGGAATTACTAAAGATTTAAAAAAATCCTTGGAGCAAATATGGAGTTTCGTAGGTCCGGTGGCTTAATTTCACTTTATTGCAGCTTATATACAGGAGTCTGAAAGTTGAAAGTAATTCAAAGTTCGACAACGAAAAGACAGGGAAAAAGCAGTGCCCCCCCCCCCCAACAAACACCTTACACACCTTATACTCAACTCTAATCTTGTCGAATCCCTAACCCTGCCCCCTTAGCCTTTCGACCAAAAGGAAAACAAAAAGAATCTGAAAGATGAATTGAGGCTGTTACGAGTAGTCCAGGAGCTCTCTGGAGTCGCAAAAGGCTTTCAAAGACATACCCCTGGCCCAAAAAACTGGGGGGGGGGGGGGGCTACGTACTTGTAACATTCTTTAGAAGACATGATAGATACGTTTCAGTGGCAATGTACCATTTGGAAATAAGAAGCAGACATTATTGGCGGTCTGTATAACCAAAGACATCACAAACCTACCCTTTTTGCTATATAGCCTTGGAGGTGGAGATGCTACTGCAGCCTCAGCATGACCAGAAGGGCTTCTTCAAGTTCTCTTCTTTTTTTTCGGCTCGTCTCTTTTTTACTATTTGAAGGAAACTCCCATGGATTCAGACCAGACAAAAGAACAGAATAGGCGATAGATTTACATAAAGATAAGACAGGGAATAATTTTTGAGTTTGGATTTTATGGAGTGTCGGCTCGGTACCCAGCCAGAAACAGTACGGATATTCAACACGTAGAATTGATGTCAAGTTTACTACTTCAGCTCGTCTTTTCTTGAGTGTTTGAAGGAAACCGAGACGTGTTAAGTCACTTGGTACAGGTTAGACGAAAGAAGTGAGTAGGCGATAAATTTACGTAAAGAGTTTGGATTTTGAGTGTCGGCTCGGTATCCAGCCAGAAACACGACATCAATTCTACGTGTTGAATTTCCGTAAAGTTTGCGAATGGGAAGGACATATTTCCTACGTAGATACGTCGACATCCCGCTGAAGTCAGTATGACATAGAAAATCCGCCCCTGCGGTAGTCCTACCAGCCCAATAAGGAAACTCGTCCAAATCTATATGACGTAGGGAAGTTGGCTGGGCCAGATTCAGAATGTACGGCGCGTATGCACAATTTGGGGCCATTTTCGATCCCCTCCCCCAACTTGTACGCTTTTGTACTCTTGGCTCAGCGCGCCCCCCCCCCCCCCCCGCCGCATTCTTCTACGGGCGTAAAGCCATTAAAATATAGAAAATGAGAGCACCTTGATATTTTGAAACTTTAAATGTCATTGATATTTTGAAACTTTAAATGTCATTATTTTCCATCTGTCTTCATTTCAGGAGGTTCCCTGCCATTTACATCTCACTTTTCTTGTTGTGGCAGGGATTAGGTTTTTAGAATTTTGCTCGGGCAGCGGCCTTGTTCTTGCCTGCTTTTATCGATTTCCAACTGCCAACGTTACCTTTAAGCAATATCCGCACGGGCCCTCCGAATTTTACCTCCTTTTTCCGAGCAGGCTAGGTGCTCGATCCTACCTACCATAGGATCAGGGACAAGAATTCCCCCTCCCCCTCCCCCCCCCCCGAAAAAATTTCAACATGCCTACACCGACAGAGGATCGAACCTGGTACCTTCAGCCTGAGAGGTGAGCACTTTGACGATGGTCTAGAGGCAATCTTACAAGCCTGTTCTGTTGAAAAACAAAAGCGAAACGTGGGTGGTGGATGGGAGCTTCTGGTAGGGACTCCTTCTGTTCTTCTGTTCTATCGCTTCGCTTTGCTATCTTCTATCTGTGGTCTTACTTTTTTCCCTACCACAATGTGACCGTTACCGTAGTGACATGTTTTCACCAGACTCAAACTTTGTTGAAAAGCTTTGTTGAGAGAAAGAAAGAAAAAAATAACCACTTTTTTAACGCATTACAGTATGAAAAAGGCCTCAAAATAGAACTCGAGGTAAATATCCCAGTCAGCATCCTTATGCCCATCCGATGTAAATTGGCGTCTGATTTAAGTAAGGATTGGTAAGATACATCAAATCGACGCCGGTGCCAACCAGCCGATCAAGGTAGGACCGACGTCATTCCTAGGTTTAAGCTTGACCTCAATCCCACACATCTGATTTCCGTCAGGTTGCTGACTAGGATCCTATCCCAGTGTTCACATTTTTTTTTTTTAGAAGCAAAACAACAAATAACTTCTTGTGTCATTAAAAGATTTCAGTGCGCTTTCTGGAGGTAACTGGATTCGGTAATCCAAAATCTGAATATTTCTGAGGGCTTCTGCAGATTGTGCGGGTCCCAAATTGTGGCTTATTTGTATATTTAACTTGTGCCTAAAATCCGCCACTGGTTGTATGTTTATATATTGGTACTTACGATGTTGCCAACACAGCCCCGTGCCATCCTTTTCTTTTCTCTTACACCGGGTGGACTGGAGTGTGAGTGCAGGGCATCTTGCTTTCTTTTCTCCTTTTTCGTTCTTTTTTCTTTTAAACCCTGAAAAAAAAAAAAGGTCGAATTACCAAAGACTCTTTAAAAAACAAATCCTTGGAGCAAATAGAGAGAGTTCTGTACGTCCGGTGGCTTAATTTCACTTAATTTTAGTGTATTTACAGGAGTCTGAAAGTTGAAACTAACCCGAAGTTCGATAACGAAAAGACAGTGAAATGTACAAAATGGCCGTTAAACTGAAACTCAAACTCAAACCCGACAACTTTGAGCTCTTCCAAGTCTTTATAGACCGTCTAAATATTTATGTGTATGTCTACGTGTTTTCTAGTTGAAAATGTAGGGGTTAGAAGTTATAGAAGGATACACTGACATGAATGGACACAATCCTACAGTGGACAGAAGTCAGGCCTATTACGACTTGTACATTTCTCAGCGACTGGCAATGCATGTCGCGATGTGGGTTACATGGGGATATTTCGACTGACACTCTTTCGAGGTCCGCTCCCACAATCGACGAACACACAAAAATAAATACTTGCACTCTAGAAACTAAATAAATCAATTGCTTTCAATTTTAGCAGAACTGTAGAGCAGTTTAATTACAGGAATTAATGTAACAAATATAATTATAAATATATATATCAATTCAAAGGCAACTGAATCTAACTAATGGAACTACAGCTTTTATAAAGACTAACGAATTCAATCTAACTACTTGCAGGTCATATGAGTTATATGGCAAATAGAATCCGCGCACGTGGCGACGGATATAACAGTTTAAATTCTATTAATTCAATGAGACATGTTATGATGTGGACATTTCCTCTAGACACGCCATGGAGAATGCTTGTACAACCATGCGTTGTCTGGCGGTAGCTCTGAAACTGTCTTCAAAAGTAAGTAGAACGGTTCACTTTCATCATTACAAATTAGTATAGACTCTCACCATGCGGCCCTCACTGGGAGTGAGAGCGCTGGATGTAAACGCTGTGGGTTTATATCAAACCAAGTAGCTTAGGCTCTGGAGCTTTAAATTAGGCCCCTCACAATGGACTGCTCAACTGCGTCTCTATGTCTCTCATCTGGCTGAGGACTATCGCCGTCCACCTCGTAAATGGATTTTCTACATGTGGCCCAGAACTAAGTTCTGTATGGCCTTAAATACTGGACTGCATCTGCAGCTTACCGTCTAATTCCTGGATTGTGATTGGTGCACCCACTTCTAGCTCAGCTGCCGAACTGAGTTATTTTAAGTAACAGCCCTACGCAACGACCTTGGGTCGACATCAAAGGTCGAATTACTTCAATACAATATAATATAAATTTTATAGCAATAAATTCTTAACATGTTCAAAACCCCGAGCTTTTACTCTGGATCACGGTTTTTCTGTACGTCAACAGACGTCTCAATAACATTTAATTCCTACTCACCCCTTCCCTCTTTACTACCCCTAGTTCAAAACACGAGATACAACAAGTGCTCAGTCATGCACACCTACGCTGTCCCTCTATCCTTCCCCACCTTCTGTCTATCTATCAGGGAAAAAACTGTTCAAAACACATTGTTTACGAGACCAGCTCAAGGCCAAGTTATGCTGGCTCGTACAATAATTACGTTTCTAAAAATTACTTACTGCTCTCGCAAAAATTTACTCTTATGAATTAAATCCGCTCTTGACACATCCCCCACCCCAGTGAAAACTTAGGGTTTGAACGACACAATGTGTACTAAAGTCATTAAGTCAGAATACATTTGGAAGCCATATGGAAAAACTATAGCGTTAACTGAAAGTCATGAAAAAAATTGTTGAGAACGTGCATTCTGAAGGACATATGCGACGTTCTATAATATATGTGGTAATTGTGTATAGTGTAATATATGTAATGTAACAATATCGTTACAATTAAAGTGATAACCTATTTCACAAAGACATACTGTAAAGACTTAAAATATTGAGCATCTAGCTCATAGCTTCACTGAGCGTAATTATGACATATATAACATGTACAAACAATGGTTAATCTAACGTAATGGTATCCTGGCAGCAGTAGGTCTGGTCCCTTGGTTTGCCATTTCCTCATCTCATTGACCCGCAGACAAAGGCGTCAAGGTTGTCTGGAACTCAGGTCTTGGTCAGAATGGACGCTAGTGGATAAAGGAATCACATAAATTTTGAGAAAGTATGCCCATAACTTGTAGGACAAATAATGTGAAACCATCCACGGTCTCCGAATAAGGTGAAAAATGCTCAACCTCAATGTTTACAGACTATATAATGATACTAAATTAACCGGGACAACACATCGGCTTGCGCTTTCAATTTTGGCAATAACTTTATTCAATATATTAAAACATTGATACGAAATACTGAAAGCTGTGTAAAAAATGGAGGCTGGGTCTCAAACTGGTTTAAAACGGAACGCGGAGTGAGGCAAGGCTGTTGTGTCAGCCCTCTACTTTTTATTTTAGTGGCAGAAATTATGGCCATTAAGGTAAGATATAATTCGCATATAAAATGCATACAATTAAAAAATACCCTGGATAATAAATTATACCAATACGCAGATGATGTAACATTGATGTTAAACCACAATAATGATTTGAGAGAAGCTCTTAGAGACATCGAAACATTCGGGGAATTCTCAGGGTTGAAATTAAATAAAAACAAATGCAAGGGGATGGAAATAGGTGATAGGATTGTGGGAACCTGTGATGTGGGAATATCGTGGCTTAAGAAAGGAGATAATATGAAAATACTGGGCATTTATTTTAATGCTGATCAAGAAATATCATGCGTAGAAGAGAACTGGAATGAAAGGATAAGAAAAATTGAAGAAATCATTCAAAGATGGAAAAGACGCAATTTATCATGTTATGGTAAAATAACTGTGGTAAAGAGCCTTCTATTGTCACAGCTGAGCTACATAATACAGTCCCTGAGTTTACCGCAAAATATATTGCAAGAAATAGATACTAAGATATTTAAATTCATTTGGCAGAAAAAATATTCAAATAAGAAAGCATTTGAGAAGGTAAAAAGAACTGTAATTTGCAAAGAATTCTCTAAAGGAGGTTTAGGTATGATTAGTTTAAAGGATCAGCAGAAAGTGTTTCTAATGAAGTGGATGAAAGGGGTGACATCGAAAAGTAATAGAATGAATGAAGGACGTGTAAATACTTCTGAACACTTTTTCTCACAATTGGGAGGGAGCAAATACTTCGTAGAAGGTAATTTAAGCATCAAACATAAGGTAAAAATAAATAATATCAAATCTTTATTCTGGAGAACTGTAGCTAGTACCTGGATAGAGGCCAAGGATACAAAAGTAGTAGAATACGATATGGATAACCTCTCACAACAAGATTTATTAAATCAACCTTTATTTAATAATACATTGTTTCAATACAAAAGAAAACTCCTTTTTTTCCCAAAATGGATTGAAGCAAATATTAGATATGTATATGACATATGGAATGAGGAAGGGGTAATTAGAAAGGAGATAATACAGGAAAAGATAGGAAATTATCCAGGACTACTGTTTGAATATAATGCAATGGCAAATGCCTTTACGGAAAACCAGAGGAAATTATTAAACAGAGTCACAAAGGACATGATTAAGGAAGCAATAGTGAGATCCCGTAAGCTGCCTGAGCATGTAGAATCTTTCTTTGCCAAAACTAATAAGCAGATACGAAATTCGTTTTTAAACACGAGAGATGGCACTATTTGTGGAGTGAGCTTTTGGAAAAGAAAGATGGATATAGATATAACAAAATATTTTATGATAGCAAAGAATGCATCTCGTGAAAGTAGACTTAGGCTTCTTCACTTCAAATTAATACATAATATCTATCCCACCAACATACTACTTACACGAATAGGAATAAAATCATCGGAAAACTGTGCATATTGTAATGAAAGAGACTATATAGAACATTTCTTCTATCATTGTAAGAAAGTCAGAGAATTTTGGTATCATATTGGCCAGATCATCTTCATGAAAACAGGCTATAAATTAGACATGGACGAAGTGACAGCACTCTTTGGGATAGTTAAAGAAGACCATAACGAATGTACAAGTAAGAGGATAAATATTATAAATCACATTATACTAATAGCCAAATTATGTATAAGTAAGATGAAATATGGAACCATGAATAACGTTTTCCACATCTTCGAAATAGAATGGCAGAATAGGGAACATTTAATGGAATAGCTATTTTGTACAGACAAGTTGTTTTTGATTGTTGGTGTGCCATGAGAGGTTTTGATACCCATAACTCAACTTGGGTTTCATTAGACTGATGACATTTGATATGACCGCATAATTAGCCACCAGTATCGAGAAAGTGATCATCGTCTATGGCATATTAAAAAGTTGTGTCTTGCAGAGAGTTAATAGAGATAACGTAGATGGCGGATGAAAGTGAAATAAAAGCAAAAAAAAAAGGGCAATGACGAAAGGTGAAAAATGCGAAACCAATTACATTCCAAAGTGCATGAAGTAAAGTTAGATTAAATACAGGTGTTCCTATTGTTATTATGATACTGATAGCTTAGACAATATTAAACACCTTTTTTTATGTCTCTGTGTCATTCATTGCATCTTTACCAGTAATTCATACACCTCAATTTTTCCCTCTTGACCAGTTTTTTAAAAGGACAGTTCTTATCGTTATTGTTTTTTTTTATTTTTTCATCATGTTCGATTTTGTTTGAACAGTTAATTTCTCTGAATGTTCAGAGCTAGAGTTTAGGATTTGTTGAGACTAGGACTATTTTCCCTTTTCCTGAATTACAAACTCGTCAGCTGGTAATGAAAAAACCTAAAGGGTTCGAGAACAGCCGACAACAAAGTATTCAGTACACTATTATTTATTATCTATACTTTCGGTATATCTTAACAGATCTTTTATTTAATCTATAATTCATTAATATTTTGTCTTATTCATTCAGTATTTTTAGTTGCTGGAAGCACATGTACATGAAAAACTGATTATATACCAGCGGATGTAACTGAATTACAAAACCGTCAGCTGATAATGAAAAAACCTAAAGGGTTCGAGAACAGCCGACAACAAAGTATTCAGTACACTATTATTTATTATCTATACTTTCGGTATATCTTAACAGATCTTTTATTTAATCTATAATTCATTAATATTTTGTCTTATTCATTCAGTATTTTTAGTTGCTGGAAGCACATGTACATGAAAAACTGATTATATACCAGCGGATGTAACTGAATTACAAAACCGTCAGCTGATAATGAAAAAACCTAAAGGGTTCGAGAACAGCCGACTACAAAGTATTCAGTACAGGACACTGCTAAAATACATGGCAGAAGCCCACTGGGTTTGATTTCTCTCTTACCTAGGAATATTCTTATTTCTATATTTTATTTAATCTTATCTACTTTTTCAATTGCTAGACTATTTAGTCTTATCTAATTTTTCAATTGCTAGACTTGCAAAAAAAACACTTTATAATAATCTGAGCAAACTTAATAGCAATATCTAATTTCTGAGTCATGCACTGAATGAATGCATTAAAATTCGCATTTCAATCTGAGCCAAAAAAAAAAAAAAAAGAAAAAAAAAAAAAAAAAAACACATCGGCTTGTAGATTATCATTCCCAGGTATAGCTCTAATGGTAAATTTGTATTCCTGGAGCGCAAGGCTCCATCGGGTAAGTCGCGCATTTCTCGCTCTGTTCGACTTGAGGAATAGTAATGGACGATGATCCGTTTCAATTATAAATTCGGACATTAATAAGTATCGAGAAAATGCATCGACCGCGTAAACAATCGCGAGACACTCACGTTCGATAATCGCATATCGAGTCTCTCTATCAAGTAGCTTCCGGCTTGCGTAAAAGCACGGACGTAAGGAACCTTCATGCTCTTGGAGCAACACGGCGCCGATACCTTTATCCGACGCATCTGTACGGACGACGAAGGTCTGGCGAATATCTGGTAAAACAAGCAGGGGGAAAGTAGAAAATAAATTCTGAATAGTCTGAAGGGCATCAGCGCACTGAGGCGTCCAGACGACTTTATTTGGAAAATTCTTCCTCGTTAGATCAGATAACGGGGCTGAAAGGGAAGAAAAGTTTGGTATGAACTTCCTGTAGTAATTCAAAAGTCCCAACAAGCTACGGACTTGTTTTTTAGTTTTAGGGGGTTGAAGTTTCAAAATAGTGGATATTTTGCGATTGTCTGGAGTCTGAACCCCGCGGGTTATGGTATGACCCAAGAAGTTTATGTGGGAATAGCCCAAGAAGACCTTACTGGGCCTCGCGGTAAGGCCAGCTCGGCGAAGAGTGGCAAAGACTTCACGAAGGGCCATCAAGTGGCCAGCCCAATCGGTCTGAAAAATACATATATCATCGAAGTAGGATAACACGCAGCGCAGTTCATTTAATATTAGCTCGTACAGCCCTTGAAAGCTACCGTCAGCGATGCCGGCTAACTGAATCCAGCGGTCGAGGTAGTGCTTTAATCGGGCCTTGATACTGGAAGCCCTTGCAATTATCCCGACGCGGTGGACCAGAAAAATTTTGCGCTTGTGGTCCAGTGGGTGGTCCAGCACGTCGCGGAAAACCGCGCGATCGATTCGGTGGCGGTTGGGAGTATGCCCTCGGAGACGGTGTCTGGCGATTAGTAGGACGGGAATTTCTACTTCCCGCAGGTGGAGCACCACTGACTCCGGCATAAAAGGGTTCGCTTGTTTTTGGTTTCGCCAGCGAACGATTGGGATGGGCAGAAGCGTACTGCTCCGCCAACGACGTGGTTTCTATTAATGTTTTCGGTGCCCACTCTTTAAGGTGGGACACCAGATCAGGGTGACACGCGTTATAAATTTGGTCCTTTAATATTAGCTCGTACAGCCCTTGAAAGCTACCGTCAGCGATGCCGGCTAACTGAATCCAGCGGTCGAGGTAGTGCTTTAATCGATCAACGTACGTAGAGAAGTTTTCGGATGGGTCCGGTTTACACGTCCGGAATCGTTGGTGAAACCCGTCCTCTGTATGTTGAAATCTTTTGAGAAGAGCCTTTTTAAGGACATCATAGTTTTTAGAATCTTCAATATTGAGGCCATGAAATACCTCAAGCGCACGACCAGTCAATAAATTTGCAAGGCACGAAGTCCATTCCGTGCGGTCCCAACCGGCGGCTACAGCGTGGAGCTCAAAGCGATGGATGTAAGAATCGATGTGGTCGATCTTATCATTGTAGGTCGGTAGCTTCGGCTTAGTTTTAACATTATTCGCGGATGCTAGAGGAGCCGCGGTGGGCTGAATGGCCTGCAATTCTAGTTTCTTTAGAAAAATTTCATGCTCTCTTTGAGCCGCGTTCTCAGCTCTTTTTCGTTCTTCTTTTTCTCTTTCTCGTTCTTCTTTTTCTCTTTCTCGTTCTTCTTTTTCTCTTTCGTGTCGTTCTTTTTCTCTTTCTCGTTCGCGTTCCTCGGCCTTCTCGGCTCGTTCTGCGGCGCGCTCCTCTCGAGCCAGCTCTTGGTCTTCCTTTTGTTTCCTTTCGCACCAAGCGGGTAGCTGATCATCGGGGACGCCCAACAGCTTCGCCGCGTTAATATAGGCAGAGTAATCAGTCATTATGGTTAAGACTCCGAATAGGTCTCTATATGAGATCTAGTATTGATAAAGGTCAGGTATCCGGATCCTTCACGCGATAACCTGCGTACAGTGAACTATGTTAGCACTGTATTCTTTACGATTATCCGATTAAAATAACAATCTTAATTATTAACCTGAAGTTATCAATTATCCCTGAGGCCAATTGACCTCGTCGGGTGGCCGCTACTAAGAACGACGAATTACCAACACTGTTCCTTCGTTATACAACTTGCAGTGTCCTTACTGTTATCACTGCGTAACTAATGTTTATGACGTATAAATCAACGACAATTTTATTTCGTTGATTAAAATTACAGCTATCTTTATATAGCTATCGTATATTTTAAATTCCGAGGTAAATTCTATTACCTGAAGTTCTTTTTAAGAACTACTATTTCAGTACTTAGTTACTGAAGATTCAAGGCAGGTGCACAACTGCGCTTGAATGGGGAATCTCTATTCCCAACAATATATTTAACTTCCGGCCTATGAGCCTTACTCGTCACAACAACCAGAGAATATAATCAATGCGTCAACATTGACGCATGATTCACACAGGCAATATATTTAAGAAAAGGAATGTATAATTACAATGTACGTAAGGTGTAATAAAAAAAAAAACACGAAACTCGACGCTAGACTAACAAGAAAAGACGGACAATAACAAACTCTACAGTCTGAACATATTTACAGATAGGATTAAGAAGAGGACAAGAGAGACGTCTTCCTAAAACAACGAGGAAGATAGAAACGCTACAATCTAAACAAAATGTACAGATCCCTATCAAAGTCTATTCTCACGAATGCGAATCCTCACTGTTTTAATCACCACTGGTTGTTGCGAGACCGCAGACGCTGTCGTCGAAACGGCAAAATCGGCGACCAAGCCACCACTTTGGCACAGAGGACACGCACACGTAAGAACGCCCTCGCCACCGCCCGTGGGTTCCTAAACACAGAGAAAAAGTAAAATGAGCCTGTAAAACAGAAGGAGGAACACTCAACTCCTTAACGCAGACGATATTAAGGATGGAATCACTTAACTCAAGGAACTGGTGGAGATTCCTTTAGCCCTTGCGTACACCACAGTCAGTACGTTTATCTTTCTTCGTTTAGTTATGTTGAAGTCTCCTTGGCCTCGATCCTCGGGTCAATGGGAGAGCCGGAAATATGTGGAACAAATAATGAAAGAAAGCAGTATACAAAACTAAATACAATGAAGTAATTAAAGTAGCTCAACGTGAAGACCACGTGAGCACTGAAACTGAAAAAAAACAAAAGTTAATCAAAGAGAAAACCGATATTATACTCCAATCTAAATAACCTATAAACTAAACAATGTCCCCTCCAGTGTCGCGATGTGGGTTACATGGGGATATTTCGACTGACACTCTTTCGAGGTCCGCTCCCACAATCGACGAACACACAAAAATAAATACTTGCACTCTAGAAACTAAATAAATCAATTGCTTTCAATTTTAGCAGAACTGTAGAGCAGTTTAATTACAGGAATTAATGTAACAAATATAATTATAAATATATATATCAATTCAAAGGCAACTGAATCTAACTAATGGAACTACAGCTTTTATAAAGACTAACGAATTCAATCTAACTACTTGCAGGTCATATGAGTTATATGGCAAATAGAATCCGCGCACGTGGCGACGGATATAACAGTTTAAATTCTATTAATTCAATGAGACATGTTATGATGTGGACATTTCCTCTAGACACGCCATGGAGAATGCTTGTACAACCATGCGTTGTCTGGCGGTAGCTCTGAAACTGTCTTCAAAAGTAAGTAGAACGGTTCACTTTCATCATTACAAATTAGTATAGACTCTCACCATGCGGCCCTCACTGGGAGTGAGAGCGCTGGATGTAAACGCTGTGGGTTTATATCAAACCAAGTAGCTTAGGCTCTGGAGCTTTAAATTAGGCCCCTCACAATGGACTGCTCAACTGCGTCTCTATGTCTCTCATCTGGCTGAGGACTATCGCCGTCCACCTCGTAAATGGATTTTCTACATGTGGCCCAGAACTAAGTTCTGTATGGCCTTAAATACTGGACTGCATCTGCAGCTTACCGTCTAATTCCTGGATTGTGATTGGTGCACCCACTTCTAGCTCAGCTGCCGAACTGAGTTATTTTAAGTAACAGCCCTACGCAACGACCTTGGGTCGACATCAAAGGTCGAATTACTTCAATACAATATAATATAAATTTTATAGCAATAAATTCTTAACATGTTCAAAACCCCGAGCTTTTACTCTGGATCACGGTTTTTCTGTACGTCAACAGACGTCTCAATAACATTTAATTCCTACTCACCCCTTCCCTCTTTACTACCCCTAGTTCAAAACACGAGATACAACAAGTGCTCAGTCATGCACACCTACGCTGTCCCTCTATCCTTCCCCACCTTCTGTCTATCTATCAGGGAAAAAACTGTTCAAAACACATTGTTTACGAGACCAGCTCAAGGCCAAGTTATGCTGGCTCGTACAATAATTACGTTTCTAAAAATTACTTACTGCTCTCGCAAAAATTTACTCTTATGAATTAAATCCGCTCTTGACAATGCACATTAGGCGAAGTTTAGGATCGGGTATAAGGACAGAGTTAGGGACACGTTTCTGGTGGTTAGGGATTGACTGGGTGCTCGAGACATACGGAACTCTTCCCTTTAACCATCAACTGATAAAAGATAAAACTATAACCAGGTGTCGGCAAAATATTAGACAAGAGAAAGAGAAGGTACCTCCCGACCACCTTAACAATATATACTCAAAGACGGGATCTGATTGCTGTCCCCTAACTCTGTCCCAATCCCTTAGCTAAAAACATTTTCCTAACCCGAAATTTTTTCTTTTTTTTCAGCGGATCATAAAAATTTCTCTTTGATTTGGAGTTGCCGTTCTGACTGATATTAGAATTATTTTCTCCCTAATTGATCCTCCCTACCTCACTTCTCTTGTTTTTATTTTTCTTGTTGTGGTAAAGATTAATTGTTTTTTTTAGTATTTTGCCGGGGCATCGGCCTTGTTCAGCTTGCTCTTTTCGATTTCCAACTACCAAGGTATTTTTAACGTGCGCAAAGTGCACACGAGCCCTCAGAGTTTTTCGTGTTCAATCCTACATACCATATAGTCTCACGGACAGGAATTTTTTTCCCCGAAAAAAAAATTCCAACATGCCTGCATTGACCAGGGATCGAACCTCGGTACCTTCGGCGTGGAAGGCGAACACCTTGCCTCTAGTCTGTCTACCGTGTCCCCAATAAACTTTCTCTCCAGATGGACGTTTTTATATGGTGCATGGGCGGCACCACTGATTGACACTCGGGACATAGGGAAAATTCTAACAATAAATGTGTAAAAATTCAAGAAATATTCTGTTTCACTTGATATTAGATGGAAATAAACAGCACCTTCTTCATGGCCATAACGTCACTTGTAACCCAATTTGCCAGGTACCTACAAAGGTTATATACTGTACATGGGTTAATTCATTCATTAATTTTTATTCTCTCTCCCTCTGTGTGTTTTCTTTTGCATTTTAAACTTTTCTTTTTCAAACTAAATGCGAATATGCCAACAGAATGAGTGAGAGAAAGACGGCAGGGAGGCATAAACAAAAGACGTTAAAGAGAAGCCTAAAAGTTGGGGAGGACTTCCGAATGCGTCCCATGGCCAGACTTTATTACAGTAATGAAACGAAACTGTGGCCAAACAGTATGGGGGTATAGGTAGAATGCGTAGAATGCGCATATCCACCATCTTGTCTGTCCGGACCCACGCGAACCAATCGGTGGCGAGGTTTTAAGAAGTTCACTACTGTAAACAATGACACGTGTGTATACGCACATGGGAGACGTTCGGTCAATTCTTTCACTTCCTTCTTCTTATCTTGTTTGGCGAAAGTACAAAACAAAACCTCTGACGTCATGCGCATTCTACCTATAGGGATCCCTAAAATGACGTCACTTTAACACATGGCGAGTTGGTCCTCTAGAGGGATGTCTTTATAGTTAACCTGCAAGCTCGGTGATTCCCATTCTGATAGTACAGACGTATGACTTTATGGCACAGAAGTCCTGGACATCACTGAACAAACATCAAAACTCTTTTCCGTGTTCTCATTCTCTACTGCTTGGGCGTTCTGGTAGTGGTGATCTTCTTCTTCTTGATCTTCAGCCTCTCGATTCCTTGAACATAGGGCCGCAACAACGCTCCTCCAACGCACGCGGTTATGGGAGTTCCTCCTTAGCTCGGTCCACGTCATTCCGGCTGGCTTCGCCTCAGCATCGATACTCCTGCGCCAAGTCTGTTTTGGTCGACCTACTTGGTGAGATTAGCAGGGGTCGTAGTTCTCCGCGAGGTTCGCGCGAAGATTTTGAGGCTTTCCATGGTAGCGGCGCCCTCCGCGGTTTAAAAAAAAAAAAAAATTAGTGTTTTTTTAATGCATGTATGAGTAGTCAATGTTAATTCTCATTATACTATTCAGGTTTTCCTGACAAGTTTAATTTCATATGTATTAAGTACTGTTAACTCACTGACTACCGTTCGTGCCACAGTGGCACGAATTTCCGCTTTACGTCTCACTACCGTTCGTGCGCCAACGTGGCACGAACAAGATTATGAATTTTTTACGGTCTTAGGGGGACCGCTGAGTTGATTCTGATAGTCAAAAACGAATGTGCGATTATTTCCCTTCGATTTTTTTGGAGTTTCGTTTAGTTATCTTTTCCCTTCGATTTTTCATGAATGGAATACCACTCTGCACCGATGAATGCTTATATCACTCTGCACCGATGAATGTTTTCAAAAGTATCACACTATTGGCAGTAATGTGAGAAGTTCTTGTTCCTTTCTTTTTTGCATGCTTCTTATGTTTTATCTCTGTTGAGTTTCTGTTTGTCATTTTCAGTGAAAAACATGTTTGTTGGTCTAAGACTGAAGGATATGCCTTAGTGATCAAATATTTTTTTTGCTGAAAATTTTAACCATTTTTGAAAATGTACAAAAAATAAACAAAAAAAGACAACACAAATCTGTTTTGTTTTACATAGAGTTTATCTTCTTTCTCATTTCTGAAAATATCCAGTTTCTATTCTTAATTAGTTTGTAGCTATGATTTTTTGAAATTGCCCCCAAAATGGCGGTCTCAGGGGCCAGTTAAAAAAAACAACAGCGGTAGTGAGTGAGTTAAAGAGGGGGGAGGGGGGTGTGTTACGCGCGTATAGAAACTGGCGACCCGAGGAAATTTTCAGTGGTTCAAAACATTGTGTACTATGTACTATGACCCCTGCTAATCACACGCTCAGCAAAGAATATTCTGCACATTAATTTTGTTTTTCTTTCCCTCTCCCTGTATCATCACATTGTGTGTGTGTGTGTGTCTGTCTTGTAGTGCATGAGTAAGTGTGCATGACGGAAGTAAAAGGCAGTGTAATGTTACTCTAATATTTTGAGACTATGGCGGACGAGTGAGAGAAAGCTGTAACTCGGAGTACAAGAAGTGGCAGAAATAAGTAGGAAATAAAGTAATAAAATAATTTTCACGAAACTTCTGAATTTCTTCGGGTGTGACACGATTTTTTTTTTTTTTGGTATACTTCTTTAATCCATTGGGAAATTTGCCTTAGTGTCTTTGCAGGGCCAGTTACAGCTGGAGCTGATACACTGTGGCCACAGTGCACTGCCCATGGGTTTTTTTTTGGGGGGGGGGGGAGGGGGGGGGGAAGAGATGTGGTTGGGGTATTAGGGATAAATTTTATTATTTTTGCCTTTGCATTAGCCTGTTCCGCCTGCTCTTCTCGATTTCAAACTGCCAAGTTTAAGTGCGCAACTGGCACACGGGCCCTCCGAATTTTTCGTCCTTATCCGACAAGACTAGGTGCTCCATCCCACTTACCATAGGATCAGGGACAGAAATTCCCCCTCCTCTCCCCCCCCCCCCCCCCAAAATAAATTCGAATATGCCTGCACCGACTGGGGATTGAACCTGGTACATTTGGCATGAGAGGCCAGCACCTTGCCTCACGACGGACGTGTCTAACCCCCATACCTTATTATAATTATGTCAAGATTTGTCTATTGTGGGATTAAAAGGTTGGAAAATGAAGGAAAAATTTCCGCCATTCTGAAACATTTGGCTGATAAGGAAGACCAACCAGCGACGCAAACAATGAAAAACGTAACATTTCTCATCTTTCAAAACCAGATGAAAAAAGATGAAAAAAGATGAAAAAAGTTGTAATTGAAAACAGAATGGAAATTCCAGTTGCTGGCAAATGAGAAACTTGACAAAGAAGAAAAAAAAGTAAACGTCAAATAGATGGCATTTGGATTCAGTGCTATGACTAATAGAACGTACTGTTACACCACAATCTGGCGCGTACGAAATCTGTAGTGAAACTGCAGAATATGGGAAGCTTTCTAGACCAAAAAGAGAGAACACGGGTTTATCCCGGATAATGCCGGGAACTTCATCTAGTAGATATAGAAGAAGATAAACATGACGCGTCTCATGTTTATTAACTATGCTATTTACACTTGTTACACTTGATACTTCTTTAGCCTAACCGAACAGACCATTTGCCCACTAGTGTTAAGTTGGGCTGGTGACCATTTAGTCGGTGCATATTGAATGTTAAGTAGTTAGATAATACTGCTCTCCCCCCCCCCCCTCTCCCCCATATGTTGCTTAATAAACATTCATTATCTTTACATATAAATATTATTATGTATTGTTTGCTCTAGTAAAATTACCTCCAGTCTAGTCTGTATGATTACCATGTGTGACATTATATTATGCTCGATGTTGCAATTATGGTTTGCTAACATATCATACCCAATGCTGTTAATCATATTGTGATATCATATTATGCTCGATGTTGTCAATCATGCTGTGACATTATGTTTGTCTTATTGTTACATTGATATCGTATTGCATTATATATTGATATAAGTATAACAGTGCATCTATTATCCCAATCGGGGGCAGGTGAGCTGTTTAATTTGAATAAATCTGGCCTGATCCCTACATTAGACTTGGATATTTTTCTTTGTGTGAGTTTAGCAGCTTGACCACCGTGGCATGAGCTGTATGACACGAGTCTGTCTGACAATTCCTGTCTAGCTTCTGTAACAAAGCAAATCCTACACGCATTGCCTGGTTACATAACCAAAGTAGAGGCACCAGTAAACACCCGTTGTACCAAAAGGACAATCTTTCTTCTAAGTATGACCAAAGTCAAAGATTTGTTTAGAAGAGCCCCCAAGTACCACAACTTTACAAAAGGCTTCCGTAATATAACTGCAATCAATTATGATTACATGTATCAGATGACGCCGAAAGTGCATGAAAAGCCTTTTTTTTTTCACCATCAGTCTAGCTGTTTTTTTTTGTTTTTTTTACCGCTTCCGACCGCCAAACAATATGGTTGAATGCTGGTCTTTTTGTTTGTTTGGAAAGACAAAATGTGCAAAACAAAATGCGCAAGGGACCGCTCACATATTATGTCATAAAAAATTGGTTAATTTTGACCCCCCCCCCCCCCAAATCATCAAATGGGCACGGTGGACTGAGAGGGTTAAAGGTAAATTGTTTTCCCATACCAACTACAGCGGACAGGTTCGAACTCGCAACCACCGGATTTATACAAATCCGACGCGCTAACCACTGTGCTACGCTGCCCCCCAAATTATAAGATAACATTGATCTGGCTCTCTGAAATTATGCAAAATTAGAACCAAAATTACACTAAACTTAAAATTGTTGCAAAATAATAAATTTTATGCAACACAGGGCAAATTTATTTCAATGTTTTTGAGAAATAATGCAAGTTTTATGCATGTGTGTAATGAGCATCATAACAATATGTCAAAATTATGCAAACTACGTAACTGAAGATTCTCATTTCCCTTGATTTGAAAAATAAGGTTGAACAAACAGGAAATAAACATTGAAAAATATAGAACCTCAGACATGATGCAGTGTTGACTCTGTGGTAGGTTTAGCAGTTTAATAAATATTGAGTAGTAATAGTAGTCATTCAAGGTATTGGTTGATTTATTAATTACATGTATTTATTTTATTGAAAGTCACGTTAAATTATACCAATAATAAAAATATGAATTTGATCTATATATTTGTTATTCTTTTTCAATTTTACCAAACCACATTGATGACATCATTTTTGGACTCAACACCCCCCCCCCCCCCCATGTCATCATTCAAGAGACCCCCCCCCCCCCCCCATATGATGACATAATATGTGAACGGTCCCCAAGCCAAGCGGGAAAACTCAAATATGACATGTAAATGCTACTGGAAAAGATGAGCTTGCACTGTTTGACATTGCCATACACATTAATTTACCCAGGACACAGGTCCAGTTGAAACCCAAGCAGAAAGTTTCAGTCCTCTTCAGTGAAAACGTTTTATACCAGTGGTTCTCAACCCTTTTTTTTTTTTTACCCCATGTCTCGCTCCAGTAAAAAAAAAAAAAAATGTGCCCCGACATAATCGGACAATGTCAAAAACACCCCCATTCTGGAATCCCCGCCCCTCTAAGATATTGTCACGTTCCACCTGGAGAAACTGATTTAAATGCTCCATTGACTGTGTATCTTACTATTTAATATCTCCAGGACTACCTAGCAGTCCACCAACTAAGCCTAAGCCATCAGCCTATCACTGTACCAGTCTCATTTCATTCATTAAATCACCTCCAGGAAAATTCATCCTGCCAGCTCAGCCATTTAATTCAAACAAAACAAAACGACTTACTTGCCAGGGCTGAAGAGTTTTTTGCTGTTTTTTTAAGACACTATAATTACTGCATACCGCAGTCCAATAATTATCTTCAAGGCCCTCTTCCTACCAATTAATCGGCAAGCCAAACCCGTCAGCCTAATAGTCTCAGTTCATTCCTTAAATCACCTCACTTTAAATTCAACCCGGCTAGCTCAGCGCTTTAAGTAAAAAAAAAAAAAAAACCTGCATTTAACCCTTGCCAAGGTTGGAGAATTGTGATTCCTCCGTTTAGACACTCCAAGTCCCAACGGCTGCATACTGCAGTCCAATATCCGTGGGACTGTCTTGCAGTCTTTAATACGAACTAAGCCTAACTCTTTTCGTTCCTTAAATTTCACCTCAATGGAAATTCATGCCGGTTAGCTCAGCAGTTTAAAAACAAAAGTCTCATGTCACCTCACTGGAAATCCATCCCAGTTAGCTCAGCGGCTTAAACAAACAAACAAAAAAAAAAGGTCTCATTTCACCTCACTGGAAAGTCATCTCGGCTAGGCTAAGTCAGCGGTTTAATTAAAAAAAAAAATTAACTTGCATTTAAAGCTGAAAAGTTAATGATTGTTTTCATTCAAAATACACCAATTACTGCACACTGCAATCCATTATCGGTAGGACTGTCTTGCAGACCTTTTAACACCAACTAAGCCTCACCTGTCAGTCTCATTGACGAAATATTAAAACCACAGAAAAACTGGAGTCGCAGCAAGGTTATATAAGCTACATACAACTTTTTCTTTTTGCCCAATTTTGACGTTACTATCAGCCTCATGTCCTCCCAGGATTAAATCACGTCACTGAAAATTCACCCCGGCCAGATCAGGGATTAAAAAAAAAAACAAAACCTTGCATTTAATTTAAACCTTGCCGGAGCTGGAGTGCTGAGATTTTTTCTCGTTTTAGCTAGATCTAGATCTACTCCAATTACTGCGTACTACAACTCAATATCTGCAGACCTGTCCTGCAGCCCTTAACTGGGCCTAACCCATCAGCTTACCAGCCCCATTTCATTCCTCATTGGGAACACGTAGAGAAAGCAGGTTGCTGGTGCGGGTAGAAATGGCACCTCTTTATCCTTTGAGATGGAGAAAACATTGGACGCCAGCGGCTGGTAAGCAGACTAATTTGTCATAAATGTTGAATGAATTCTTGCGCACGGTGTGGAGTTTCGCACCTGGATGTTTAAATTGTACGTCAGTTTTTCCCGATTCGACACATTTTAATCAAGACAATTTAAAACAAAAAAATGGTAGTAGTCATGATATGGACATTAGAAAATACAGTTCCAGCTGTCTTCAGACTATCTGTTTTTTGGGACAGAAGAAACAATCTTCACGCTAATAGGCCAGCAAGTGCTGGATAGAAATCAGTTAAAAATATAAAAAAATAAAAGTAATTCAAAGGGAGCTCGATTGCTGATTTAATCATTTAAAATGATAACCTCAGATGAGATATCCAGCATTCCCCAGGGAAAACCTATGCATACCCCCCCCCCCTCCGCCAACTTAGTTATATATATACTATTACTAGATGACGTTCCAGGCATTACTACTATTTCCTGTTGCACCCACTGGTGCTTAGGGCAGCAACAAAGGATCTCCAGCCCTGTCTGTCCTGGGCCATCTTTGCGAGAGTTCCCCATGAGTGATTGAAGGATTTCATCTCTGCCTCGATTGTTCTCCGCCAGGTTGCCTTGGGTCTGCCTCGCTTGCGCCGTCCCTCCGGTGTCCACTGAAGTGCTGTTTTGGTTATAGAATTTGCTTCCTTTCGCAGCACGTGTCCAAGCCATCTCCATCGTCTCTTCGTGATGATGTTGGCTATTTCTTCTTGCTTGCATCGCCTTAGTAGTTCCTGATTAGAAATCTTGTTTGGCCAAAAGATGCGGAGAATCCTACGAAGACATGTGGTGTGGAAGGAAGACAACTTGGCGAGGTCACCTTCTGTCATTCGCCAACACTCTGATCCAAACAGGAGTGTGGATAGGACACAGCTTTGGTACAATCTGATCTTGGTGTTGATGCCGTATTGTGTCGATTTCCAGATGTTGCTCATACTTTGAAAGACAGCCCTTGCATTTCCCAGCCTTCTTTGGATGTCCTCCTTTGTGCCACCCTCTGGTCTGATAATGCTACCAAGGTATTTAAATTTGTCCGTCGTGGTGAGGTTCTTGTCATCTACTTGCACTGGTGCTGGAGTGTCTACATTTAGGGTCATAATCTCTGTCTTCTTCTGGCTAATCCGAAGGCCTACTTTGCATCCAAAATTATGTAGTCTCTGCGTCTTATCTTGCATGTGTTGGTGACTATGTGACAATAGCGCAAGGTTATCCGCAAAGTCCAAATCCTCTAGGTTGTCGAAGAGTGTCCATCTGATGCCTCTTGGTGCATCCTCTGTAGTTTTCCGCATAATCCAGTCGATTACGAGGTTAAACAAAATTGTTAACATCACACATCCTTGCCGTACACCAGTTTTCACTTCAAAGGATGCATCACTGTTTCCGACACTGCAACTGAAGTTCTTGTAAAAGCTTTTGATGAGTTCAACAAACTTGCTGGGAATCCCATAGTGCCGAAGAATGCGCCATATACTCTCTCTGTGGATGCTGTCGAAGGCCTTTTCGAAGTCAACGAAGTTCACATAGAGCTGCCTTTGCCATTCTGAACACTGTTCTATGATGTTTCGGAGTGTGAAGATCTGGTCAATGTGTCACAAATCCCAGACTGGGAGATGTAATATTTTATGACAGGACAACAATCACGAACAAACAAGTTTAACACTTAACAGAACAACCCATCAGACTCACACATTTATTAAACATAATTATACAGATAATAGCGCAATTACATACATTATATTATTGAAATTAACTGCCGTATAACGGCCTTATTCTCACAAACACTCTTCCTCGGATCCACAACCCGGTAGTTACTCCTAAAGGCACTTCGGCCTCAGCCTCTCCCCTCAGGGTCTTAATAGCATATTAATAATTCACTGGCACCGCAGTCTCTCAATATCACCTTCCGATTGTCATACACCTTAGCACTCCCCTAGCACCTCAGCAGGGCAATAACACATTACCATTTCAATAGACATTATTAGTTCACTAGCCCCTCAACATGGCAATAGTACATTATCACATTCACGCTCATATCTACGTCCCTGTCCGTGGCCTGACTGCCACGACTTTATGTGCCTCTACTGTCCTGCACTGACAGCCTCACTTCTGGCCTATGTGTGGCCCCCGGCCCTAGGCTGGCCTATCCCCTGTGCTCATCGAGGTGGCTCTGCGGCCCGTCCTCGACACCAGTCATCACTGGAAAACCTCTCTCACTGGTCTCTCGACTGCTCCCCTTATGTCCGCCCGATGGGCTCTTATCCACAGGTCCGTTCCGTAGGACCTTCTAACTTGCAGTGATAGTACTACAGCGCTTTCTCCTCATTCAGACCCCCCACCACTCACAACAGCACGCTTTAACTTACTTGTGTACGTGCGTTAATTTTACTCTCCTCCTTTCCCGTCTTTCCCTACTTGTCTGCCGTGAGCCCTTCTTACTCTACACCCGCTCTGTAGCAATCCCCTTAATTGCACTCACTCCACTCGTGACACAATGCATCCTTTCCCCTTTCGGAATCCGGCCTGTTCCTTTCTCAGTGTCTTGTCCACAGCATCTGACATACGTTGCACAATGATCTTGGCAAGGATTTTGCTGGGTATAGAAAGGAGAGTGATACCACGCCAGTTGTTGCAATCGCTGAGTGCTCCTTTCTTGGGTATTTTCACTATTCTGCCTTCATTCCAGCTCTTTGGTACTGCTTCTGCTTCCCAGATAGCTGTGAACAGTGGCTGAAGGATGGTGGCTGACTGATCCGGATCTGCTTTGAACAGTTCTGCAGTCAAGTTGTCTTTTCCTTGGGCTTTGCTGTTTTTTAGGCTCTTTATTGCTGCCACTATCTCTTCCTTCTTTGGTGGATCTATGTTGATGTCAAGGTCTTCAGCAGCATCTTGTATTATTATTCTATCTTCAGGTGGTGGCCGGTTTAGTAATTCCTGAAAGTGCTCTGTCCAGCGTGTATCCTGTTCTCGTTCTGTAGTCAGTAGTTTCCCATTCTTGTCTTTGATTGGAACACTTGGTCTTCCACCGTACTTGCCACAAATGCGCTTAGTGTTCCAGGCATTGCCCGGAATAAACTACCACGTGCTCTCTCTCTCTCTCCCTCTCTTTCTATCTCTCTCTCTCTCGCTCTCATAAAAGTATTAATCTGCAGTCCTGCTTCAGAACTCATGCGCGCCAGGACACTGCGCATCAAGCTTGATATGGTTACTTTTTATGACATGCACGGTACTATAAAAGAATGGAGCCAAGATGGAGGATGAAAATGACAGCACGATGAAACAATGCATTTTCTACAAATTCAAGAACCAAACTAATTAAAATAATAAAAACTTCCGCGCACCCTCCGCGGTGTTAGTATAGGTGGTCTAATAAAAAAAAACCTTTTGCGTTCAAAGGTGGAGATTTTGTGAAATATAGCCTATAATTATGTAAAACGAAACAAACATGCAAAAATACAGATGTTACATAGCAATAAACATTATTTCTTAAAATAACTTGCTTGAAGTAAACAACTTTTAATTATAGCCACCATCTTCCTTATCTCAATTGACACCTTCCTGCCAAATGTAAGGCATGAAGAGTGTATAGTTTGGTCAGTGAGTCATGCCAAAAGGTTGCAAGTTACTGAAATATATAATAGATAATATACAGTAAAACCTCGTTATCCCGCCAAGTAAGGGGCAAACAGAAAAATGGCAGTATAACGAGAATGGCGGTACAACGAAAATACCATGTAGAACAAGGGAAATAAGTAATTTACCAACATTGCTCTGGCTAACAAGTCTAAAATAATGCAGTTATCTCCCTTATCTCTCCACCAGACATAAACCTTCGTTGCCATTTTGAAGTTTTATTCTGGAAATCGTACCTTAAAAGTAAAACTATTATGTATTGCAACACGACAAATATTGCTACATTACAATTCAGCAACAAACGACCGGTGCGAACCAATTTGAAGCATCACCTCGCGCGCGCTTACGTTCGGGGGATTGAACTGTGACCCGCCTTTTCCACTGCATGCCCCATCATTAGGCCTATCAGGACTTGCTTAGTTACTCAGGATTGGTGTTTGAGTAACAAGCACAGACTGTGGCGCCAAGTGATGTTCTGTCTGTTAGCTGGATTTAGGTAGAGGTGGGGAGCGGGGATTAAATTTACGTTGGCGGTAAAACGAGCAATATTTACTATACTCAAGTTATGAATGTAACAGTTAAACTGTTGGCCGATGGCGGTATAACGAGATTTTTAGTGACTTGGTATAGATGTCAGATCCGTACCACGGCGAAAAGCTGGCGGTATGCGGGAATGGCGGTTTAACGGGTGGCGATATAGCGAGGTTTTACTGTATATATTTTTTTATATTGGATGCATAAAGAATTATGGTGTCTTGTTCTCATCTGTCCCAAAAAAATCACTGCATATTACACTTTGCCGCATCCATTGTTTCTAAGTCTTTATATATCGTAAGGGATTCGCTGCTCCTGGCATTTACATCCCACTTTTCCTTTTGTTTTTTGTTAAATTTTACTTGTTCTTATTTTTTTGTTTTTGCGTAGAGATTTTTTTTATTTTATTTGGCCCGGGCAGCTGGATTTGTTCGGCCTGCTCTTCTGGACTTTCAACTGCCAAGGTATCTTTAATGCGCACACCGTGCACATGCGCCCTGCGGGTGTTTCGTCCTTATCCGAGAAGACTAGGTGCTCGATCCTACCTACCATAGGTACAGGGACAGGAATTTTCCCCCAAGAATTCCAATATGCCTGCACCGACAGGGAATCGAACACGGTACCTTCGGCATGAGAGGCGAGCACCTTGCCTAAATTTAGACCAGCTTGTCCCACTGTAGTATCCAATTCCCTACATTTCCAATACATTATCCAATTCCTTACATATTCATATCATGAATGGGTGCAGTATTCATATCATGTCAGGTCAGAAAAATCTGCTACTGGTAACGTGTAATCCAGTATAACCTGTTTCATGAACTGGTACGCTAGCATGGTATCAGTGGGCGTGCACCTATCGGTGCAAACGGCCAGGGCGGAGGAGGTTTCATCTAACCCAACGGCCACATGCTAGGGCACAATGTGACCCTCAGTACTTGAGTCCTTCATATTGGCCCCCGGTAGCGGTGTGGTCATAGGTTTGTTTGCCTAAATCACAGACGAAGAATTGAGCAAACTTCCCGGACGCAGCTTCGAAGCTGGCGGCAGCAGGCCAGTGGTTGATTGATAGGGCAGATGGCAATATACCGTCACTCTGGCCTGGATATCGTGACACAGAGCATCCACCAGTATTGGTGTTCTTTGGTTTGGGTCTTTCACCCTAGTCAGTTGGGACTGCGAGGCTGTGGAGTAGCCTACAGGCAGCCGGTCAGGCAATATGACTGTCCCTCTGGTATCCTCCTGCACCTGGATACATTTCCAGTCGTCTTGACCCTGTCTTGCCACTTGGATAAGTTGTGTCCAGGCGAGAGAGTGAGTCTGATGTTTGCGCAGCTCTTTCTCACTAAAAACAAATTCTTTGCGCCAGTCTTAACACTCACCTCGTCTTCTTTCATCTTTGTCTCGTCTTCTTTCCTCTCAAAATTCCAACGGCGATGGGCGAGTGCGGTGGCAGCAGGTTTGGTTTGGATAGACTGGAAGCTGTTAGCACAGACCTACACGTTGGTGGCTGTGGGCTATAGTCGCTTCATCGTCGATTGAAGTGGAGGCGTGGGGAGGCAGCACCCACAGTAGCTGAGCAGCCTTATTTAAGGATAGCACTGCTCACCTCAACCGAAGAAGGGGCTAGAAAAGGTGCCCTAAAGAAAGCCCACTTCACATTACCCTGACGGGTATACCGCGACCAGTGGGGATCCCTTTTTGCGGTCGAAACAAAAAGAAATTCAGCTTACTCAGGCTAGGAGCCTGGAATATACGCACACTACAGGACAACTCAAACAACCCGGAAAGACGCACTGCACTTATTGCCATTGAGCTCAGCAGGTACAACCTGGACATAGTGGCACTCAGTGAAACCAGACTCCCTGATAGTGGCCAACTCAAAGAGCTCAGTGGTGGATACACCTTCTTCTGGAAAGGCAAGGGTGCAGTCGAACCGAGACAGCATGGTGTTGGGTTTGCAATTAAAAATGACCTTGTCAGAAACTTGCAGTCCATGCCAATTGAAATAAATGACAGGCTAATGACACTCAGGATCCCAGTTGGGAAAAGCCAGTCAGCCACCCTCATTAGCGCATATGCGCCCACCATGACAAACCCAGATGAAGCCAAAGACAAGTTCTATTCTGATCTAGAATCTGTCATATGCTCTGTCCCGGCAGCTGATAAGCTGATTCTCTTGGGGGACTTCAATGCTAGGGTTGGCTCCGAAATCTCAGCGTGGCCAAATGTTTTGGGCCCTCATGGAGTTGGTTCATGCAATAACAATGGGTTGCGCTTACTTACTTTGTGCGCTGAATTTGGCCTGTTCATTACCAACACACATTTTAGTCTCCCCGTGAGAAACAGAACGTCATGGATGCATCCCCGCTCAAAGCATTGGCATCTCATAGACTATGTCATTGTGAGGAAGACTGACCTAAAGGATGTCCTTGTAACAAAGGCGATGTGTGGTGCCGAGTGTGGAACTGACCACAGACTCATTGTTTGCAAGCTCAGACTAACATTGGGGCGCAATAGACGCCCTCAAGGGAAAGCGCCACCTAAACGCCTAAATGTTTCAAAACTCTGCTCAGCTGAGAAACAGAGCGAGCTCTCATCAGAACTCTCCTCAAAATTGGATTGCGTGACTTTTGACCCTGAGAACATTGAACAGAGCTGGACTGACCTAAATACGACTGTGCACTCTTGCGCCAGCAGCACAGTTGGTTTTCCTGTCCGCAAGCACCAGGACTGGTTCAATGATAATGATAATGAAATCAAAGTGCTCATCAAAGAAAAAAATAGTCTCATCCAAGCTCACTGCAGTGACCCCTCTTCCACAGCAAAAGCTGATGCACTGCGTGCATGTAAGGGTGTACTCCAGAAGAAGCTGAGGAAAATGAAAAATGACTGGCTTGAAGAGCGAGTAAGAGAAACTCAGAAATATGCCGACACAAACAACACTAGAAAGTTCTTTGAGAGCCTCCGAGCTGTGTTTGGACCATCCCGCTCTGGCACTACGCCACTTCTTGCGTCAGATGGTTCAACACGCATTGTTGAATTGAATGCCATAATTCAGCGTTGGGCAGAACATTTCGGAGGTGTGCTAAATCGGCCATCAAATATAAATACTGAGTCCATTGACCGCCTCCCTCAGACTCCTATTAATGCAGCTCTTGCCAAGCCATTCACAGCAAATGAGACCCGGACTGCCACAAATCAGATGTCCTTTAACAAATCACCAGGCGTGGATTCAATTCCTGCTGAAGTGTATGCCTTCGGTGGAGAAAAGCTTATTGAAAGGTTGACCGAGTTGTTCAATCATATGTTGAAAGCAGGGAAGCTGCCACAGGACTTCAAAGATGCTTCAATCATCCATCTGTACAAAAACAAAGGGGACAGCCAAGTCTGTGACAACCATCGGGGAATCTCTCTACTTTCAATTGCTGGCAAAATATTGGCAAGAATGCTTCTGAATCGCCTTCTTGATCACCTCTCGTCAAATGACTTGCTTCCCGAGAGCCAATGTGGCTTTCGTAAAGAGAGGGGAACGGCGGATATGATTTTTGCTGCCAGACAGATTCAGGAAAAATGCATGGAACAAAATAAAGCGCTGTATATCACATTTGTTGACCTCACAAAAGCATTTGACACAGTGTGTCGTGAAGGCCTCTGGAAAATCTTGGCGAAATTTGGGTGTCCACCCGAATTCATCACAATAGTGCGCCAGTTTCATGATGGCATGCAAGCTGCAGTCAAAAGCAACGGCAGTGTTTCAGAGCCCTTTGCTGTCACAAATGGGGTAAAACAGGGTTGTGTCTTAGCCCCAACTCTGTTCAGCATCACGTTCTCTGCAATGCTACAAGAAGCCTTTAGCTCTCCTCCTCAAGGGGTAAGCATCAAGTACCGAACTGATGGCAGTCTATTCAACCTCAGGAGACTTCAGGCAAAAACCAAAAACCAAAAGTACTCAAGTCTGTGACTTACTATTTACTGATGATTGTGCACTTCTGGCACACGATGAGGATAGCATGCAAAACTGTGTTGATAAGTTCTCTAGTGCCTGTGACAACTTTGGCCTCACAATAAGCACAAAGAAGACGGAAGTGCTCCATCAGCCTACTCCAGACGACAAGTATCCTGTGACCCCAAATATCAAAGTCCATGACAGTCTTCTGAAGGTGTCGGAGAACTTCACCTATCTTGGCAGTACACTGTCTTCCGCGGCTCGTGTTGATACTGAAATTCTCTCAAGAATCAGCAAAGCCAGCTCTGCATTTGGCAGGCTTCGAAAGAGAGTGTGGGATGTTGCCGGCATTCGCACAGACACTAAGCTGAAAGTGTACAATGCTGTGGTCCTTCCCACCCTACTCTATGGGGCTGAAACCTGGACAGTGTACCAATCGCATGCCAGAAAGCTAAATCATTTTCATCTGGCCTGCTTTAGAAAGATCCTAAGGATAAAATTCCAGACACTGAGGTCCTCAATCGTGCCAAGGAATTGAGCATCTTCTGCCACCTGAAAAAAATTCAGCTACGTTGGGCAGGACATGTTGTCAGAATGCCCGACTCCAGACTCCCTAAGCAAATCTTCTTCTCTGAGCTCTCCAATGGAACGAGGAATGTTGGGGCCCCAAAGAGACGTTACAAAGACACTCTCAAGCAATCACTGAAGGCCTTTGCCATTGATGTGAGTGAGTGGGAAAAGCTCTCGCTTGATCGTGCAAATTGGAGGGCGGCCCTTACCAGAAGCAGCAAAGCATGGGAAGTTGACAGAGTTCAGCAGGCTATCAAAAAAAGAGAACGGCGCAAGAAAAGGCCCAGTGGTACTGAACCAACGGAGCACTCTTGTCATTTATGCGGAAGGGTCTGCAGGGCAAAAATAGGACTTATCAGTCACATGAGAAGCCATAAGTCATGAAAGAACAGTCTTTCCATTCTGTCCTCTGTGTCCTTTAGTTCTCTTTATTGTCCATGTGTTGAAATTCTCAACAATTTCTGTTCTTTATTCCTCTGGTGTTGTTAAGGTCATCATCATACCTGATGGACGAACTATTACATATTCATAATTTGTGGAAGAAATGTAATTACATGGTTCCTACAATGAAATGAAGAAAAAAATATTACCTCGAAAATGCTCGCACACATAAACAAAACACACACGCATGGGGGGGGGGGGGGGAAGGTTGAATATCTGTAGCGCATTTGGTTACAATATTTTATCTAATTCTCAATTATTATTTTATCAAATTTGGCTTTCTAATTTCTGCTGGCGCCGATTTGCCCACTTTCTCTATGTTCACCAGCAGCTGGTTACCGGACACTGGCTTTCTGCTTCCGGTTTACCTGCTTTCTCTATGTCCTCCCTCTTAAATCATTTTACTTAACATTCATCCCGGCTAGGTCAGCCATTGAAAAAAAAACAAAGCAAAAAAGTATCATTTCACTTCACTGAAAATTCATGCCTGCCAGGTCAGCGATTCAATTTAAAAAAACGAAACAAAAAAACCCTTACACTTGCATTCATTTAAGTTCACCCGTGTCAAGGCTGGAGAGATTTTTTTTTTTTTTTGTCTGTTGTAGACAATACAATTGCTGCCTACTGCTTTCCGGTGCAACCAAGACTAACCCACCTGCATCTAAAGAACCTGGGTAATCTTGAACGTCAAGGGCATTTCTCAAATAATTTTTAACTTCATATTTCACAAAGAGCACGTGTATATTCCCAGGAAATGAAAAGGAACACCCCCCCCCCCCATCCCCCAAAAAGCCTGGAAAATGAGCAGCCAATCAGAAATTTCAGAGATGTCCGGGGGTGGTTGGGGGCCGCTACCGGCAATGTCCGGGGATGGTTGGGGGCCGCTACCGGCAGGGTCCCCTCCTGCCCTGCCATAGGGTCCCCTCCTGTCCTGCCGTACTTCTATGTTCAGTCGATTGTCTGAACTTTTTCCTACCACGTTATTTATAGTGTCGACACGCTTTCTCCAAACCCCCAACTCGAAGCTCATGAATGTCCAAGAATTCTCGTGCCTATGGCACAGGCCCATTTTGTGTCATTTATACTGGACGGGTCAACGTATTTCAGCTCCGCTTACTCTACACTTTTTGTTCTTTCCTGCCGATGCCTCTCATGACTGTAGGTGGCAAACTGTAATAAAGGACCAAAAAATCGAACATTATTAAACTAATTTTCAGTGTAAAAAAAAAAGAAGCCACGCACGCTTAAAAAGAAAAAGAATGAGGCTTTGCGATGAAGTAAAACTCTTCAGACTACATAGATCTAGATTTGAACATTAATTTAAAAATTCGTTTTCAGTACCAGTTGGCTCAATACGTTGTCAAGGGAGATAATTGCCGTCCTTCTCTCCCACCAGTGGTCTATCTGCTGGATTTATATGCGCAAATTGCATTTGGCGGGTGACCAAAACTTCCTGTGAAAATTTTATTTGTTGTAGAAAAAAGACGATAGGCATCTGGGTCATTTTCAACGCTCTTGAGTTTTACATGACCATAGCACAGCGCCTTTTGGGACTCATATCCCTCCCAAGAATTTTTTTTTTTCCACACAATGTGCTGGAGACAGTAAGGTATATAAGAACGCCCCTCAGACTGTAAGATACAAGAAAGTCCTTTGAAGTCTGCAAGATGAAGAATGTCCCCGGAGACTAAGGTACAAGAAAGTCCACCGAGACTTAACACAAGGAAGTCACCAAGTCTGAGCTATCAGAACAATCTGCAGGTATGTTTCCTCAGGACGGACCTTAAACGGTGTGTCACTTCGAGATACACCAGTTATTTCACGAGAAACAAGCCACGAGGCTAAAACCACACATATTTTAAAAAAAATTGGCAGGAAGAATTCACTGTGGTGCAAGTTTGGCTCTTTTTGCCGATGTTACAAAAATGTCAAGCAATTACATCATACTTCGAAATCTTCAAGGTGCAAGCGAATGGAGAGCCAAGTAGGTACCGGGCTGTGTTGGCAGCACCGCAAGTACCAATATATGAACATACAACCACTGCCGAATTTTAGGCACAAGTTAAATATACAATGTACAAATAAGCTACAGTTTGGGACCTCACAATCTGCAGAGTTTCGGCAATTTTCAGATTTTGAAAGGATTGCCAAATCCGGTTACCTCCAAGAAAGCACACTGAAGTCTTTTAATCTTACTAGCATAGCCGACCCATGCAAAATAAATCTTACAGATTCTTCGTTGGAAGCTCAACAGTATATCTTGATCTAGGCTACATTAAAAGCAGCATTTGGATTCGATGCAATGACTAATAGAACGCGTAGAAATAGACACGATAACGTTGATTTTCGACCACTAATGTGTAGAGAGAGGTGAAGGGCGGAATTTCCGATCATGTTTTTCTTTATTCTACTCAACGAAAATGCGCCTCTGTTTTTATGGCTGAAAAAGGTTTAATATAAATAATAGTAAGACTGATTTTTGTCCAAAGTGAACGTGTCCACGTTACTCTTATCGCCTCTAGGGTGCCCTCAGCTTTCTGTCAGTGTTTAGTCGCAACGAAATAGTTTCAGATCTAAGTATTGGCGGTTAAAATATTTTACGTCCTATCCTTCGTAAACACATGGGTGCGTTGGTCATCCTGTGGCTAACTTTGGAGAAACAAAACTTACCTTCTGTGCACTTTGGAAAAACTGTTTCGACTGGTCACTCTGATTGATCTTTTTACAGATACAGACCAAGGACGAGATGCATGGGTCCGGCTCCTGTAGCAGAATACAAGCCAGTCAGGAACTCGATAATGTTTGCGAGATCACATCCCGCGCTCTCAGTTCAGGAGCAAAACGGTTTCCTGGGGTTTGTTCTGTTTTAGACTGACCAGCACCGCTGGTCATTTGGGAAGACTTTCCGAAAGCTTTTGACAAAAATTTACACACGTAATTTTAGTTTGCTTAGTCATGGCATGACTCGGCAAAATCTTTTAAAATAGCCTAAGGGATGAAACAGACCAAAGCTGGTCTAGGCACCAGACGGGTAGCTCGTCGCCCATCAATTTTACTTCACACAAACACAATAGCCACTACCAGTACTGCGACCCAGCGTGACACAGCGGGCGGTGCCTTTTGTGCTAGTGTGAATCAAGGTTTACAGGCGGAGAGCTACCAGCCTTGCACCTACTCCAGCTCTGGTCTGTTTCACCCCTAATTTGAGTCTTTTTTTTTTTTAAATAACACTCACAAGGTCTATTTTCCACGCCATTTACATCCCAACAATACTACAAAGAAATGACTGTGACGTGTCCCATCTGTGCGCGACAGTCAATCTTTACTAGTATCGAATATTGTCGAAAACAGTGAAAGATACGGAAGATGTTGTTTGCCCTCCGCAATTCGCCCCGACAAAACGTTTTAGCTAGATGTGTGCCGCCATCTTTCACTAAGGTTCCTTACCATGTATTTGTATTTGTATAACTCTTTAATCCCATTTGGGAAATTTGCCTTTGTGCCATTGCAGCCCAGTTATAACTGGAGCAGGCACGTCGTCGCCACAGCGCAGCGCCGGTCGGCGGTTCTTCTTGTTGTTGTTGTTTTTTTGGGGGGGGATATGAGGGAGGAGTGGGAGGGAATCGTATGGATGAATTTTATTTAATTTTGCCCGGGCAGCGGCCTGTTCGGCCTGCTCTTTTCGATTTCCAACTGCCAAGGTATCTTTAATGTGCGCAGCGTGCACACGAGCCCTCCGAATTTGTTCGTCCTTATCAGAGAATACTAAGTACTCGATCCTATCCCCCAGTATGATCAGGGACACGAAAATATGAGAAAAAAATCCCAAACTTCCAACATGCCTGTACCGGCCGGGTTTTGAACCCTGGACCCCTGGCATGAGAGGCGAGCAGCTAGCCACTAGACCACTTTGTCACTTCAGGTGTTTTAGGTCTTTGTGTCTGGAGGTTTCGCTGCTCTTTGCGTTTACAACTCACTTTTTCTGGTTCTCATATTCTTGATCTTGTTTCTGTGTGTTTTGTGGTCGGGATTTTTTTGTTGTTTTTTTTCATTTTGCCCAGACATAGCCTAGGCCTTGTTAAGCCTGCTCGCCCCGACTTTCAACTTCGCAACGTGCACCCGGGCTATCCGAGTTTTTCGTCCTTATCCGAGAAGACTAGGTGCTCTGTCCTTCCTACCATGAATTAAGGACAGAATTTTTTTAGTTTTGTCTATTAAACCAAGTACAAACAGTGATCTGTGGATGCTTTCCTAGAAAGAACAAACTGCAACTTATCCGACCTGTGCACGATAGTCACTTTTTACTATTATCGAACACAATATTATAAATTTATACCTTTCACGTACACTTAAAACCATTAAACCTTTGTTAAGTCCAACTGTGACTGTTTCTCGTCCCTCCACCACCATCATCGCCCCCTTTTCTTTGTTTTTGCCTCCCTGTGCGCCCCTTTCTTCGTTCTCGCACTCGGGAGATCAAACTCGGCCACGTTGAGAACCACAGCCTGAGAGTGACAAGCTTCTAATCTATCTCAACTACTTGTGGGCTGAAACTGAGTTACACCCTACACAGTACCTCTACAGGACTTTTCCATTGCGCGTCAACGTATGAAGAGGATGCGGTGTGTAATTTGAAAGTATTACGAGAAAGTTGTATCGTCAAAAGCTATGACATGAGCACATGAAACTTCAATCATCCATTTCTCGGAGGAAAGGAGTTAGAACCTTGTCACTCCAAGGGATGTATCAAACAGCCCGGTCACACAGTCCGATGCTGGTGGACAAAAGTGTGCCAAAGAAATAGTGGCAGAAACTGACCGTGTCTGCTTAGAATGACAGTGTCCTACCTGGAATTGCTAAGAAAATGATAGGAAATTATGGTGTGCACTTCTATCAGAGATACTAGAATTTCTAGTATATTTGCTTCTAGTTTCGAGATTTGGCGGAAGTGAGATCTCTCTATGAGTACATACTCTCTGGCTCAGTAGTCCAGTGGTCCAGTATTCCAGTAGTCAGTTATTCCAGTTGTCCAGTATTCCAGTGGTCCAGTAGCCCAGTATTCCAGCAGTCCAGTATTCCAGTAGTCCAAACCGATTTTTACGTTTTGTCACAGGAAAACCATTTTCGGAAAGATGATATAGTCAGCATTTTCTTCAACAATCTGTGCTTTGAATAATATGGGCGTGTAAGAGTGCATGTGTGAAAGTGAAAGAGAGAGAGAGAGAGAGAGAAGGAGAGAGAGTGAAAGGGAGAGAGAGAGAGAGAGAGAGTCATTCGACACAGTGAGAGAGAGAGAGAGAGAGAGAGAGAGAGAGAGAGAGAGAGAGAGAGAGAGAGAGAGAGAGAGAGAGAGAAAGACATTTGACACAGTTTAACGTCACAAGATAACAGTCCACCTTCTGAAAACTCCCAAACTAACTAAGTACCGTAATTAAGATTCAAAAATGAATTTGTTGCTTTCTAGGTAAGTATAACTAATAAAGACAATAATATTCAATTAAGTCGCTAACATTAACGGGAACAAAGTGACCTGACCCTGCCTAGTGGGAATTCTTCTGTCTGCATTAACATTTTCGGACTGACTGTCAAATCGGAATAGCCTAAAAAAATCCCTTAAAAAATGATTATAATACTAAGTCTTGTGGCATTACGCGATGAACTGCTGGTAGGCAGACTTAGAAAATGACGTCCAATAAAGGGACACAACAGAACAAATGACACCGAACGTACTGGAAAACGCAAATTTAACTCCTCTCAATGTTGTGACATCGTCTCCCTTTGACTAGTGTCGATACAATACTGTGCTTCCCAATGTGCAATCAACACAACTTTTACAAAATTTAGCTTCTTGTTATTTTATTCCGGTGCTATACCGGTACTTAGCTGGGAAACTCATTATCGTCATCGTAAATTATACTGCTTCCTTTTCCATTAAGGCACTATTATTTTACCCCCTCCCCCAATGCACCTGCCATGTCATGGGCTTTTAAAATATTTTTGCTCGCTTCAAGAGGACTTGTATTCTTTTCCATAGAAGTTCAAAAATAATTGCTGTCATTAAAAGTGCTGTTTGTTCCTAATACGGGGCTTGGTGACATGCAGCTTTCTTTTTCCACATTTTAGTTTAGCCTAATAGAACGATATGATTACTGAGTAATGCGAGAGCTTCTCACATTTGAAATACATGTAAATGGAATGCTTTATCGGGTAAAAAATTTTTTTTTAATCTGGAGGAATATTGTGACTTGACCAAATTATCTTTGTTGCATGTTATAGTTACTGATGCACTGCTGGCGTGATTAAAGAGCTCAACCGTGTATACAGTAGAGTGATGAAAAGCACACTTTTATTTTTGTTTCTTGGGGTGCCTTCACTTATGCATCTGAATATAATCATTTCAATTCATAGTTCATGTCACTAATGGAGACACAAAGGTGAGAATGATATTACAGGAAAGAAAGGAGAAAGAAAGAGAGAAAAAGCGAGAGAGAGAAAGACAGACAGACATGGCCTTTTCTCATAGTACCGGTTGCAAGAAATGTCTATTTTGTGTTTGTGGTCTATGAATTTTGCTTACATATCGTCCCATAATTGATATATTTGCAAGAATATTCTGTGACTGACTGTGGGCTTTGATGATGAACACAATTACATGTACACGTTTACTTTAGCTTGAGGAAGAGAAAATGTACAAATAAATTTTATAATAAGAGAATGCAGAATTTTTGCAGGTCAATACTAAGGTCCTTTGGTCACACAGACTAAAAAGCCTACAAGATTACACCCAACCTTCCAGAGAATAATAATACAAATCATGCTGGAACAAACAATCAGACTAGGAATGAAAAAAAAAATATAAACAGAAGGATTTCAATTAGAACCACAAATGACCCAATTTTGTGGTGCTGACTATCAGTGTGTGTGAATAATTTGAGTTTTAAGATAATTTGAAAGTGTTCAAAATGTGCTGTCACCAGAAAGCCTAAATAAATTTTGGTTTGAACTCTTTTATGGTCAATAGGCTATAGAGCCCTTTAAGTAAAGAGGGTGATTTTTAAAAAAAATAACCTTATTGCAAACCACAACTGATCAAAAGGATTAAAAGCGTTTATTTTTTAGACATTTGTTTTATACAGTGATGCTCACACATGAACAATGTGAGATTTAATAATGCAACAACTGTCACAAAATGTTGGCTTCAAACCACACTTTCACTCAGGAATAAAGACACAACGATGTGGTTATTGAAAGCGATTTATTCAATTCATTTTCCAATGAACAACATAAAGGATAAAATTAATATAGAAATAATCAAACTGCAACGCAAATGTATTACTTGTATTATTTTGCTAATGTATATCAAACATGGACATGCACAGCTTTGACTTACAATTACATTCTCTTTAGTCTACACAGCATCAGACATCCTCTCTTTTTATTGTATGAAGACATCTGCTACTTGTATTACTTCCACCTCACTCCCCCGTTCACTCACACACACACACATGCACACATCTTCAATTCGCAAGCACACACACACACACATAGCCAAAGCCTTAAAATTACCTATTCAAATGATATGTCGTTGAAAAGTGTAATGACAGTCACGTTTTCCCCGTTTCGTGATAACTACTGACAATGTGATCTGTCACTACACCTTTCACCCACACATTTGTACTGCACAGAGGTTCATAAAATATTCTGAAGCCATACATTTACATAAAATTCACCCTCTTGTTTTATATGAACCCCAAAGTTTCTCTTCCTGACACTGAAGGAAAGAAAAAAAGCCCAAATTCCGTTGTACAACAACAGAAGAGATTTGGGTTTCATACTGACAGGCTTGTATACATCATAAGGTATTTTCCAAATTGTTGTATGTGTATTTTGGCCTTTTCGAGGAAATGGGGTTCGAAACTTTGAAGAGTTGTGTAAAATTAAAGCACAAAATTACGTCAAAAACACATACCTCCAAAAGTTTTTAACAGAATGGAATGGTCTAATACATAATGAAATTAGCAGTGTCATTTTCATGACAAAATCTCAAAATCTGCAAAATGTCACATACAACATCATGGCAAAAAACCCTTCAATATATATTACAAAGTGTTCATCATCAAATGAAAGACATTGTATAATAATAATGAGAATGAATCACTGCAAGTTTCTTTCATTCAAACTTTATAACTATACAAAAATATTTGCTCCCTTTTACTTCTCTCTCACTCACTCACTCACACATTCATTCAAGCTCTCACACGCACACTTATGCTTACATATAATCCTTACATATGACGCTTACATTCGATCCTTTCATACTATACTCACATACAATACAATACTCGCATACAATACAATACTCACATACAACACTCACATACAATACAATACTCACATACAACACTCACATACAATACAATACTCACATACAACACTCACATACAATACAATACTCACATACAACACAATACTCACATACAACACAATACTCACATACAATACTTACATACAATATTTACAATACTTACATACACTACATGCATATATATTATAAATGATTATCAACGAAAACACATTCTAAACCATACAATAATACAAATGACACATTATTCCAAAGTAAAGCAAAGTAAATAAGCTGAGCATTAGCTCCAAACAAAAGATAAACAGAAAGAAAGAAAGAAAGAAGACAGAAAAAAGAAAGAAAGAAAGAAGGAAGAAAGACAGAAAAGAAAGAAAGAAGCAAGGAAAAAACTAGCATGAACATTTTAAAATTTAAAGAAAATACACATGAAGATACTGAAAGAAAGAAAATACACATCAAAATTTTGAAGGAAAAAAGAAAAGGAAAGAAAGAGGGAAGAAAGACAGAAAAGAAAAAAAGAAGCAAAGACAGAAAACAAGAATGAACATTTCAAAAGAGAAAGAAAATACACATACATGAAGATTTTGAAAGAAAGAAAGAAAATACACATACATGAAGATTTTGAAAGAAAGAAAGAAAATACACATCAAAATTTTGAAAGAAAGACAAAGAAAGAAAGAAGAGCAAAAGAAAGAGGGAAGAAGGACAGAAAATAAAAACAAGCAAAGACAGAAAACAAGAATGAACATTTCAAAAGAAAAAGAAAATTTACATTAAGATTTTGAAAGGAAGACAGGAAATAAACATCAAAATTTTGAAAGAAAAGCAAAAAGAAAATGAGAAAGAAACAAACAAACAAAATCGTACATGAAAACCCTGAAATGCCTTCCCAATTCTACACGAAACAAAAGGCAAAGCAAAAATTCTTGCACAAAAAAAAATCTCATGGACAAAATCTGTGAAACAGCCGTACAGGTACTTTTTTTCTTCTAATATCATACAGGTTCCAATAGCCATTATGTAAACCTTTTCAATTATCAGTAACACATCCCCTATCCTGTTAAACCCAATCCAAATATACTGTATAAAATTCATGTTGAAATGGAACAGTGAACATTTAACAATACCTCTTGCCCTCAAAGTTTATGTTACATTTATAATAATCTCAGTGACAATGTGACAATCAATAAGGACAGGGCAATAATACTGGAATACATTACAATTACATATTACAAAACTGCAACATCACAGGCTGTGACAAAATTGTGTGCATAAATAATACTTAATAGATAATGATGGTTGCTGCAGTTTTCATTCATTGTAAATTCTGTTCAAATTTCCTCTATGAGAATTATTTTCCATGTGAAAGGTTCCAACATTGGCCTAAAATTGATTGAAAATTGTGATTTCATTATTTTTCATGAAAATAAGGATAATTATAAAATGAAGTATGATAATGAGCCCTGAATCACAATGAACATAGCCTTCACCTTTTCTGTGTGTGAACAAGGTTTTACCGATTAAGAGAACTGAAGGAAAAGAGTGTTGCTCTCGGCCAATGGATATTTCAGAAATTTATTCTCCCAACAGACAGCGGCCCAGGCAAAATTAAATAAAATTTATCCTTGCCTAATTTGAATAATCTCCATATTTACCTTGCAATAATTTTAACTAATTTATACCTATACTTAACTTGAATAATCTCCATACTTACCTTGCAATAATTTTAACTTCCCTTTAATGGCAATTTTAGTGTTCTTCTGGTGGCATTTTAACATTCTCTTTATTAATGGCAATTCAAGATTCTTCTTATGACCGCCGCCAGGCAAAATTAAATAAAATTTATCCCTGCCTAACTTGAATAATCTCCATACTTACCTTGCAATAATGTTAACTAATTTATCCCTACCTAACTTGAATAATGTCCATACTTACCCATCAATAATTTTAACTTCTCTTTAAGGGCAATTTTCGAGTTCTTCTGATGGAATTTTAACCTTCTGATGGAATTTTAACATTCTCTTTATGGCAATTCAAGATTCTTCTTATGGCAGGTTTAACAATCTGATGGCAATTTTAACCTTCTGGTGGCATTTTAACATTCTCTTTATGGCAATTCAAGATTCTTCTTATGGCAGGTTTAACAATCTGATGGAAATTTTAACCTCCTGGTGGCATTTAAACATTTTCTTTATGGCAATTCAAAATTCTTCTTATGGCCGCTGCCCAGGCAAAAATAAATAAAATTTATCCTTACCTAAATTCAATAATCTCCATACTTACCGTGCAATAATTTTAACTTGCCTTTAATGGCAAATTTTAGAGTTCTTCTGATGGCAGTTTTAACCTTCCTATGGCAATTTTAACCTTCTGGTGGCATTTTAACATTCTCTTTATGGCAATTCAAGATTCTTCTTATGGCAGGTCTAACAATCTGATGGCAATTTTAACATGCATAGTATGGAAATATTCTTCTTCTTCAGACAAATGAAATCTTATAGCAATTTGAATATTCTTTTTTTAACAATTTTCACATGCTTTTTCTGGTAATTTTAGCACTTATTTAGTGTCAGATTTATTTATTTTTTGCTTAGACATTTAAATACTCTTCTTGGGCAATTTTTAACCCTGTTATGACAATTTTAACATAATTTTTCAAGAATCTGACCACAAATGTTACGAATTACATACTTACAATTACACTTCCGACAGGTAGCAAAATATGAACACTTAAAAACCCGATGAATGAATCTGATTACAATCCGACCTTCATGGCAGATCCACATTTTTGGGACCCTGGAGCTTGAACTGTTATGGGCCCCTTCCATAATTAGCAACAAGAGAACAACTTCCGATAAGGTCCAGGGGGCCTTGTTTGCCCCTCGGGGCTTACATGGTGGAAAAACGGGTTGGTGGGGTGCAGTCCTTGAAAATGGGTCATACAATGAAACCCTTCCCACAAGCAACGAAGTCTGGGTAACCGCTTTATCTTTTCAATGGGGTTGTCCATGACAGATCACCACATTTTTTGTTTTTCATTTAACTTACATTAGGGACCAAACTTATAAGGACACCTTGGCCTGCACATCTTTAACACTACACACTAACAAAGATATAGTCGAAAACTTACCAAAAACAAAAGAAAAGGAAAAAACTGGAGGAAGGAAATCACACCACCCATCGTTAATGCGCCGAAAAAAAGCACTGATTGATTCTCTACCAGAGTGGAAGAAGGCCATTACTGGGAGTTGCTTAAGGGGACGTTCTAAGAAGCCTGAGCAATGAAATATCACTGAAATATCAATTTTGGGTTTCCGATGTCAATTACCGTTTTTCAAAGTGAGGAATCGATCTATCAATGTTAGAATGCTGAAAAATAAATGGAGACCACACTGAACAATGCGTTTGAAGTGGCCAATCCTCTATGATAAATTATCGCCAAAGCGAGGAAAAAATGCAGATTTGACAATGTTTGGGTCTTGGCAACGGTGTTACAGCTACGGTCTGTAAGCTTGTAAGTACATTTTCTTTGGTATCATTGTAGCCTAAAGCTTATTTTCAGTACTATCGAGTAATAATGAAAAAACAAAAACTCGATTACGGATATTTTGAGATGGAAAACTGCAAACCGTCCATTCAATCACTATCGATATCGTATTTGGAACATCTTTTAAAAAACTTCATCGACATTGTTGAAAAATTCACTCATCAATTAAAAAAAGTTCCTACAGAGGCATTCCGGGATAAGGGGCCCTGACTTCATTGGTTTCATGGCAGATCTACCACTGCCCCCCCCCCCACCCGCCCCCCAACCCCAATACACCCAAGAAAAAAAAGCAGTGTCTTAAGGCATATTCTCACTCTTAACATAATTTTCCTAAGGCAGCCATTTACAAGTATATACATTTAAATACTACTTTTTTTAATCATTTGCAACAGTTATTGATTTGCTACTTATGGGGCATTTAGCCTAAATATTGATTGAACTTGCAATCTGCATGTATAGATTTGCAACAATGCTGTTGTGCATTTACCCGGAGCCACAAGCGTACATGTCTAATTAACCACAGTAAGGATAAATTCTCTCAGTAAACCCCAAGCTCCTAGCTACAATGTCATTATAATACTGCTCTAAATATTGAGTGTAGCCTCTTTTTTCACCAGAAACCTCTCATTTTTAAGCCCAGATTTCACTTCGACTCAACCCTTTTTCTGCTCTGTCCTGTAAATCATCCATTTAAGCCTGGTCAGAGTTTGTTTAAAGACAATGAATCCATAACTCAAGATTTAACGCCCCCCCCCCCCCTATATATTAAAAAGCTTTCCATTTTTTTTTCTCACACTTACCCCTACCAAATCTTCAACCTTTCCTTATGCATCTTAAATTACAGTAAATTTTTCTCAAAATATCTATACTTTGCTCAGACTGAAAGTACACACATCTCCAATATTTCTTTATAGTTCTAGCTCATAAGTTTTATTACCTTTTTTTGTTGTTGTTTTGTCACTATTTTCAAAATGCATTTGTTTCTCCTTAAAAATCAGCTGTGGCCTAAAAGGTAAAATGTTTAAATTATGCTAAAGGTGTGACTCCATAGGTGGTGCTTCTCTCTATCTATACTGACACTTTAGTTTACCTGAAATAACACGAAATTCAGCCCTCAAATATCCCACGGAAAACATTTTACCTTCAAAGTTGCAAGAGAAATTTACCATGAACAAAATAATTGTACAATGTGCAAAAAAAAGTTGTACCAAATGCAGCAAAAGAATGGTACCAAATGCATCGAAAGAATTGTACAATATACAGCAAAAGAATTGTACAATATGCAGCAAAAGAATTGTACAATATGCAGCAAAAGAATTGTACAATATGCAGCAAAAGAATTGTACAAATATGCAGCAAAAGAATTGTACAATATGCAGCAAAAGAATTGTACAATATGCAGCAAAAGAACTGTACCATAATAATACACAGCAAAAGAATTGTACAATATGCAGCAAAAGAATTGTACAATATGCAGCAAAAGAATTGTACAATATGCAGCAAAAGAACTGTACCATAATAATACACAGCAAAAGAATTGGACAGAAGAGTGTCTGAAGCAAGCCAATAGATAGAATAGAGTAGAATAATAGGACAGAAACAGATCCTACCAGGAGCGACCACCAATCACCCACCAAAGGCAGAAAGAAAGTCATGGAAAAAAGAATGGAAAGCACATGTAGCCTACTGGGTGAATACAACAACATGCAAAACGTCGTGTCTTGAAGACCTCACACACCGTGGCACTCGTATATTTATGTGCTCGCCGTGATCAGTACCCTCCTAATAGTTAACCTTGTCTTTTGTCTCCATTCCACCTGTCCTGGGGTCGTTGTACGCTACAATGTGAGAAAGCGAGTACGTAGTCTTTGTTCTTGTTTAACTATAAATATGCGGGATGTTTGGGAGTTGGGTCAGACGGCGTAGTAGACGTCTAAGTTAGACTAACTATGCAAAGCGTATCTGTACAGTGTTCCAGTATGTGAAATTGTTTCCCCGTATAAAGTGCATCTATGCAGTGACATTAGTCATCCTATTTATATAAAAACTTATATGTGTAGCATTAAATAAAATTAACTTTGTGTACCTTACAGAAGGATTTGCCTTATTCTATATTGTTCTTAAAAGCCAACGCATCACACCACACAATACATTTACACCACTTGGGAAGCATTTAGTTTTGAGTTCGGGCCATGCAACAACCTCAACTTGAACCGACTGAGGCTAGCAAAGAACAGAATCAAAGAACAGTACACGTGCAGACACTGCGTTAAACCCATGACAACAGCACACGTCATACAAGCTCTGTGCATAGAAACTGTAACCCCAAAAATTATTTAATGATTTTTTGAATCAAAATTGTAAATTTCTGTTCACCTTGACGGCTCTTCCAAAACCAGCGAACCGCACACGGAAAAAAATTCCCGCAAATCACGAAAAAAACTAGCCCAATTCCGCGATTTCCAGTCCAATCTGGGAACACTGCATACACGACTGCACAGCAAATGTTGCCCAGAGACAAACACTACAAGAGCTCTACAGCACAAACAACATATCGTATACTACACAAAATATTCTTAGTCTGGAAAACCGCAAGCACTTGACTATAAGACGACAGTCAGCAAAAAGATAAATATAATATATATATATATATGTACACAGACAGATACGCAGTCACCGACATCACAAATCCCGGCCTGGAGACATTCCACTCAGATGGGCCCCGCTCGCCTTGACTCCCTTTGCCGCCTCCGAAACTGCTAGATAGATTCCTTGTATAACACACTCCACATTTAAATGGTACCGGGGTATTATAATATCTTAATTTTGGAGTTATTTGCATATTAGATTTTACCGTCACATGAGACATTTTATCAACCTTTCTCAGCTTCATAATTATGAATATTTGCTTTCTCCACAAAGGTACATGTTAAATTTTTTTTTTTTTTTTTTACAACTGTCAGATGGGTCCCCTTCCTAATGACCCACTTTTAATCTATCCTGATAACTGCAAGCGAGCTTTTAGGGAGACCAAGTGGTATTCCGTCAGCTGTCAATCCCCCGGACTGCACGCCTATTGCTGCTCTCCCAACTCTCCCTGTAAACGAGACGGGCACTTTCACGTATTTATCTTTTTTTCATGGCTGCAATCTCACTAGCAGTCACTCTCGCCCCCCTCTATGGAGATTCTTATTAGCCTTCAAAAAGTTATTGTCGCTCCTTCTCCAGCTTGCTTGCGAAAGCGATGGAGCTATTGACGGGATTCATCCCCAACGCTCCTGAATTTTCTATTCTTTTTTAACGACGAAGCTCTTAATAAGCAAGTGAACTAGAAAACAGTTGGATTTGTCAAGAGTCATTCCAGGACTCATTCAAGATAGAAAAACTGACTGACAGATCATCATCAGCCGTATCTGAAACGGAGTTTATCAATTATCTCCAGTCTTTGTCGCACAGACGCCCAATCCTCTGAATCCCGCAAAGGCCAAGGTCACCCTTTGCAAAAGGCCTGTCGGAATACATAAAACAGTCTGCAAGAGAAGGTAATGCAATGTCCTGGTAGAGATTACTGGTCTTTCCTCTACAAGTCCTAGTCTTTTCTACAGACGGTAATGCAATGTCCTGATAGAAATTACTGGTCTTTCCTCTACAAGTCCTAGTCTTTTCTACAGAAGGTAATGCAATGTCCTGGTAGAGATTACTGGTCTTTCCTCTACAAGTCCTAGTCTTTTCTACAGAAGGTAATGCAATGTCCTGGTAGAAATTACTGGTCTTTCCTCTACAAGTCCAAGTCTTTTCTATAGAAGGTGATGCAATGTCCTGGCAGAGATTACTGGTCTTTCCTCTAGAAGTCCTAGTCTTTTCTACAGAAGGTAATGCAATGTCGTGGTAGAGATTACTGGTCTTTCCTCTACAAGTCCTAGTCTTTTCTACAGAAGGTAATGCAATGTCCTGACAGAGATTACTGGTCTTTCTTCTAGAAGTCCTAGTCTTTTCTACAGACAACAAATCACTGTCATCGAACATTAAACGTTGCGCTGATAATTTCCTATCAGACAATCATTTGCCGCTGATAGACACACCGTCCAACATACCTCAACACATTTATCCGCTGATAGACACACCGTCCAACGCACCTAAACACATTTATCCAGGGTTTGAAAAAAGCTGCCAATTCAAAGTTTAGCGAATTACATAATAAAGGGGGCAATTAGATTGGTATCGTCTAACTCCTAATTATGCAAGAGAAGCATTCGCCATTTCCAGTTGCAATGCAGTTCCCAGCTCCTCCTGATCAGACCATTTTCTCTTTCCAAACAATAGATATAAAAAATATTTTAAAAAACAGCATTATCCTCGTTCCCAAATTGTCCCCTAAGAATGACAAGTCTCCACAATTTGGCTGAACTGAGTTATAGTCCATACATTACTTTTATAGGGCTTCTCCATTGACCGTTCCTTGTGTCTTGTGAACATCTTTTTGTGCTAATTTAGTTTTTCATTTGAAGTCATAAAGAAAAGAAGTTTTCAGCCATGTTTGATCTTGTAATCTGCTACCTGACATTGTTCAGCTTGGTCAGGCTGACATTTTTATAAACTATAAACAATAGGCTCAGTGCCCAACCACCAGCACCAGCTGTGTAACCAAGCTCGTGTACACCAAGGACCAACTAACTGCCAGAGGTGCCTGCTGTCCTCCACTTGATTTAGACATTAAACAGCTGTGTGCTGAACTGAACATTCTTAAACACAACGGTGCCCGTGCTACATATAGCACACAAGAAAACCCTTAGGAAAGTAAGACGAGGCAGACAAGAACAAAGACCTATCGACGTGTGTCTGCACCATCGTGACAACGTTACTATAAATATATCTAGACCCAGGTCTGTCAACAAAAACAATATTGTTTACCTTGACTGCCGCAATTTGTATAAAGAAAGAGTTTCATATAGAATGCATCTACCCCCCCCCCCCCAGCAAGATCAACAAGCCAAGTCCTTCAGACTTTATTACTGAACTACAAGACATGCTTTGTAGCCTAAAGATGAAAAATGCAGATTTTATTATAACTGGTGATTTTAATTTTCACTTCGACAGTGACACCCCTGTCGTTAAGAACATCGAGTCTATGCTGGCTAACAATGACACACAACAGCTAATACAAATACCCACACACAGGTGTAACCACATCCTCGATTGAGTTATTACGTCAAGCCCAACCACTTGTGTAAAAAACACCGCAGTGATAGACAAACTCATCTCAGATCACTCTGTCATCGTAATTGATACTGATTAGTAGAAACCCACGCCCAGGGAAAGAGTGATAGAATGAAGACAACTGAAAGACATAGATCAAATAAAATTCAAGTCAGATATTCATCAGTGGCTGATTGATAAACATCCCTTTAATATAGACACGTTGAATCGTGAGCTCATGGACACATACAAACACGCGCTACTAAGAAAAAGAATAATATCCAAGCGGACAGATGGTAAGTGGTTCACATTAGACACGAAAAGAGCAAAACAGCAGTGACGACGATTGGAACGTAAATGGAGAAAAACGGGACCCGAAATCCACAAGCAGATCTGCAATAAACAACGCATCCATGTAAATACACTTGTTAGGAACACCAAACAAGAATTCTATGTCGAAAAATTCAAAAACATAAAAACCTGTAAAGAACTTTACGCTACTGTAAACGAGGTATTTGGTAAGCGTACGGAGACCATGCTGCCTACAGGAGAGGACAAAAAACTATGTGACAAGTTTTTACAATACTTAAATGATAAATTATTGCAATTAGAGACAATCTGGACTCTACTGTCATAACACCAGCAGTATTTTGTCCTTTTACAGGCACCTATTTGGACTGTTTTACACCAGCTACTGACGCCGAAATAAGAGACATTATTATGCATAGCCCTAGTAAATCATGTGATTTAGATGCCATTCCAACTAATCTCTTAAAACTGTGTCTTGATCATCTTTTCCCTTTTGTTACCATCATTGTGAATGACTCACTCCTCACAGGTAACGTCCCTGAATGTTTCAAAATTGCGTCCGTCAGACCTCTTTTGAAAAAGGCTGGACTGAACGAAAATGAACTAAAGCATTTTAGACCAGTGTCAAATCTTATCGTTTTTGTCTAAAATTCTCGAAAAATTTGTACTAAAAAGGCTTTTATGCCATGTATGTGTTAACGGCTTGAATGAAGAATACCAGACAGCCTACAAGGCCAACCATAGTACAGAAACAGCTACACTGAAGGTAGTTTTGGACGGTATTGATGAAAAGAACATTTGCCTTTTTAAACTTCTAGATCTTTCTGCGGCATTCGACACAATAGACCACAACATTTTGATTGAAAGGCTGGAGGTCACTTTTGGAATTCGGGGTGTTGCACTGCAATGGTTTAAGACATATTTTGCGAAATAGGCGTCAGTATGTTAAAATTGGAAGGGAATGCTCAGATACTGTAAGGCCCGAATTAGACAGGATAAGCCAAGCTGTGCTGAAGAGCTCTGACGGAAATGGTTACAAGTAAAACACAGTGACTGTTTACAATGGAGGCTTATTGTCGTAAAGCCGCCACGAGGACACACGAAGGATCTAGGTCAAAGTGTATGAGACAGGGGACGGCCTTAAGGTGGATTGACGGGAAATGAACATACCGCGCCTTCCTCTTTTCCTGGAATAGATCGCTTTGTGAGATTGAAACAAACTACAGCAGAATCTCGATACATTTCGTATAGGCAAAGTGGATGCTTCAAGTGAACGTTAGTCTGTCACCTCAAGCTGAATTAGAGGACATTGATGAAGGATCAGAAGGCCTAAACATCTCTCTGATTAGATCTGTCACAGAAAAATCTTTTTTGTACACACACATAAAAAAAGGTATAGTGATCGAAACCTGACAGAGAGAACATGGACACAAATAGCATCGGAACTTGGACTGGCAAAAGATGGTAAAAATAATACGTTTAATTATATTATTAGCCCGGGAGGAATTCCTAAGCGGCACGCAACTTCTCAGATTTACTCAAAATGAACAGTTTTTCAATTGAATTTCCCCTCATTTAGTATCTTGCATGTTTGTATTCATTTACAAAGAGAAATTATGGGATATTTTGTTCATTATTATTATCCACTTTTCACAGCTTATTGTAGATAGAAACTAAAGCTGGCATGCCGGTTTGGAATTCCTTCCATTAGCCCATCTACATCATCATCATCACTCTCTCTCTCACTCTCTCTTCATATCTTTTATCTCTCACCCCTCTCTCTCTCCCCCTCTGTCCCATTTTTCATCATCATTCTTTATATTTTCAAAGAGCGTATGTTACCCGCCAACTTGTTGCCTGTTCAAATAAATTGGACGAACCCACATCCTCTTTGTCTTCCGGTTTCTTTTGCTCTCCCGTCGTTTTTTCCACAACCACAACACAACAGGATCCATTGCTAGAATGGTAGATCTAGCCTATGTCCACTGAATGGCTTGTGCGGAAATGAACATGATCATTTCCACTCAAGCTGTACCGTGCCGGGGTTATGATGTCAAATTATTCAATTACACAGCACAAGCCGTCGAGCCGCAGGGCAGAGGGACAGCATCTTTAACCGGTACATACCGACCGAAGAGAGACGGTACGGTTAGGCTCGGGTAAACACGGCTTGGCTTATCCTGTCTAACTGGGCACTAAATCTCCTGTGTGGGGTGCCGGAGGGCGCCATCCTCGGTCTGGTACTTTTTACATTGTATACACAGCCTCTTGCTGAAGTATTGAAAAAGTATGATAATAATTATGCGCTATCACTTTTATGCTGATGATAGCCAAATTTACAAAATTGCCAGTTTTGGTCAATTATTTATCATAACAGAGATAACAAACGCATGTCTGGCTGAGATAAAAATATGGATGGTATAGTCACAAACTTATATTGAACGAAGACAAAACCGAGGTCATGCTATGCTGTAATCCACGAATTTTGAGAGAACCTAAAACTGTTCAAATTACAATAAATGGCCATCTTATTCAGTCATCCTTGAAACTGAAAAATTTAGGCAGTTTTCTTGACTATGATATGTCTATGACCTCTCAAATTAACGATGTCTGCAAAAGTGCAGGATTTCAGTTTAAAACTATCAGTCGAATTAGAAATTTTCTAACCAATGATATAACAAAGACAATGATAACAAGCCTCGTTTTGTCAAGACTGGACTATTGCAATTCCATTCTTGCAGGTCTGACAGCTGATAATATCAATGCCATCCAGGTAATCCAGAACGCCGCAGCTAAAGTAATAGTCTAGCAGAGTAGGCGCGAACATGTCACCCCTATATTGAAAGAGCTGCATTGGCTCCCAATTATGCAAAAAAATTGAATATAAAACTGCTGTCATATGTTACAAATGTTTAAACCAGAGTGCGCCCCGCTATTTAACAAATTGTCTACAGCTCTACTGCCCACCAAGAGCCTTACGATCTTCTAATGATGAAACAATTTTGTGTGTTCCAGTTAAAAACTATAAATCATTTGGTGAACGCTCATTTACACATTTCGGCCGAGTTGTATGGAACGAACTTCCAAAAGCTGTTCGCGAATCATCCAATTGGGAGATTTTTAAACGTAAACTAAAACATCGTCTATTCTCACTGTGTTTAATTATGTTGTAGAAAAAGAAAGAGTTCGTCATGAATGACAGTCGGGGAGAGAGTGAGAGAGAGAGAGAGAGAGCGAGAGAGAGAGAGAGAGGGGGAGAGAGTGAGAGAGGAAGAGATATTCATGTAAGGCGCATAGAGCATTGTTAATGGAAATGCGCCATACAAATGTAATGTATTATTGTTATTACTATTATCATATATAGCAGGGGGGCCAACTTGCTCTATCTCTTCAAATAAGCGTTGAACCTTGCACTAAAACATAAAAAAATAAATATACTCTTGTTTGTTGCATTTTCATTTAAAGTGATCCCATGGGCGTAAGAAACTACCGGATATATTTGGCTAAAGGGTGGCATTACGTATGTAGACGCGATTTTGTCCCCAATTCTATTTAGATAATATAGCTCAATTTTAACGGGGGTGGCGTAAGAAAATATTCACTACTTTCTCAGTTTTCTACCAAAAGCTTTGATACTCTACACATTTACTCTCAGATAGACAGGCCAGGAATTGAAAGCTTCAAATGTATTATTTGTTCATTATTCTGCATATCATGGGTCAAGAACTCTGTACACATAAAAAAATCTGGAAATTTCGAATATATCATTTCGGATCCATGTTTATAGTGACTAATATGGTACTATCTAAATGTTTTTACCACAGATGTCTTAGAAAGATGATACATTTTTTTAATTTGCTAATTGTAACATTAATCCCCCCAAAATATAAATTTAGAATTTCCAAAGGTCCTAACATTTTTTGTATACAAGAATTATAGCACTCATTTTCCTGCTCCGCCATTCTGAGTACTAAGAACAACCAATACCACTGTAATAAATTTCTGTAGTTTTACCAATCTGTTACCAAAAATTTTCCTTTTTGATGCTCTCTGTGCTTTTGTTACCTCTTAACAACAAATTGTTCTCAAATTGACGCAATATAGTTCGAGTGTGGCTTCTATGTAAGACTATCTGAGCCTAGCGATTGGACGTATAGAAAATTTTATTGCTGAATTAGGTTGTCAGATAGTTAGTGATCTCGGTTCAGTTTGATGCCAAATGATGCCAGTCGAGTTTTTTTTATGAGAGTCCAAAATGTTTCGCTATCATCAGTAACAATGCCTTCGTAAGCACCGATCCTAGGTACCCACGGTACTGCAACACTAGCGATCCTTTGATGTTCTATCTTGTGAATATCGATGATCCTGCACCCGATACTGTTCGATCTTGGGAAATATTGAATGAGGTACAATTCCAGCTGACAGGAGGGCGGTAAACTAACTGACCAGCCTGCGGCGAGCTGGGCATTGAGATCAGTAGTCAAAGACCTCTTGATATCAGCATTCACCACCAAATTCACTAAATTCGCCGCAAGCTGGTGGACCCTAGACATGCGTGAACAGGAAACTGTGAAGTCAACGAACGATGTAATCGTGGACAAACGGTTTCGCAGTGACTGTCCATCATGACTGTTTTTGTACTGGCTGAAAAGGGGGGTGGGAGGAGAAAGGGAAGATAACTGGCCTTCGCATTTGATTGCTGCCATATTTTTTCGTAGAAGATCACAACAGCTACGTACACTGCAGACTGTATTACCTGCCTTTCGTACAGGGCTTTATCCTGTCCTCGTTAAGAGGTTTCTTTCCAGTAGACATGATGTGCATCGCAAATTGGTGTGTGGCATAGCATTTGGTCAGATCTATTCACTGAAACGACCTAAATGCCCCCCCCCCCACCCCTCCCTCCCCGTTTCCCAAGGCTTCAGCAGAAACTGATAAACCTATCGGTGGCCAAGTTATGTAACCATATAATTATGAAACTGCATAAGTGCAAGGGACAGATTTACAAGAGGGAGAAAACAAATTTCTTCAAATGCATTGCTTATCTTCTTACGTTTTTAACTGCAAATATTTGAAAGATTGTACTTTTCCTTCATCGGTAGAACCAAAAAAAAAAAAAAAGAACTTTTTGCATAGAGTGTGTAGAATATTGGGCAAAAGAGAGTTGTCATCTGAAGTTGTGAGAACACATTATTGTATGATTCACGGTAGGGCAAGGGATACACCTTCCACTCTTGAGCTAAATATTGAACCTGAATTCAACTGTGCACGCGTTTGTAACGTAACAGAGACATTGGTCCCATTACAACTCACTCACTGTCGTCATCTCTCTTTGGTTAAATGGTGGAAATGCAATCTACCAGCAAGCCAGTGTTGAAACAAAGTGTGTAAGATTTCCACTGAAAATTTCACCACAGGGTTTCAGGCGCAGACATCCTTGCTGCCTGTGGACCCATGCCACGACAAGTTTCCCCAAACAAAGTGTCTGACTTGATCACTTCAGCAGTGAAGGGACTTATCTTTCATGATGAGAATGCTCGTATTCTGTATGTGGTTTTCGACCAGTGTTTCAAACTAAGTAGAAAGTCCTGCTGCATACCCCCCCCTCCCCCACCCCATCCAGAGAGGACACAATTGTCTTTTTTACTAACACTACGAAGAGCCGTCGCATCCCCAGCAGACCCTTGTTCTACCGTTGCTACGTACGAAGAACAAACCAGACGGATGACTATCAGCCAGGTGAGGTCTCTGTAGCATTCAGTTAATACACATTGCAATGTCATAGGCCCAGACCCACTACCAGTACAATTGGGAGGTGGAATTCAGCACACACCTATCAATCACGAGAAAGCTGGTGTTATTGTGGTATATCACATGATTCAGGAAATCAGTGATGGGCATCATAACGTTAAAGTCAACTCAGACGACACAGACGTACTGCCATATCTCGCTAACACCCTGCACGTTGAAATGCATAGACGTCTGGTCAATATAGTATCTTTCATGAAAGTATTATTGCCAATCAGTAATGTCATGTCCGTTAATATTGTTTGTCTGCATCCCAGAAGCCATCATGCTGAACATCTTTGCAATCCATGTCCTCACTGGGCGGGACATTGTTTTCTCCTTTGCTGTCAATGGAAACACTACAGTTCTTACCAAGTTAAAAAACAGAGGAAGAAATCATAGAATTCTGCTTCACTGCATAGCTTCGCTGCATCATCGGGCGCCGGGGACATTCATGAGGAAAATGCATCTTTTCAGCACGAAAATTGCAGCCAAGAGGTATGTCACAATAAAGCTCTTCAGCTTATCACCATCTATGAACAGTATCAGACACAATGTCTGGACGTTCAGATGTTACCGTGGAAAGTGGCTGGTGGCTCATTTCCAAACTTCAACCTTCTGCACTGTGACGACATGGTCTATGGAGATGCAGCTGAAAGCACCAAAAAGGCTCTTAACCTGTTTAGCTGCAGTTGTAAAACGAGCTGCAGCACAAGCTAATGTACTGTTCTGTATTCAGTTGTGCAAACGAAAGGAGACAACCCCTATAGCAATCCTGTTAGGGATGTGGCAGCTGAGACGAATCCAGCTGAAGACCACTAAAAACCAGTTTCCTACCTCGTCGGTGAATTGGATGTGACTCACCTAAAAATGAGAATTCTACCATTGAAGTTAATATGGTTGAACTAATGGGGCATTGGTGAAACAGTGATGACATGAAAGAATATCATTAATGACCTGAATTACACATCTGTTGACGCGGTAGTGATCAGTTTGTAGGTGTCTTTGGAGACTAAATGCATCTGCATCACCCCTCACCCATTCAACAATGGTTTTGTTCGAATTAAGATTAAGCAATTGGCACCATGTGTGTATGTCTATTTTTATATGCTTCTGTTTGTTTTTACAAACTCGATTATTTCCAACTGTAAAAAAAAAAAATACCACTGTTGAAGTTGTTTTCAATTGTAATGTGAAGGACACCGGACCTTTTCAGTGGCGGCTATCTCGGAGTTCGTCATTTATTGAAAAACGTTCAAATTCTCACAAGTGCCATCGATCGGATCTGGAACCGGAATTTAATTTTAATAATAATAATAATAATGGATGGCATTTATATAGCGCATATCCATTACAAAAATGCTCTATGCGCTTTACAGAATTTTCATTCAAAACCAGCAGGAAACTTTTCAATATACACCCAGTTACGAAACAGGGTATACTTAGGCCACGCTAAGACTGTTAGTTTGTTGGTGGTTGTCTGCAGATCGCACTGTACAGCACAGAAGGTTTTGTTATTTGACTTGTTTCTCAAGCCCTAACATATTGTTTCCGCAGCACATTCCGATATAATTCAAAATGAATGAACCTGGCTTGAACTGCAGTAATGAAACAACTAACTCTTGCTAGCAATATTGTATACATATCTCAGCATCAACAAAAGACGTAACGTACTATTACTAACATTTCTAAATATGTGAAGCAGTTCAGAGCGGATCCTCCAAATAGACGTATTGCTATAACTGCTATTATTAATAATTTGGTCTTCAAATTGTTGCATTATGTTTTTCCAAAACTTCTATGGGTACTTGTCTATGATAATAGGCAGTAAAGTTCAATCTTGGCCACCCGGTATATTTTATAAGATTTTTTAAAATATTGGACTCGCAATGTTTGGCGATATAAGGGGTATAGTTTTGATTTAGTCCAATAGATTTCTTGTAATAAACACAAATCAGTATGAATAACGTTAGAATAGTAGGAAATTGAATTCTTTTTAATTTGATGTATATTAAGCATGGGTATCTCTTCAATATTTGGCTTGGTACAACTTTATTATTGTCATTTTGGCTGAAAAGAGCGCAAATCTGTAGCGTCACGTAGGGGGTGTTTTTGACGAATTTCTTAGCGTTGCCACCCTTTATCTCAATATTACAAATTTAGGTACCTCCTATCCCAAGATGAACTGAGAGTCGCGACAACCCTTAGGATAGGCGCTGCAGTTTGCGAAGCAGGAAATGTCGACGTAGAAAACCACTTAACTGAATGGGCCCACACGGACTATCGTGTCGCTTGAATGCCGGTAGATTTCTACGGTACGCCGAAGTGAACCACATCAGTGAAAGGGGCTCTCACGCGCAAAAACATTTAAACATACCCTCCGTTTTGGGACCTAGCGGTATATCGCGGAGTGCAACGACGGTAAAAGACCTGACGCAGGGGCGACGACAAATAAAACAAAATAAATCCAACATACTTAACGCCCCAAACATAGGGCCGAAAACAAATAAAACTGAAAGTACATGACATTTCCCAACCACCCGGGGGGGGGGGGGTTATGTCTCGCTCTTTTCCTCTAGCTATGCTCTGGCGCAATCCTACTGAAAACAAGTCAAGGAAAGGAAAGAAACAGCTCGATGGGGAGCCCTTCTGGGGGCTTGGGAAGAAGGAAGAAAGGAATGGAGGAAAACAACAAGGCCAAGACAAGAAGGAACACAGGCAACCCTCTAGGGAGCCCTTCTGAGGGCTAAGAAAGCCTAGAGGATTACAGCAACGACAGCAATGAAATAAGTACATGTATTATTAAGACAGACAAGAACAAGAAAACGTGAAGTGGAAATGCCATGGGCAGCGATTCTCCTGAAATAAAACCTACAAACAAAAGAAACAAACAAAGAAAGGTTCCGTGTGGGCTATATTGACCACGAAAAAAACTTCGATTCGTTTTAACACTATGCAATCTTTGAAGCCTTCGGAAAGATCAATATTAACGAAGTCTACATAAAAACACTACAAAACACATAATATAAAGAAGCCTACGCCAGAATAAAAATTGCTAATCACGTATCAGAAAAGTTTGCCCATAAAAAGAGGAGTGAGACAATGAAACCAAATATCGCCAAAATTATTCACAGCAACAATCGAAGAAATATTTAAACAGTTACATCTAGAAAATGGCATAAATATTGATGGTGAAAATCTGCAAGACTTGAGATTTGCAGACAATATCGTAGTCTGCACAGAGGAAGTACACCAAATGGAAACCAATCTCAACATACTAAACAAACAGAGCAAGAACGTCGGCCTGAAGATGCACAAGGACAAAACTAAATACAAGAGAAACTCCGAGACAGAAGAAAAGGTTATAACTGAAAACAAAGTCATCCAAAAAGTCATAGAGTATAAATACCTAGGCCAGATAGTGAATATGGAACATACAAAAAAAAAAATGAATTAAACACCAGAGTAAGAGCAGCGTGGAATTCCTTTGAAAAAATCAGAAAGTTATTCCTGGACTCCAAACTGTCAATGTCGCTCAAGAAGCAAGTATTCAATCAATGCATTCTTGTAAGGATTATATGGTGGACCAACTTGGCCGATCACAAAACTGCTCACGAATAAACTAAGAACTATCCAGAGGGCAATTAAAAGAAAAATGCTTAACATCAGAATGCAAAAATAGAATCCCCCACGATGACATACGCAAACAAACAAAACTGAAAGAAGTAGTGGAATTCATGCTACAACAAAAGTGGAATTGGACCGGACACGTGGGAACAGGTGGTCAAAACACTGCACTGAATGGCAGCCAAGGACAGAAACAAGAACAAGAGGACGACCAGGAAGAAGATGGAAGGAAGACATTACAAAGAGAGGAGGAACAACGTGGATGAGGGAAACAACAGACAGAAGAGAAAGGAAAGCTTTGCCGGAGGGCTACATGCTGCAGTGGTTGGACAACGCATAAGTGAAGGTGAAATAATAATAATATAAACAGATTTAGACACACAAAAAAAATATATATAAAAAATCCCGATTTACCAAAAATCAAATCTCATATTTACCTTGAACTGAAGTGAGGCTCTCTGTCATATTCCAGTATTATATCAATCACAAAATTTGAAAGTTCCGTGCTAGCAAATTGCCATGATATGTGAGTAACAACTGAGTGGGCTGCATACATTCATGCAAGTGTTAGTCGTGCAGAGAAAGGGCTCGCACTCTTCATGCATTTATTTTCTGTCTCTCAGCTGACACAGGGTCAACCTCCCTGAATGTTCCCTGTGTGATGAAACTGTCCAAGCCCTTTATTGGAACATTCAAATCTTATGAATGGGCAATACTGAGACAAGGATGGAGCACTAGATATTCATATAATTTCAGAAACTGGACAAACATTCACTGTATTTAAATCACAAAGCGTCCCCCGGACCCATTTTTATCACTGGGTTCTTCTGAATAAAAATCTTAAGCTGTGTCTCTTCAGGCTCACCCGCATAATTTAAATAACCTTTACATACTTTCTAGATGCCAGTTCCACAGCAAAGTCTTAAGACATCCACATGGATTTGATTCACCATTAGTTTCTGCACTGCAACCTCCATGAAGATTAGAGATTAGAAGTAAAATTTCCAGGCAACAACAAAGACAGCACTAATGCCAAACTATGGCAGAATTGCATCCGTCCAAGACCTCCAGAGAAATGTACCTGACAGAAGTTAACAGCAAGCGCTTATGAGGTAAAAGCCACTGCCAATGTCTACTAGATGTCACTGACAGACAACACAAGGCTGCAACAGCATTGTCATCAACGTTAGCCATACTTTTTAGAAATATATGTGCATCCAAAAAGGGCCAAAAGTCAGCCGAGGACACACAGAAGCGATGTCTTTGACCATAGTGTCACCATAAATACGACGACTCGCCTAACAACAAAACAGTATTATAAAAGAGCTTGATTGCGAAAGTCCGGTCTCATAAGAGTGAGTGCACAAAAAATTGAGTTTCAATGAAATGCCCATGTCCTCACTGTAAGGCTGACAATATAGAAAGCTTTACATATCTGTGTTGTAAAAGAAAGAAGAAATAAAGAAAGATGGGCGTGGCCTTTCGCTGAAAAGAAGGAAATTCCTGAATAGAAAACTATCGCTAAAGGCGATTCTTGCATCATACAGCTGCAGTCAACTCAATCAACATACGCCGGAGAAAAGATATTTGGAATAAGCTTACTAAGGCGGCCGGGCGGCCAAAAAGTCAGAAAACCGATGAAACTGGGCAAACTTACATTCCTGAAGGAAGGAAGGGCGGAGGGATGGAAGGGAAGAAGGAAAGAAGAAAGGAAAGCAAGAAAGAAAGATCAGAAGGAAAGAAGAAAGAAAGAAATGGAGGGAGGAAGGAACAGAAAATAGATGGCATGCTGGTATAAAATAGGAAAATATCGAAAGGAAAATTGTCTATACACATAACTAATGTGTAACAAGGCTGCAGTAAAGCAGATCAACATACACTGGAACAAAGACACTTGGAAAACCGCGGCCAAAACATTAGATGAAAACTGAAAACTGATGAAATGCTGCAAAACTTACACCTGAAGGGAGAGGGGAAGGAAATAAAGAAAGAAATAATGGAGTGTGGAGACAGCTGTCAACGTGATAAGGGTTTCATTGTACTATCAAGCAACAAGACAGCAGACACAATACAGCACTAAGATAGAACAGAAGGAGACACTATCAGAGGCACCAACCACCCGCAAGAAAGAAGGAAAGAAAAAAAGAATCGTTTCTTCTGGAAATTCCAAAGACGACCAGCCAAGTACCTGATACTAATCTACCAGTATGGACCTTTCGCGAAGCCAAACTTATGAAATCATTCAAAATCTTCATCTATCAACCTTAACAAAATGGGTTTCTTTACATTATACAAAAGACCCCTGCGATCAAAGTAGGATCGAACTAGTCCAAAACCCATTACCAAACGACATTTTTTCTTTCTAATATGTTTAGCGGTTCCCATGGGCTTATTTAACACTGGATTAATATGAAGGAAACTCATAAGACATGATTTCTCAAGTTAACCCTTTGAATTTAAGTATTTTTCACATTTTATGGTTGTGATTGCCTGGGAAGGCAATCTGTCTAGGGAAAGCGCGGGGGGGGGGGGGGGGGGGAGGAATTGGGGGAGGGAATGCCAACTTCACAGCAAAGCCTTAAGACAGGATCACACTAGTGGTTTAACGAATTGCCTCGGTGTCAGGCTGTGAATATTGCAAGTTTTATGTACACCAATGTATTATTGTGTGACAGCGTCTTCATTTTTGGACCCCTGCGCTTACCGTCACGATGTAATAAATATCATTAATGTCTTCCAGGCATCACAGAATGAAAAACGATAGAAAATGGTGGGGGGGGGGGGGGGGAGGGGGTGGTGGTGAAAAACACAAAAAGGGAAGAAAGAAAGAGAAATAAATGGCCCCTTCAGTAAAAAGTGGGAAAACCCCGAACGGACACTACCGGTACCCGTATACCCTAAATGCTACGTTTGAGTTTGAGTTTAACGGAGGGTCGGCATGATAACGGCCACTTTGCACCTGTCACGGTTTTTTGGTTCTCTCTCTTTGAACTAGCTTTCAGTTCTCATGTGTTTTTGGATAAGATCAGATAAAAGTGAAGTTAGGAATCTACCGGGAAAAAGCCCGTACTAACAATTTTACGGGAAATGGCCCCTGCTAAAAAGTATGGCTATGAATTTAGTAAATATGATAAAAATCTGTTAAATCAACTTGTAGAGTTTGACCTCTTTTAGAAACGACAGGATCCACTGCGGGCCCACGTCAAAGAATAGTTCTTTAATGGAACCGCAGGCACCGTGTCTCTCTTCGGATATGCATGAAGTCTACACATTCAGTTAAAATGGGTTATATTGTTAGTTGGCAGATGCATACCACACATTCGGGGGGATCTCTCATCCCCCCCTCCCCAAGCAAAAAACTGTGTGAGAGGTGGATATGACTCCGACGGAGGCTGCAAATTACAATTTCATCTCTCCAATTTTGTTGAGAGGCATGAGTCCTCGGTCCAGGTTGATCTCGGATAAAGTGTAGTCTATTTGATGTTTGTTGATCCCATCTTTCCTGCCATCTGGATTTAATGAAGTTATTTATAAATGGTACGTAATATGGCTGCAGAAAACTTGATCAATACACACTGAACAAAAATGCTTGGAATACTTAGGCCAAAAAATGGGCACAACTTTTCAAAATCTTCCTGTCTCCTTACACTGGAATGGTTGAATTACACTCGACCTAGGACCTTTCGCGAAGCCAAGCTTATGTAATCAGTGCCTGAAACCTCATTAATCTTACAAGCTCTTCACAGTGCAAAGACAGCAAACTTCGCAAACGAATTTCCTGTTGATATTATATGAAGTGGCAACTGAATACATATACATGTAGCTTTTCATCAAAAACTAAAATAGTATCCAATATCTAAAACAAATATGTTTTGCTAAATACAGATGTGACAACAACCAGACTTTATTGCCCTGAATCGTATGACAAATTAAGGGAACTCTTCCCCTGGCCGTGGCTTTGCTGACACAGCATTCCCATTTTGTTGAAGCCAGCAAAAGCTAACAGTAACAAGCTGAACCAAGGTAAATGTGACAGACCAATTCAGTCAGTTTATCAACATAAAATTCGTGCTATTTAGATTTAGGATGGAAAATGCAAGCAAAAAGTCTGTTTTCTGCATATTCTGTAACCAAGCTCCACTGCATCTAAATCAGACGCAGGCTGCCTACAGCCCACATAGAACACATCAGTCAAGGAGATAAAAAATGTTTCTTTATAATTATGACTTCCCTTCACACTCCAAATCAAACAAGGAATTTTTCTTGGAAAGTCAAGATCTAAATATTTTGTCATTAACATAGGAGGGCTCTATTTTGAAGTGAGAGTATCTGGTCCTCTATATCCTCACATTTTTCAGGTGGGCCCTGTCGCGATGTGGGTTACATGGGGATATTTCGACTGACACTCTTTCGAGGTCCGCTCCCACAATCGACGAACACACAAAAATAAATACTTGCACTCTAGAAACTAAATAAATCAATTGCTTTCAATTTTAGCAGAACTGTAGAGCAGTTTAATTACAGGAATTAATGTAACAAATATAATTATAAATATATATATCAATTCAAAGGCAACTGAATCTAACTAATGGAACTACAGCTTTTATAAAGACTAACGAATTCAATCTAACTACTTGCAGGTCATATGAGTTATATGGCAAATAGAATCCGCGCACGTGGCGACAGATTTAACAGTTTAAATTCTATTAATTCAATGAGACATGTTATGATGTGGACATTTCCTCTAGACACGCCATGGAGAATGCTTGTACAACCATGCGTTGTCTGGCGGTAGCTCTGAAACTGTCTTCAAAAGTAAGTAGAACGGTTCACTTTCATCATTACAAATTAGTATAGACTCTCACCATGCGGCCCTCACTGGGAGTGAGAGCGCTGGATGTAAACGCTGTGGGTTTATACCAAACCAAGTAGCTTAGGCTCTGGAGCTTTAAATCAGGCCCCTCACAATGGACTGCTCAACTGCGTCTCCATGTCCCTCATCTGGCTGAGGACTATCGCCGTCCACCTCGTAAATGGATTTTCTACATGTGGCCCAGAACTAAGTTCTGTATGGCCTTAAATACTGGACTGCATCTGCAGCTTACCGTCTAATTCCTGGATTGTGATTGGTGCAACCACTTCTAGCTCAGCTGCCGAACTGAGTTATTTTAAGTAACAGCCCTACGCAACGACCTTGGGTCGACATCAAAGGTCGAATTACTTCAATACAATATAATATAAATTTTATAGCAATAAATTCTTAACATGTTCAAAACCCCGAGCTTTTACTCTGGATCACGGTTTTTCTGTACGTCAACAGACGTCTCAATAACATTTAATTCCTACTCACTGTCACGAGTGGAGTGAGCGATAGTTAATAATTACGGGGGGAAAGGAGGAGAGTAAAATTAACGCACGGAGACAGGGAAGAAAAGTCGTGCATGTCATGAGTGGGGGGTCTGAAGGAGGCGAAAGCGCTGTATAACTATCACTGCAAGTTAGAAGGTCCTAGGGAGCGGATCTGTGAATAATAGCCCATCGGGCAGAGATAAAAGGAAGCAGTCGAGAAGACTAGTGAGAGTCTTTCCAGTTATGACTGGTACGTAGAATGTTGATTGATTATTATGATTGATGTATTATATTATATTCGTCTATTACCATGATGTGAATAAGTATATGTGAGGAATGTGGAAGTCCTTGATATTGGATGAATGTGCGCCATGAGCGATAGATGAAAGTGAGTTCATGGATTTGTAGCGCGAGTGAGTAGTGTGTACTCCGATGGAAGTGTGTTACCGTAAGATGTGTGGTGAGTGAAAGGTGAACTAGTGTGTGTACGCTTCATGGATTGTAAGGAGAGGTGGAGTGAATAGAAATGGTAGGGTATTATACCAATGTAATGTTATTCTTGTAGGTGTCGGGGACGGGCCGCAGAGCCACCTCGATGAGCACGGGGGATAGGCCAGCATAGGGCCGGAGGCCACACATAGGCCAGAAGTGAGGCTGTCAGTGCAGGACAGTAGGGGCACATAAAGTCGTGGCAGTCAGGCCACGGACAGGGACGTAGATATGAGAGTGAATGAGAGACTATATTGTTGCCATGTTGATAGGCTAGTGAACTGATACTGTGTTGTTGCCATGTTGATGGCTATGGAAATAATAACGTGTTATTGCCCTGCTGAGGTGCTAGGGGAGTGCTAAGGTGTATGACAATAGGAAGGTGATATTGAGAGACTGCGGTGCCAGTGAATCATTAATGTACTATTAAGACCCTGAGGGGAGAGGCTGAGGCCGAAGTGCCTTTAGGAGTAACTACCGGATTGTGGATCCGAGGGAGAGTGTGTGTGAGAGTAAGGCCGTTGTACGGCAGTCATTTCAATAATATAATGTATGTAATTGCGCTATTATATGTATACTTATGTTTAATAAATGTGTGAGTCTGATGGGTTGTTTTGTTAAGTGTTAAACTCGTTGTTCGTGATTGTCGTCCTGTCATAACTATTACATCTCCCAGTCTGGGATTTGTGACACTGGGGGCTCGTCCTGTTTACCTGTGGTCATTTTGACATTGTGTATTCGTTATATCTAGTTGTTTTTCTGTTGTGCTAGGAATTTGTGCTGTTGTCTTTGTTCGTGGGATGAATGGAAATGTCATGATGATATGATTTATATATGTTTATAAATATGTATTGATGCATGTATTGCTATAAATATGTACTAATGTGTACTTAAACTTTCAGAGAGACAGTGTGTGTGCGTGCAGCCTGAGGAGACGAGCAGCCAGAGCTCCGATTGAAGGGAGGAGTTTGCTCAAAATTTCAAAAGTTGAAGGTTAAGTGAAAATTTTGTGCCCTGGGTTGGGGGCTGTCTTTTCATCTGTCTGTTTCCCTGTTTTTGCTGTTTTTGTCGTTATGGGTTATGCGGGCGGTGGCGCGGGTTTGCTGTGGTGGGCGTGGTTTGTCCTCTTCGGGAGGTGGGCTGGATTTGGAGCTTCGTTCATCACGGTGAACAGTTCTGTGGGGACCTGTGTTTTTGTTTGGATTGTAGCGTTCTGTCTTCCTCGTTGTTTTGGGAAGACGTTTCTCTTGTCCTTCTCCTCCCTATCTGTAGATACGTTCCTTTTTTTCAGACTCTGTTCTTGTTCGTACCGTGTTGTGTAATCGGCGTAGTAGGTTACATTTTTTTTTTCCATTATAGTTTTTTTTTGTAGAAGCTTTGTCCTAGTCTGGTTCGTTGTCCTTGACGTACTTGTGGTCCTTCTACTGTATTTCTTCATTCTTGTCGTTTCTAGTTTCTTTTATAATTAATAGTGCTAGGCATTTTATAGATATAGAATTAGTTTTGCTGTAAAGGTAAATTTCTGAATTGTATTCTGAATTGGGTATTGTTATATCTGGTGTGATCTCAGGTCTCTGGTCGTGTTGCTAGTGATCATACCGACAGGGTAGCCGTTTTCATAGTATACATGCCATAACCATAAATCTGTGAAATGGCGGAACTCCAACAACTAATGAAGTTGGGTAAGGAACTTGGCCTGGAGGGAGAGGAGTTACGCGGCTGGATTAAAGAACAGCAGGCAGAAATGCGCGATGAGCGTGCTAAGGATAGAGAGCAGGAAAAAAAGGCTCAGGAAGAGGAGAGGGAGTTTAAGTTAAAGGAGTTAGAAGATAAGCAGCAGGAGAGAGAGGCGCGAATAAGAATCGCCGAGTTAGAACTCAAGAAGAATACGCCAACGGAAACGGTTGAGCGGCAGGTACACAATAAAGGTGGCGTTAGGATTAAGCTCCCTACGTTCGACGACCGGAAGGACGACATAGACGCCTTCCTTTACAGGTTCGAACTGAACGCACAATTGCAATGGGGGGAAAATAAGGAATTATGGGCCACGTACCTGGCGTCGCTATTGCAGGGGCGAGCGTTAACCTACTTTAAAGAGCTACAGCGCGAAGACGTGCAAGATTACGATAAGCTGAAGGCTTTGCTGCTTCGCCGATTTGCGCGTACCGAGGAATATTTCCGGGAGCAGTTTAGGCGAGCACGTGCAGATACCAGGGAGGACTTTGCTGCCTTCGTCGCGAGACTGGCGGAGTATTTCGCGAACTGGGTAGACTTGGCGCATGTGGGCACGGATTTTGCTGAACTGAAAGACTTAATGATCCGTGACCAGCTGTACGCGTCGTGCCACAAAGATCTGGTGGCTTTCCTGGGGGGGAACGGGCCCGCGACGGTGCAGGAGGCGTCTGAGTTGGCGGAGGCATACCGTACGGCGCATCCGTCCAAACCGGTCGCCAGGGCGTACGTCCAAGATGCTGGGTACGTCGCCGTTGTCGAGGGGTCGCCGGCAGGACTTGGGGACAGGTCGCGTCAGCGTGGTGCCTATAGCGGGCAAGCCCAGGGGCAGCGTAGGGGCTATCGCCAATCACCGGCATATGGATCCGGTAAGTTTGACCGAGCAGGAGGGCTAGGTCGCGGTAATGGCCGGGGGCGAGTTGTGACCTTTGCCGATGACCGACGGCATAGGGACTCTAGTTCCGGTCGCGAGGGGTCACGGGGACCCAGGCCTAGAGCAGCACAGGGAGCGGAGTGTTGGACTTGCGGACGCGTGGGTCACTTTTCGCGCGAGTGTAGGGCCGCGAAGTGTTGGAACTGCGGAAGAGCAGATCACATCAGCGTGAACTGCCCTGCAGGTAGGATAGCGGCGAACGTGGACAGTGGCTCCAGTCCATGTTCCCCAAATAAATTTCATCATGCGGCTGCGTGTGTTACATCGGACAACGGAGGCGGACAGTATTCTAAGTGTCCCAGTTGTGAGAAGTTATTATCTTCCGGTATTTTACCTTGTGGGAGAAAGATCCCCGTTATAAATTCATGTCATACAGGAGGTGGTCTTAGGGTTTATCCGGGGTTTGTTGGGGACGAACCGGTCTCGGTTTTACGAGATACAGGATCTACCGTTGTGGGAGTGCATAGGGATTGCATTCGGGATTCACAGCTTACAGGTGAGACTGTCCCGTGCATCCAATTTTCGGGGGCCATTGAGAAATTACCCATGGCAAAAATAATGATAGATACACCTTTCCTTAGCGGGGAAGTCGAGGCAGTCGTTGGTTGTTTTCCAGGCGCCCAGCTCATCATTGGGAATGTATCACGGGTAGTTTCCCCTTCCGATGAGAACGTGCAAGCATGGTCGCAATCAAAAGGTATTGACTTTTGCGCCGCGGTCGAAACACGCCGACGGGTAGCCGATAAAGATAAGATTAGACCTTTGGCTACGCCAGCGGTCAACCTAGATATCACGCCAGAGCGCTTGGCGAGATTACAAAGGGAGGACCCATCATTAAACCCATGTTTTGGGGAAGCGCGAACCGAGAAAACGAGGAGATATAAGAACGGGTCATCTTCTTTTTTTGTCCAGGGGGGCATTCTGTTCCGTATGTACGTCACAGGGACTTCCGTTCAAAAGCAGGTCGTCGTGCCACGGTCGTTGATTGCTACGGTATTGCGTCTGGCCCATGATGTTCCATTAGCGGGTCATATGGGAAGTGCTAGAACCAAGGAGAGAGTTCTAAAAGATTTTTATTGGCCGTCAGTATACAGAGATGTGCGGTTATATTGTAAGACGTGCAGTGCGTGCCAAAAGACGACGCATAAGGGTCGTTCACCCCAGGCTCCTCGTCAAGAGATCCCCACGGTTTCGGAACCGTTTAAAAAGGTTTCAGTACCTTGTTGATTTAAGAGAAAGACTATCTTCAGCGCGCACTATAGCACAAGAAGCTTCTGGTATCGCTTCGAAAAGAGCAAAAGACTATAAAGATAGAGGCTCCAAACTGAGAATTTTTAAGCCAGGAGACAAGGTTCTGTTGTTGTTACCTACCGACCATAATAAGTTATTGATGACATGGAAAGGTCCTTATGTTATTGAGCGAGTTGTTTCAAAGGTAGATTACGCTATCCACATTGATGGAGCGAGTAAGGTTTTCCATGTTAACATGCTACAGAGATTTTATGAGAGACCACAGTATCTGTGTGCACAGACAAGACCAGAGGAGACTGTCTTCTCTGCTGCTTGTACGGGGGTCGTAGACCAGTTGGACTGTGACGTAAGCGACACCGAGGCGCAGGAGGAGTTACAAATTCAATTGCCGGAGTTAACTCCGACACAAGGTTACAGGGACGTAAAAATTAACCCTGACCTTACGAGTTCAAGGAGTAGGGAACTTGAGACCCTGTTAGCGTCATTTCCGGATGTTGTTACGGATTTGCCGGGTCGCACTACGGTGATCCAGCACCAAATAAAGTTGACTTCGGATAAGCCGGTATTTCTTAGACCTTATCCGCTGCCGTTTTCTTCGAGAGATAGAGTCATAAAGGAAGTTGAGTCAATGTTGAAGTTAGATGTGATAGAACCATCAACATCGCCGTATTCATCACCCATCGTCCTCGTGAAAAAACTTGATGGATCGGTGCGGTTCTGTATTGATTTTCGAAGATTGAACACTATTACGGTAGGCGATAGGGAGCCTATTCCGTTTCAGGAGGAATTAATGGCTTCATTGGCCGGGTCCACGTGGTTTTCCAAGATAGATTTAACGAAAGGTTATTGGGAAATCCCGCTCACTGAGGAGTCTAAACAATACACGGCGTTCCAAACGCCCATTGGATTATTCCAATTTAAGGTCATGCCATTTGGGTTGGTAAACGCGCCAGCGACGTTTGCACGATTAATGAGACTAGTGTTGAAGGACATACCTAATGTCGTGTCATTCTTTGACGATATAGCATGCCATACGTCGACATGGTCTGATCATATTCAGACACTAACAGTAATTTTTCAACGATTACGTCATTTTGGGTTAACTGCTAAACCCGCAAAGATGGATTTGGCATGTCCAGAGATAATATTCTTAGGACATATTGTGGGTAGAGGTGTTCAGAGACCTGAAGAAACAAAAATTGACAAGTTAGTAGGGTTGCAAATCCCAAAAACAAAGAAACAAGTCAGAAGCTTAGTGGGGATTTTAAATTATTACAGAAAGTTCATTCCAAATTTTTCCTCCTTGTCATCTTCTCTTACTGACCTTACTAAGAAGGGACAACCCGATAAGGTCCAGTGGACGTCTGAATGTCAGACATCATTTGATAATTTGGTGACAGCATTATCATCGTCACCCATTCTGATATTGTCCGATTTTCGATCTAATTTTATCCTCAGAACGGATGCGTCGGACTCTGGTGTCGGCGCTTGTCTTCTACAGGAGAAGAACGAATGTCTCCACCCTGTATGTTATGTCAGTAGGAAGTTATTGCAGAGAGAAAGAAAGTATTCTGTGATAGAGCGTGAGTGTCTTGCCATTGTCTGGTCCGTCCAGAAACTAGGACGTTATCTCATGGGACGAGAATTTTGTATCCAGACAGACCACAAGCCACTGACATTTTTGTCGAAGAATCGTTCGTCCAGCCCACGCTTGTCTAGATGGGCATTGGCTTTGCAGCCGTATACCTTCGTTATTCAACCAATTCCAGGAACCAGCAATCATATCGCCGACTACCTTAGTCGAGCCTAGGGCAAGATTTCAGGAGCTTATACATCGGAGGACAGGAACATTGACAGGATCTGTGTGAATAAGTCGACTTTAAAATATTGACATTATAAATATGATATGAAGAATGGTTGATAGGTTGAATGGTTTTTGATTCTGTATTAAGTATTGTGGTTAGTTAGCTATTCATGATGTGACACATATATGCATATTGCAGGCCATATTGATCCCCATATTTTCCCCTGATTTCGGTATTCTATATACTAGGGGAACTGGTAGGTCATCTTTAATGTGGGTATTGCTCAGGCTCACTCGTTGACAGTCATCTTGATGCGATTTGAAATTAATTGCATTAATTTTTTTGGGGTGGGGGATGATGTCACGAGTGGAGTGAGCGATAGTTAATAATTACGGGGGGAAAGGAGGAGAGTAAAATTAACGCACGGAGACAGGGAAGAAAAGTCGTGCATGTCATGAGTGGGGGGTCTGAAGGAGGCGAAAGCGCTGTATAACTATCACTGCAAGTTAGAAGGTCCTAGGGAGCGGATCTGTGAATAATAGCCCATCGGGCAGAGATAAAAGGAAGCAGTCGAGAAGACTAGTGAGAGTCTTTCCAGTTATGACTGGTACGTAGAATGTTGATTGATTATTATGATTGATGTATTATATTATATTCGTCTATTACCATGATGTGAATAAGTATATGTGAGGAATGTGGAAGTCCTTGATATTGGATATAGCAATGTGCGCCATGAGCGATAGATGAAAGTGAGTTCATGGATTTGTAGCGCGAGTGAGTAGTGTGTACTCCGATGGAAGTGTGTTACCGTAAGATGTGTGGTGAGTGAAAGGTGAACTAGTGTGTGTACGCTTCATGGATTGTAAGGAGAGGTGGAGTGAATAGAAATGGTAGGGTATTATACCAATGTAATGTTATTCTTGTAGGTGTCGGGGACGGGCCGCAGAGCCACCTCGATGAGCACGGGGGATAGGCCAGCATAGGGCCGGAGGCCACACATAGGCCAGAAGTGAGGCTGTCAGTGCAGGACAGTAGGGGCACATAAAGTCGTGGCAGTCAGGCCACGGACAGGGACGTAGATATGAGAGTGAATGAGAGACTATATTGTTGCCATGTTGATAGGCTAGTGAACTGATACTGTGTTGTTGCCATGTTGATGGCTATGGAAATAATAACGTGTTATTGCCCTGCTGAGGTGCTAGGGGAGTGCTAAGGTGTATGACAATAGGAAGGTGATATTGAGAGACTGCGGTGCCAGTGAATCATTAATGTACTATTAAGACCCTGAGGGGAGAGGCTGAGGCCGAAGTGCCTTTAGGAGTAACTACCGGATTGTGGATCCGAGGGAGAGTGTGTGTGAGAGTAAGGCCGTTGTACGGCAGTCATTTCAATAATATAATGTATGTAATTGCGCTATTATATGTATACTTATGTTTAATAAATGTGTGAGTCTGATGGGTTGTTTTGTTAAGTGTTAAACTCGTTGTTCGTGATTGTCGTCCTGTCATAACTATTACATCTCCCAGTCTGGGATTTGTGACACTCACCCCTTCCCTCTTTACTACCCCTAGTTCAAAACACGAGATACAACAAGTGCTCAGTCATGCACACCTACGCTGTCCCTCTATCCTTCCCCACCTTCTGTCTATCTATCAGGGAAAAAACTGTTCAAAACACATTGTTTACGAGACCAGCTCAAGGCCAAGTTATGCTGGCTCGTACAATAATTACGTTTCTAAAAATTACTTACTGCTCTCGCAAAAATTTACTCTTATGAATTAAATCTGGTCTTGACACATCCCCCACCCCAGTGAAAACTTAGGGTTTGAACGACACAATGTGTACTAAAGTCATTAAGTCAGAATACATTTGGAAGCCATATGGAAAAACTATAGCGTTAACTGAAAGTCATGAAAAAAATTGTTGAGAACGTGCATTCTGAAGGACATATGCGACGTTCTATAATATATGTGGTAATTGTGTATAGTGTAATATATGTAATGTAACAATATCGTTACAATTAAAGTGATAACCTATTTCACAAAGACATACTGTAAAGACTTAAAATATTGAGCATCTAGCTCATAGCTTCACTGAGCGTAATTATGACATATATAACATGTACAAACAATGGTTAATCTAACGTAATGGTATCCTGGCAGCAGTAGGTCTGGTCCCTTGGTTTGCCATTTCCTCATCTCATTGACCCGCAGACAAAGGCATCAAGGTTGTCTGGAACTCAGGTCTTGGTCAGAATGGACGCTAGTGGATAAAGGAATCACATAAATTTTGAGAAAGTATGCCCATAACTTGTAGGACAAATAATGTGAAACCATCCACGGTCTCCGAATAAGGTGAAAAATGCTCAACCTCAATGTTTACAGACTATATAATGATACTAAATTAACCGGGACAACACATCGGCTTGTAGATTATCATTCCCAGGTATAGCTCTAATGATAAATTTGTATTCCTGGAGCGCAAGGCTCCATCGGGTAAGTCGCGCATTTCTCGCTCTGTTCGACTTGAGGAATAGTAATGGACGATGATCCGTTTCAATTATAAATTCGGACATTAATAAGTATCGAGAAAATGCATCGACCGCGTAAACAATCGCGAGACACTCACGTTCGATAATCGCATATCGAGTCTCTCTATCAAGTAGCTTCCGGCTTGCGTAAAAGCACGGACGTAAGGAACCTTCATGCTCTTGGAGCAACACGGCGCCGATACCTTTATCCGACGCATCTGTACGGACGACGAAGGTCTGGCGAATATCTGGTAAAACAAGCAGGGGGAAAGTAGAAAATAAATTCTGAATAGTCTGAAGGGCATCAGCGCACTGAGGCGTCCAGACGACTTTATTTGGAAAATTCTTCCTCGTTAGATCAGATAACGGGGCTGAAAGGGAAGAAAAGTTTGGTATGAACTTCCTGTAGTAATTCAAAAGTCCCAACAAGCTGCGGACTTGTTTTTTAGTTTTAGGGGGTTGAAGTTTCAAAATAGTGGATATTTTGCGATTGTCTGGAGTCTGAACCCCGTGGGTTATGGTATGACCCAAGAAGTTTATGTGGGAATAGCCCAAGAAGACCTTACTGGGCCTCGCGGTAAGGCCAGCTCGGCGAAGAGTGGCAAAGACTTCACGAAGGGCCATCAAGTGGCCAGCCCAATCGGTCTGAAAAATACATATATCATCGAAGTAGGATAACACGCAGCGCAGTTCATTTAATAAGATGTTCATCATGCGCGCGAAAGTTGCTGGTGCAGTAACCAGTCCAAAAGGCATATATTTCCATTGCATTAAACCCAAAGGGGTTTGAAAGGCTGTATACTGTTTACTATCCTCTTCGAGAGGAATCTGCCAATATCCTTTGGATAAGTCTATTTTAGAGAAGATAGTGGCGTTAGATAACCGCGCGAAAAGGTCCTCCTGATTGGGAATGGGTTCCGCATCATAGATGGTAATAGCATTGAGCTTTCTATAGTCAATGCAGAAGCGCACGGTATCGTCTTTCTTCTTGACTAACACAATGGGCGAGCAATAAGGGCTTGTAGACCGCTCTATTACGCCTAATTGTAACATTGCACGTACCTCGGTGATTATTGTTTCGTGAGCGTGCAGCGGGTACGGGTACGGTTTTACAAAAACAGGCACGTCTGTCTGGAGACGGATTACATGTTGGACTAAAAACGTACAACCGGGCAGGTCAGTGAACACTGTCGCAAATTCTTGGAGCAGGTCCGTAAGGTCCTGTTTTTGAGACGGCGTAAGCTCATCACTGATATTAATATCACTGATGCTCTCGGAGGCTTGTAATATGGGCAAGGATCTGTCGATACTTAACGGGTCCTCGTCGTCGACAGTAACTAAAGCCGCGTTGGCCCTTGCGATGACATGAACGGAGTCGCCTCGACGACGATCATCGCTAGGCAGGTACTTTTTGAGCATATTAATATGGAATACTTTTTGCTGCCCGCGGATGTCTATCAAGTAATTGACTCTGGAGAGTCTCTTTTGGACTCTATATGGTCCCTTCCACGTTAGAAGGAGTTTATTTTGCGTTTGAGGCAAAAGTACAAGTGTCAGATCTCCGACGGTTAAGGCGCGCATTTGGGCGCCCTGATCGCGATAAAATTTTGAAAGACGCGCCCTAGCGCATGCAAATTGCAGGGCCGTTTGACATGCATTAACAATTCGTTGTCGGAGATCGACAACATATTGATACGCGGAGCGCGTATCATAATCATCGGTTTCCGAACCGGTGAACAATTGACTAAGAATGGCCATCGGGCCACGTGGTTTACGTCCGTATAATAGTTCAAATGGGGAGAAACCCGTGGACGCGTGTGGGAGTTCCCTATAGGCGAAAAGAATAGCGGGGAGCTGACGGTCCCAGTCTCCTGGTCTATCGGCAGATACGCGGGCTAACATTGCCTTCATGCTCGCGTTCCACCGCTCGCAACAACCGTTTGATTGCGGATGATAGGGGGACGTTAATTTCTGCCTAATGCCCGCTAACTCCAGCACCTTTTTGTATAGTTCAGAGGTGAATTGTGGACCTCTGTCGGAAAGAATCTCGCCGGGAAATCCGACTCGCGAGAAAATAGTCATAAGCGCTTCAGCGATATGGTCAGCCGTAATGTCTTTCAAGGGAATAGCCTCAGGCCAGCGCGTCGCGTAGTCGATGACCGAAAGAATAAAACGGTGGCCCCTATCTGATTTAGTAAGAGGGCCCACCAAGTCAATCGCGACCCGCTGAAATGGGATTGAGACTGGAGGCATTTCCTGTAGGGGCGCGCGCGATGCCTTACCTTTGGGTGTACGTTTTTGACACACATCGCAGCGCGCCACAAAACGGTTGACGTCCGCGTATACTCCAGGCCAAAAAAAATGTGCCAATATTCGTGACTTGGTTCTGGCTGAACCTTGGTGGCCTGAAAAGGAAGTGTCGTGCGCGAGACGCAAAATATCACGACGGAACGACTTAGGAACTACCAGCTGTTCGACGGCGTCGCGTTTATTTCTGAAATTTCTATAAAGTAATTTATTCTTAATAAGGAATGGAGAGGCATTTCCATTCTGAGGTTGAACCCTCGCAAACAGCGGTTGAAGTGAAGAGTCGTTTTGTTGTTCTCTGTAAAAAATGGAAGGCGTGACATTGAAATCAAAAACGGGGGTCGCTAAATTACTATCCGGTGGACGCTTTGACTGTTGTCGGGTGATTACACACGCAACTTCTTCTGTCCAGATGTTCAAGTCGCCGTCAGGTGTATCGTTCACCTGTGGTAAGTTACCAATTATTAAATCGGCAACCGGATTCGGTAAAACACACGCCGTTACGACACCGGTAATAAATGGCGTGGCGACGTAGACCTCCGCGAGTCGGAAACGCTCGACGGAGCCCCCAAAAGTAATACATGTTGCCTCTTGTTCAATAAGTTGGGTCGGTCGAACCAAAGACTCCCGGACACCTATGGTGGTGCATCCTGTATCCCGTAACACGGACGCGGGTATGGCATTTACATGACCTTTATATAATGTCAATGACCCGTGCCGATGAAGGGCCGACATCACCGGGACGGCGCCCGTCATGGGCGACGTGAGTTCGACGGGGCTGACATTCTGTGCAGCCGGAACTACGACAGTGCAAGCATTCGCAGCCTCGAATTTTACTTTACAATGCTTTGATATATGCCCAGGTCTATTGCACCGATAGCACCTGATAATATTCACGTTACGTTGGGGTGGCATTGGAGGCGCGTTATATGGAGTAGTAAAATATGCCCAAGGAGGTGGGCATGGTGGGCCTTGATACTGGAAGCCCTTGTAATTATCCCGACGCGGTGGACCAGAAAAATTTTGCGCTTGTGGTCCAGTGGGTGGTCCAGCACGTCGCGGAAAACCGCGCGATCGATTCGGTGGCGGTTGGGAGTATGCCCTCGGAGACGGTGTCTGGCGATTAGTAGGACGGGAATTTCTACTTCCCGCAGGTGGAGCACCACTGACTCCGGCATAAAAGGGTTCGCTTGTTTTTGGTTTCGCCAGCGAACGATTGGGATGGGCAGAAGCATACTGCTCCGCCAACGACGTGGTTTCTATTAATGTTTTCGGTGCCCACTCTTTAAGGTGGGACACCAGATCAGGGTGACACGCGTTATAAATTTGGTCCTTTAATATTAGCTCGTACAGCCCTTGAAAGCTACCGTCAGCGATGCCGGCTAACTGAATCCAGCGGTCGAGGTAGTGCTTTAATCGATCAACGTACGTAGAGAAGTTTTCGGATGGGTCCGGTTTACACGTCCGGAATCGTTGGTGAAACCCGTCCTCTGTATGTTGAAATCTTTTGAGAAGAGCCTTTTTAAGGACATCATAGTTTTTAGAATCTTCAATATTGAGGCCATGAAATACCTCAAGCGCACGACCAGTCAATAAATTTGCAAGGCACGAAGTCCATTCCGTGCGGTCCCAACCGGCGGCTACAGCGTGGAGCTCAAAGCGATGGATGTAAGAATCGATGTGGTCGATCTTATCATTGTAGGTCGGTAGCTTCGGCTTAGTTTTAACATTATTCGCGGATGCTAGCGGAGCCGCGGTGGGCTGGATGGCCTGCAATTCTAGTTTCTTTAGAAAAATTTCATGCTCTCTTTGAGCCGCGTTCTCAGCTCTTTTTCGTTCTTCTTTTTCTCTTTCTCGTTCTTCTTTTTCTCTTTCGTGTCGTTCTTTTTCTCTTTCTCGTTCGCGTTCCTCGGCCTTCTCGGCTCGTTCTGCGGCGCGCTCCTCTCGAGCCAGCTCTTGGTCTTCCTTTTGTTTCCTTTCGCACCAAGCGGGTAGCTGATCATCGGGGACGCCCAACAGCTTCGCCGCGTTAATATAGGCAGAGTAATCAGTCATTATGGTTAAGACTCCGAATAGGTCTCTATATGAGATCTAGTATTGATAAAGGTCAGGTATCCGGATCCTTCACGCGATAACCTGCGTACAGTGAACTATGTTAGCACTGTATTCTTTACGATTATCCGATTAAAATAACAATCTTAATTATTAACCTGAAGTTATCAATTATCCCTGAGGCCAATTGACCTCGTCGGGTGGCCGCTACTAAGAACGACGAATTACCAACACTGTTCCTTCGTTATACAACTTGCAGTGTCCTTACTGTTATCACTGCGTAACTAATGTTTATGACGTATAAATCAACGACAATTTTATTTCGTTGATTAAAATTACAGCTATCTTTATATAGCTATCGTATATTTTAAATTCCGAGGTAAATTCTATTACCTGAAGTTCTTTTTAAGAACTACTATTTCAGTACTTAGTTACTGAAGATTCAAGGCAGGTGCACAACTGCGCTTGAATGGGGAATCTCTATTCCCAACAATATATTTAACTTCCGGCCTATGAGCCTTACTCGTCACAACAACCAGAGAATATAATCAATGCGTCAACATTGACGCATGATTCACACAGGCAATATATTTAAGAAAAGGAATGTATAATTACAATGTACGTAAGGTGTAATAAAAAAAAAAACACGAAACTCGACGCTAGACTAACAAGAAAAGACGGACAATAACAAACTCTACAGTCTGAACATATTTACAGATAGGATTAAGAAGAGGACAAGAGAGACGTCTTCCTAAAACAACGAGGAAGATAGAAACGCTACAATCTAAACAAAATGTACAGATCCCTATCAAAGTCTATTCTCACGAATGCGAATCCTCACTGTTTTAATCACCACTGGTTGTTGCGAGACCGCAGACGCTGTCGTCGAAACGGCAAAATCGGCGACCAAGCCACCACTTTGGCACAGAGGACACGCACACGTAAGAACGCCCTCGCCACCGCCCGTGGGTTCCTAAACACAGAGAAAAAGTAAAATGAGCCTGTAAAACAGAAGGAGGAACACTCAACTCCTTAACGCAGACGATATTAAGGATGGAATCACTTAACTCAAGGAACTGGTGGAGATTCCTTTAGCCCTTGCGTACACCACAGTCAGTACGTTTATCTTTCTTCGTTTAGTTATGTTGAAGTCTCCTTGGCCTCGATCCTCGGGTCAATGGGAGAGCCGGAAATATGTGGAACAAATAATGAAAGAAAGCAGTATACAAAACTAAATACAATGAAGTAATTAAAGTAGCTCAACGTGAAGACCACGTGAGCACTGAAACTGAAAAAAAACAAAAGTTAATCAAAGAGAAAACCGATATTATACTCCAATCTAAATAACCTATAAACTAAACAATGTCCCCTCCAGTGTCGCGATGTGGGTTACATGGGGATATTTCGACTGACACTCTTTCGAGGTCCGCTCCCACAATCGACGAACACACAAAAATAAATACTTGCACTCTAGAAACTAAATAAATCAATTGCTTTCAATTTTAGCAGAACTGTAGAGCAGTTTAATTACAGGAATTAATGTAACAAATATAATTATAAATATATATATCAATTCAAAGGCAACTGAATCTAACTAATGGAACTACAGCTTTTATAAAGACTAACGAATTCAATCTAACTACTTGCAGGTCATATGAGTTATATGGCAAATAGAATCCGCGCACGTGGCGACAGATTTAACAGTTTAAATTCTATTAATTCAATGAGACATGTTATGATGTGGACATTTCCTCTAGACACGCCATGGAGAATGCTTGTACAACCATGCGTTGTCTGGCGGTAGCTCTGAAACTGTCTTCAAAAGTAAGTAGAACGGTTCACTTTCATCATTACAAATTAGTATAGACTCTCACCATGCGGCCCTCACTGGGAGTGAGAGCGCTGGATGTAAACGCTGTGGGTTTATACCAAACCAAGTAGCTTAGGCTCTGGAGCTTTAAATCAGGCCCCTCACAATGGACTGCTCAACTGCGTCTCCATGTCCCTCATCTGGCTGAGGACTATCGCCGTCCACCTCGTAAATGGATTTTCTACATGTGGCCCAGAACTAAGTTCTGTATGGCCTTAAATACTGGACTGCATCTGCAGCTTACCGTCTAATTCCTGGATTGTGATTGGTGCAACCACTTCTAGCTCAGCTGCCGAACTGAGTTATTTTAAGTAACAGCCCTACGCAACGACCTTGGGTCGACATCAAAGGTCGAATTACTTCAATACAATATAATATAAATTTTATAGCAATAAATTCTTAACATGTTCAAAACCCCGAGCTTTTACTCTGGATCACGGTTTTTCTGTACGTCAACAGACGTCTCAATAACATTTAATTCCTACTCACCCCTTCCCTCTTTACTACCCCTAGTTCAAAACACGAGATACAACAAGTGCTCAGTCATGCACACCTACGCTGTCCCTCTATCCTTCCCCACCTTCTGTCTATCTATCAGGGAAAAAACTGTTCAAAACACATTGTTTACGAGACCAGCTCAAGGCCAAGTTATGCTGGCTCGTACAATAATTACGTTTCTAAAAATTACTTACTGCTCTCGCAAAAATTTACTCTTATGAATTAAATCTGGTCTTGACAGGCCCTTATTATATGAAAGGTTGCCCATGTAGATCTCATTATTTGGACAGACAACACTCAACAATAACATACATTTTCATAAAGTTGCATACATTTTATTGAACAATTTTAACAGTACATTGCACAACAGCGGGTAAGAACCAACACTGAATTGCAGTAACTGTAGACAGATAGTGGCCTTTTGCAATACCATGCCTAGAGGTATGATGATGCGGTTTTGTCCCTTTACTTTTCCAGTTCCAGTGCCATGACAGACATTCTTGATTGTGACGTCGACAGTCAGAAAGAAACATTCCTTCCTAATGAGCACGAATATTAATGTTGTGTATCCAAAAGCTGTGAGCCAAAGTATTGAGAAGTAATTATACATACCTGTATGTGCCTGTTTAACCTGCATCGCGATGAACAATTTCATATTTCAATTGGATCCTCGGATGATCAGTGGCAAGTGGCACTTTAGTGATTGGATTTTAGGGAGGATAACCTTTTCTAGTTAATCTTGAGTTGAGGGGTGGGTTTACGGATAGGAGCAATGGATAGGGACAGATTTAATTACAGCTTTGGGATTGGGGATAGGATTAGTAATATTATTAAATTTCAGGTTTGATCATGTAATATCTTTTCTATTTCTTGCCCCATTAATAAGCTGGTTTTTTATGAGTTAACCGGATTCGGTAAACATTCTACTTTTTAGATGTTATACGAACCAATGAATATGATGGGGAATGGTGGTCAGAACTTGGTGGTAACTCAATCATTGACCAGTGAAATTCATTTGACTTCTGAGGGTCTAGAATAACATCAATCTGGGGAAAAGTGACAAATTGCAAGTTGTAGGGGCAATTTAGAGCAGAATTTCAGCAGATTTGAATGTTTATTTTTGTTTAGCTTATAATTAATGTCGCCCGTGCAGATGCGGGGCTCTCTTGTAGAAGAGGGACAGCAGAGAATACATCTGACGTGATACTGCGTGTCGTAAGAGGCGACTAAAGGTGCAAAGGTCCTGGTCTCCCGAGAAGAGCCAGTTGGCGGTGGGCCAACTACCCGCCCTGTAAAAATAAACCAGTTACAGAAACACAAGCAAATACTTCAAATCAGTCTTTTATCTTGGGAGAAGGGGGAGCATCTGCACCTGTAGATTCAATGAAGGACAATGGACAAAGCCGAAAGGACGCCACTGGCCCGACTGCTCCTTCATCAAGCAAGTCACTCCGGATTGCGTCGTGGAATGTCCGCTCCATGTATGAAGCAGGAAAGAGTGCCCAGGTTACAATGGAGATGAGGCGATACAGACTGCACATACTTGGAGTTAGTGAGACCCGCTGGATACAGTCCGGACTGAAACAACTTAATACTGGGGAAAAGATTTTGTATTCTGGAAGGGAGGACAAAAAGCATACAGAAGGAGTAGCGATCATCTTGAGCAAGCACGCCCAGAGGTCACTGAGGGGATGGGAACCCTATGGAAGGAGAATTATATTGGCATCATTTACTACTAAGAACAAGAACATCAACATGAACATTGTGCAGATATACGCCCCAACAAATGAAGCAACCGATGAGGACAAGGACGACTTCTACAACCAGCTTCAGGAAATAGTTGACACATTGCCAAGAAAAGATGTGAACATTATAATGGGAGATGCCAATGCCAAGATAGGACAGGACAATACAGGGTATGAGGACATTATGGGGTGCAATGGTTTAGGACAAATGAATGAGAATGGAGAGCGGTTTGCAAGTTTCTGCGCATTTAACAGCTATGTGATTGGAGGTTCAGTATTCCCACACAAGAGGATCCATAAGGCCACTTGGATTTCACCGGATGGAGTAACTGAAAATCAGATTGACCACTTTTGCATCACCCGACGATTCAGACGCTCACTAGAGGATGTCATAGTACAGAGAGGAGCAGATGTTGGATCTGACCATCACATGCTGCTGGCAAGACTCAAACTCCGCCTCAAGAAACAAGGTACCAGAGCAGGAACAAAGAGGAGAAAGTTTCAAGTGAGCCTTCTGGATGGAGACAAGAAGGAAGAGTTCCAGCTGACACTGAGGAATAGATTCAAACCTCTTGTTGACCTCGAAGAGACAGTAGATTTGGAGACTCACTGGGCTAAGGTAAAAGGAGTATTTACATCGACATGTCAGGATGTTATTGGGGAAAAGAAAGTGGACCACAAGGAATGGATCAGTCAAAAATCACTGGACTTGATAAGGATAAGAAGAGACCTAAAAGAACGGGTAAATGCAAGTCGTACAAGAAGCTCAAGAGTTGGTAACCAGGAAGAGTACCGAGCATCAGCTAAAGAGGTCAAAAAATCAATTAAAAAAGACAAAGAGGAGTTCATAGGAATGTTAGCAGAGAAAGCAGAGAAGGCAGCAACAGGAGGACACATGAGGATCCTCTACCAGACTACAAAGACTCTTGCTGGAAAATATGGAAAACCTGAAGTTCCTGTCAAGGATTACAACAGGAAGGCTATTTTTGGAAAGGAAGCTCAGGCAAAAAGATGGATAGAACATTTTAACAGCCTCTTGAACAGACCTCCACCAAGCAACCCACCCGACATTCTACCCGCAAGAAATGATTTACCGATCAGTTGCGACCCTCCGACTAAAGCAGAGATTAATGATGCCATAAAGCAGTTAAATCGAGGCAAGGCAGCTGGACCAGACCAGCTCCCACCAGAGGCGCTGAAGGCAGATGCTGCTGGGGCTGCAGAGGGTCTGCACTCACTATTCTCGAGGATTTGGATCGGAGGCAAGTTTCCAAAGGACTGGAAGGAAGGACACCTCGTGAAGCTCCCAAAAAAAGGGGACCTCAGCAATTGTAGTAACTACAGAGGAATCACACTTCTCTCCATCCCAGGAAAGGTTTTCAATCGGATTATTCTCAAGCGAATACAGAATGCAACAGACCAAAAACTTCGCGAGGAGCAAGCTGGTTTCAGGAGTAATCGATCAACCACCGACCAGATCGCCACGCTGAGAATCATAGTAGAGCAGTCGCTAGAGTGGAACTCCCAACTGATAGTGAACTTCCTTGACTACGAGAAGGCCTTTGATAGCATCGATAGAGAAACACTGTGGAGAATATTGAGACATTATGGAATCCCAGAGAAGATGGTGAATCTTATCAAGAGCATGTACGAGGGGACAAGTTGCAGAGTCGTACATGATGGTGAGCTTACTGACAGCTTTGATATCAAGACTGGTGTTAGGCAGGGTTGTTTGCTGTCCCCATTTCTGTTTATCCTGGTGATTGATTGGCTTATGAAAGAAACCACCAGTGGAGGAAGAAATGGCATACAATGGACCCCATGGACACAGCTGGACGATCTAGATTTTGCAGATGACTTGGCACTATTGTCGCACACACACGACCAGATGCAAGCAAAGACTACAGCTCTAAACAAAATTTCAGAATCTATTGGATTGAGGATACATCCCGCGAAGTCGAAGGTCCTAAAAATTGTTGCACCCCTAAGCGAACAAGTCACAGTAGGAGATCAACCACTGGAAGATGTAGAGTCCTTCTGCTATCTTGGTAGTATCATTGACAATAAGGGAGGAACAGAGGCAGAAGTCAAAGCACGAATTGGAAAGGCACAGGCAGCTTTCACATCCTTAAGCAAGATTTGGAGAACCAAGGATATATCTCTAAAAACAAAGCTGAGGATATTCAACTCGAACGTGAAGTCAGTCCTGTTGTATGGATGTGAGACTTGGAATGCGTCCCAGGCCTGCATAAAGAGAATCCAAGTTTTCATCAACAGATGTTTGAGGAAGCTACTTAAGATCAGATGGACAGACAAGGTCAGCAATGAAATTGTATGGAAAAGAACAAGACAGAACCCAGTCAGAGAGGAAATTGGTAGGAGGCGATGGAGATGGATCGGCCACACTCTCAGGAGACCAGGAAACAGCATCACGAAGAAGGTATTGGACTGGAATCCCCAGGGCAAGAGATCAAGAGGAAGGCCGCGTGGAACGTGGAGAAGAGCCAGAGAAAATGATGTGCAACGAAGCGGAAAGACTTGGAATAATGTAAAGAGGCTGGCCCATGATAGAGAGGGATGGAAGGTGTTTGTTGGTGGCCTATACCCTGATCCAGGGTGAGAAAGGCAATGATGATGATGATATAATTAATGTCCTTGTTTTCCTTGGTTTCAGGCAATAGTCTCTCATCGGATCACACATAAATGAACCACAAACTTTGTCAAAGTGTTGATTATTGCATTGTGAAGTCCAACCGGTTGGATATAATATGCTTTGACACCCAACTCATCTCTCACAGCTATGGAATCATCATGGTGTTTCTGACATTACTGAAACATCCCTCAACATTCAAGAAATCTACACATCGACAGCTCCAAGATCTTCGAGGTGTCTGTTGCTTCATTATGTGCACCAAATCATCCTTCAACATCTAAGATATCTACAATGTCTACAGCTCCAAGATCTTCGAGGCGTCTGTTGCTTCATTATGTGCACCAAATCCTTCAAAATCTATGATATCTACAATGTCTACAGCTCCAAGATCTTCGAGGCGTCTGTTGCTTCATTATGTGCACCAAATCATCCTTTAACATCTAATATATCTACAATGTCTACAGCTCCAAGATCTTCGAAGCGTCTGTTGCTTCATTATGTGCACCAAACCATCCTTCAACAGCCAAGAAATTTACATAGCAAAAACTCCCAAGATCTGCAGTGAAAGGAACCTTGAGTAAATAGTATTCTTTAAGATAATTATACTATAGACTAGTGCTTATGGGTTGCTCTAGATGGTTCAGAACTGTAGCCTATAGATGTAAGACTGTCATGATTCGGATGTTGTTAGATCTCACGCAGAGCGTGAGTTGTTTTTTTACCAGGGCCATGAGAAATTGGCTGGTGGCCTTGAACGGTCCTCGCGAATTATAGTTGGTGAGTAAATAAATGTAAAGTTAAACTGTTAGATTCACGCTTGTCGGTTTTAATGTTCGTGATTAATAAGTAATGGAGTAGGGGTGAAACAAGGTGGGTGTCAGGGTTAGGACTAGAATTGCTGTGCTGGGTCACGGTTTGTTTATTTCAGGGTCGCGTTGATTTTAGCCAGTGCAAATGTCCTTGAACTATTCTCGTGGACAGTTTGTTTTTGTAACGCTTTTGCTTAGAGATGGAAAGAAAGTGGGGCAGTGACGGTGCAATTTTCGACCCCGTGATTTTGATAAACTTTAACAGGGGTGAGAAAAGGGAGTGAGTAAATTCGTACATAAAACGTAGAGGGTTTGGAGACTTTAGTAAGGGTTTTGATATGTTAAATTGACCTTGTCTGTTACTATTAATAGAATCTATTAATACTACGAGCTGAGCTCGAAATGGATGCACCAATCAAATTTGGGCAGTTGGCTGGGGAATTGCATATGGCCGAGCGGTATATAAGTGGAGCCATTACTATGTTTGGACACTCCATGCAGAAAGTATTATCCATCTGTGAGGGCAGTCGGCTGGATTCGGCCTGAGAGAATCAGAAGATTGTTAAAGACATGTCTATGTCCTTGGTAGACATTGGAATGAGACCATACGCTCTTACGGATTTATCTACTGCTATTATCTCCAGCTCCCTGATCTCGTGTCAGGGACCAATCGTAAGTTTCTACCTACTGGTTCGACGATGAACGTGAATCTGACCTTAATTTTCCAGTAGAAGTGCTACCGAAGAAGGCAAGACTACAATGTATTTTACATGCAACTAGATCTAGCATGAGTGTCTGGTATACACATTTGTAAATTGAAATTGATGTGTCTGGATGAGGCTGGGGATTGCCAGCCCATCCTAGAGTAGATCTAGATCTAATGTAACTACGTCAGTTGTGTTGACGAGTTATATCCTTGTTAAGCGGTAGGCACGAATAACTGAGTTAACATTGTCGTCTGAGACATTAAGATATTATTTGTTAGATAGTAGGTAGGCTAAATCTGAAAGATAGTTAAGTAATAAGTAAATTGTGAATGAGTCAGAATGATATAATCTTTTAAGCATCTAGAGGAGACTTCTAGTGATATGTTATTGTGTGTTCATTTGATGCTGCTGATGTTGTCCTTTTAGAATGTAAAAGCTAGACGAAATTTGTTAGGGAATTTAAAGTAATAAATTTGTGGCCCTGCAAGGTCCTTGATAAAACTTACTCGAATTGTTATTAGTATATGTGGCATGGTATGGAAGAGTAATTTCTAAAAACCTCTCGATAGTTTAAAATGCAGTCGAAACAATAATTCCATAATAACCATCCCCGTAACAGTGGGGATAGTTGACATTGTTAAGTATGACTAGACAAGTTTTTGCACGTTAACTGGCTGGTAGAATAGTGCAGACGTATTACTACAATTAAAATGGTGGAGGGTTTCGGCCAATGAGATAGCTGAACTAATTGGGCCAGCGGACTAGCACTGCTGGGTAGTTGGATAGTATAAAACATCGTGTAATGTTCAGATTCACTGAATACAGACGAGCAGAAGCCTCGTGTCGTGAAGTATCTCCGGTTGGCCAGTACCTGAACTGTGTGATTTGAAGACTAGAAGTCCTTGCTAATCGGATTGACTGAGCTCTAGAAAGAAAGGTCTGAGTGGGCTGACCTTTAAAAGCCCACGCTGCGCTCTTTTGATGTTCGCGCCTACCAGTAGGCGTGACCAACGGTAACATATCTTATTTGTCTAAGCATAATAGAAGTTCAGAGATAGAGAGAGAACCACAGCCTCATAGGAAGTCTAAGGAAACCCCAGCTGGCACTCCACGAACGATTGGCCCGTATTATAGATCTATCTCCATAGTATGATTGAAGTAATACAGCACATTGTTGATGAATTGAATAGTGATTGTGCATATATATATATATAGTCTTTTGCAACTGCTTAATTACCTACAAGCCGAAGTGTGCTTCTGTAGGCTTTGAACGTACTGGGCTCTCCTAACATTCAAGCCCATATGATTTAGGGAGAGTTTGCCTGGGGACTGGCCAGTGGCGACTCAACTGTCACTTTAGATTGATATCTAGTTCCGTATAATATACCCATTTGCTATTGATTGCAGTACATCCAATAAGGAACCATAGTTACATGAATATCATAGATTAAGTTAGTAATTAGAATTTATTGCTTTGAATATACCTCTATTGTCTTTTGTTTTGTTTATTAATATTTAAATAATAAGATGGCCTGACCGGCCTGACATAGATATACGCTCTAGTTATTTAATACTTTTCTTGTGTGGTTGTGTCCGAGTGTGAGTTAGCTGCCTCTCGTGCAGTCATAACATCCCCAAGACCCTAACTCTGCTCGTGACAAAGACATAATAAATCTTTGCGAAGTAAACAGTAATTAATTGCAGTTCTATTTATTTTTGAACTTGAGGATGTAGAATACCGTAGCTTGTCATTTCCTAGATTACACTCACAACCTCTTAAACTGTTTCAGCTACACAGAACTTTTTCAGAGGAACGAAAAGTGCAAACTGGCAAAATTTTTATTTAAAAAAATAAATCTATAGGGTTGTAGCAGGGCATGGAGCACAGTTAAAGTATATTACTTTGACTTGGCAGAAATCATGTTCTTTTGAATATGGAAGATTGCATGGTAGCCACATGATAAACAATTCATCCCTTTACAATGACAAGGTTCTAACCATAGACTAATAAATTAACCAGACTGGAAACACGAGCTTCGGGCTATGTCGTTTTTTACGGAATTTCCTGAGCGGCGGCCATATAATCAACATGGCCACCGCTCGGAAAATTCCGATTCTAGTTCTCTCTGCAGTAGAAATTTCTTGTTATTTGTCAAGATTGGTTGCACATGTATTAATTTCTTGGTGCGGAGCCAAACTTCCGCGTTCAGTAGGCACGTCAAAATGGTGTCATTCAAAATTGTAGCTATGCTGAAACGTCGGTCGTTAGCGTAAACCTAATGTGGCGGATGGTTCATGACCTTTCGCTGTTTTGTGACGTCACACAATGGGATCATCCAGTCTGGGTATTTTATTAGTCTGTGGTTCTAACTCACATTGGTCAACTTTTGAGAAGACAAGGATTGACGTTTCATGTGATCATAGCTTTTAGAGCAAAGAATTTTTTTTCTTTTTAGCAGTACTTACAAATTACACACTGAATCTGCTTGATATTTTGACACGCAATAGATAAGGCCTGTAGAAGTAGAGTGTAGAATGTAGTGTGCAACTCAGTTCAGCCAAAAAGTGGAAATAGAACCTTGCGATTCTAATGGGATGAAATGTAGATTTTTACAAAGCTTTCAGGAGAATAAAAAAACTGAGATACTCTCTTTGTCAGACTTAATAGTTACGATAATCAAAAAGAAGGTTATTTAATCCCTAATTTTCAGAATGTAACTGTCATCTTATAATACAATCGGCAGGCTGTCTAGGGCTGCAAGCATGCCAAATATCTCAATTCCAAAAAAAAACGATGGAGTTACGAGTCTACTAGACATCTACAGCTTACTTTGTAAACTACTACGGTCCCCCAAGACTGGCCAGGATAGATGACCATGTGACCCTTGACATAGTGTCATGAAATTATTACCTTTTGGGTGAACCCACTCCCTAATCTAACTTTTGAGGGTGTGGATGGGAACTCTCAACACTATCCATTTTGAAATTTAGACATAGTTAAAAAATGTTTTGCCTTTCACTCAATATAAACACAAGACAGTCCAGTACATTAGAGATTAAAGGAAAGGAAAAATTAATGAACCAGGATGGGATTCAGTATTTGAAGAAGTTGGCTTAGATATTACTGTTGGAAAATCAGTGTCCACAAGAGCTGAATATTCAGCTTTCCGTTGCGAAGTGAAAACCCGAAAGCGGAATATTCAGCTTACCGTAGTGAATGGGTTTAAGTGTTTTCATACTGGTACTCCAAATGGCTAGTTACCCAAAATTATCCAATTAATTTGAAACAGTTTCACTTACATTTTGCTTAATATGCGAACTGAATTTACTATCCAAGGAAGTGGTACAGCAGAGAAAATAATTTATCAATTTTGTCATGATTTCCCTTGGCCCAAGGGAAATAATCCATTTAAAATCATCTCAGCTCTGAAAAATTTACTTGGATACTGGCCCTGGCCGGTGTTCCTGTAACACCGTGATTTTTTTTTTTTTACATCCCCCCTCATACACACACACAAAAACTGTATGTACCCAAATAGCTTTAGATAATGATGACAGATTCTCACCCGTAGGGTTGCTGCCCAGTGACAGACCTACAATTCTGGGACCCTGAAGATCGAACTGTCATGGCGGCCCCTGGCAACCAGCAACAAGAGGACAACATGCAAAATTCAGTCATTGAAAAAAGTTTCTTCTGGGCCCCTCCAGCATTAGGAGCCCTGGAGCTTAAGCTTCATTAGTTTCATGGTGGACGCGCCACTGTTGCTGGCTGGGCAGCTGCGAGAACTCCACAGGCATAACAAGTCACAAGCATTTTGTGCTGGGGGGGGGGGGGTGTGCATATATATAATGCATGCACCTAGCCCTCATAATTGCCTTATCCTCAACCCTAAATCTTATCGAATCCCTAACCCTGCCCCCTACCCCTTCAACCAAAAAACTAGAGGTAAACGAAAACAAAATGTGAAGAAAGAATAATTAAGGCAGTTGATAGGAATATTTCAGGAGGAGCTCTCTAACTCCGGAGTCATGAAAGGCTTTGAAATACGTAATCCTAGCGCAAAAAAAAAAAACAAAACGAAAAAAACTTGGAGGAACTACGTACTTGTAACAACATTCGATAACACTCTGAATGTCTTCAGACCACCTAGTGTATCCAGGTCAATATTCCTCATGACATTTCTTGACTGCACTCATTAACCTTTCTTCCACCAGTCGCTTTCTTTCCTCAACAAATTAGGTAATAATGGTATCTGTTCCTTTCTCTTTATCTCTTGTTGTCTGTTTACCGGGAATTTAGCAGCGAATTTTCCTTTCTTTCATTCCATCTTTTGCACTTTTTTGTAGACTTCTACCTAGGGTTGTTGATGTCTGCGCTAATTTATCATCCATTGTTCAACGGTTTTTTTGTTTTTGTTTTTTTTTGTATGCGCTGTGTTTATAATAATACATACAGTTCATTTTCTTATCGTGCTTTCTTTGCCTTCTCTTCCAGGGAAGTGTCTCTCCTCCATTTGTCTTACTTTCCCTGTCTCTCTCTCTCTCTCTCTCTCACTAAGCTCTTGTTAAGGGATAACTCTTCATCTCTAGTTTTTTCCCTTCATTTGTTTTGTCGGTGATTTGCGTCCACGTTTGTTCTCACCAGAAAATCTCACTAGCGCGTCTCGAATTTAATTTTTAGAACGAAGTGTTTATCCGTCGATACTGACGGATAAAATTTTCCCTAGGATTTTTTTTATCCGTCAACATAGTTTCTGTATTTGCGAGTCATCTCCCCTGATTCACAGAACCAAATTATAATCTGAAAACATTCGGTCATTGATCGTCATCAGTTGTTGGCCCTAGCATGTGGAATGAGCTGCAATCAAACATCAAGGAGCTGGAACCCATCGCCGGGTTTAAAAGTTGGTTTCAAAAACCTATGTTGATGGAATGTCTGTGCCATTATTATCTAGTAGTAGTATTAGTAATATGGAGTCTGTGTTGTGTGCAGGTGCCTATGTCATTATGTGTATCCTGTCGTGCGAGTGTGTAGTTGTGTGTGTATGCGTGTATGCATAAGAGCAGGTCCGGATTAGGACCTTTGGAGGGCCTGAGCACTTAAAACATTTTGATGCCCTCATATACTGTAGGCCTATACATGATGTAATTCAAATATAAACCAAAAAAAACCATAAAATAAAATATAATGTTTTTTTTATTTATTGTTGGGGCCCTTTTTTTGCGGACCCGGGTTCAGCTGCACCATATGGTCTGTATTTAATTTTGTCACAGTCATGGCATTTGGCTGAGTCATTTTTAAAATATTATATTTAAGTCCATAATTATGGTCCTGGGTAAATCTGGCAATGAAAAATTTCTGTGTTGCCCCCCCCCCCCCCCTTTCTGTTTTTCCTTAGTGCCCGAGGCATGTGCTTATTTTGCTTAATGGTTATTCCAGCCCTGCATAAGAGAGTGGATTATTATTTTGTGCTTTGTGTTCCCCTGAGAAGCACCATGAGTAGTCAGGAAAAAGCGTGCTATATAAACCTACTTTACTATTGTTATCATTTTTCATTCATTTATTCATTTATTGTCCCCTCTACCACCCCCCTTTCAGACAGGAACTCGAGACACTGACAAGCCTTCCCTACCTTTCCTTCAAACCCATCTGTGTGCAGGCAGGTTACAAAATATTATTCAAACCACAGAAAAACTGTTTTTTTCTTTGTTTTCTTTCCTTGAAGAAGGCTGTTGCCGAAATATTGGCCACATTTTCTGTCTTCCCTTTTAGTTTGCCTTTCATTGTATCGTTTGGAATTGGATATTGTTTCTTACACGAGGCTTTGCTGCATACAACTTTTTTTCTTTTTGCCAATCTTTGACAGATAAGTTATAATGTACATGATACATTGTCGTGGTGCTTATTGACTTTTCAAGTATTTTGGCTTTCATCACAAAAACTTGTGTCAGATGAATGACATTGCTTATTTTGCGAGCTGACACATGAATGGCACAATGCGTTTTTGCTGCTGTTGTTCACTTTTTGTGTTTCTTTTCAGCACAAAGTGCTTATACTACGATAATAGCCTTGTCCAAAAACAAACGGAATCAGGTTTTCTCATATTTCTTCGCAGCGCAATACGGGCACCGGTATAATGGCGTTTCAGTTGAGTTTGACTTTAGGTCTAACAGAGCTATATGTGATCTTTTTGTTATCTTACTACGGGGGCTAGCCGTCAGTCCTCAGCTTCCAATAAATATCATCAAATAAAATGAAATTAAAAATCTAACGGGAAAAAGGCCTGCATTTTTATAATTCCAGTGTGAAATATAAGGCACTAGCGGATTAAAAACACTGCCAGAACCAAAAAGCGCCCCTGGGAGGATTCGAACCTGGAACCCTAAGAGCTGTGACAGCTGAATTTATGTACCTCTCTCGGAAGTCTGAAACACAGATATCATAAAGTGAAAACAAATCTGCCTACAACAAAACGCAAAGCAAATCAGAAAAGAACTAGAGAGAATTCAATCCCATTTGAGAGGAAAATGATAAAGGTTTTAATGGTAAGAAACTTGACTACATATGTATGTGCATAATTGTAATATAATATCCACATAGGCGTTGTCCACGTATCCGGGCGAGTTCAGCTCGGTCTTCCTGCGTACTCCTTCACTACACTGGTCATGATTGTCGCAGAGGCAAACTAACACAGCTATAATATATACAAACTATATACAACACTGTCATTTAATTACAAAGGAAAGGCCTTTTCCTTGCTGCTCAAGAACGTGGTGCATCCTGCCTACAGTAACCAAAAAAAAACGAATGTTTAGCTTCCAGTATTCAAAGGGCTGACATTCGGCTTGCAGTGTACACAAATTTTGCCATTAGCTCACGGCATGTAAAAACCCGGACATCTAGCTTTCAGTATGTTAATACGAAAGCGAAAATTTAGTTTCCAGCAAAGAAAGACCTAACATTGTGATTACGGGAAACGAAATCCTTCGAGTTTGAATTAACGGCCACTTTGCGCCTTTCACGTTTTTTTTTTTTTTTTTGTCATCTTATTCTGGGCTAGCTTACAGCCCTCAGATTCCCGCAAATAAGATCAACTGAAAGTGAAGGTAAAAATCTAATGGAAAAAGGCCAGTACTCCAAAGACCTAATATTTAGCCTATAATAGTAATTAGTAAGCAAAGAAACCAACAATGCGCGAACAATATACAAAGAACCAACAGTTAGCTTACTGTAAACAAAGACCTAACAATTGTTCATTTATTGCCTTAGGAATATAAAGAACTGACATTTCAGCTGTAGACACATCCATATTATGTACAAAGGGCTGGCATTTTGCTGTCTGTACAAAAAACTTAAATTTACAGCGAGCCAAGAACTGATATTCAGCTTACGGTAAACATAGACATAACATTTAACTTAGCAAAACATAATACAAAGGTATATTTAGCTGTGGATATATCCAAGTTATGTACAAAGGGCTTTCGCTGTATGTACAAAAAGCTGGCATGCAGCTATGTTAACAGAAATTACTTTTTAAGAAGAGACAAAAGACCCTGTGATAAATATACCGCCACAGCCATAACACATTTGCTTAAGTCATTTTCATAACCTTTTCAGAAAGCATGAAAAGGTACCAAACTACCATTGCTTTGCAAATCCTCTGGTTTGCCCAAAAGTGATGTCATGTCAAAACTCGGACTTTGAAGGTTCGAAACAAAACTTCATGCTTTTCAGGTCACAAACCCAAAATTAACCGTGTTTTATCTGGGACGTCAAGCACTACCTTAAAAATATTGAACAAAAAAAAAATGATTGAAGCAGTTGTGTTATGTCGATAATAAAATTCTACAATTTACAACAATAGAAAAAAGCCGACAAATCATTGTCACGGCTACAAGTACAAAACAAATACAATATATGACACTAATCCGTGCAAATACAATACAGGTCAGGTGGGTGCAAAACATACAGGAGAGAGAGAAAGAGAGAGAGCCTGGCAGCCTGTACAGAATTTACACATCACAGGCCAATGGGGAGCATAGATTCCAATCCATGTTTAATGCGATTGTGCTCCCAAGCATCGGGCGGTGATAATATAAATCCTGCACCAAAAAAAAAAAAACCTAACCAAAATCGGGAAACTGCAGAATTTACACATCACAGGCCAATGGGGAGCATAGATTCCAATCCATATATAATGCGATTGTGCTCCCAAGCATCGGGCGGTGATAATATAAATCCTGCACCAAAAAAAAAAAAAGGACCTAACCAAAATCGGGAAACTGCAGAATTTACACATCACAGGCCAATGGGGAGCATAGATTCCAATCCATAACAATGCGATTGTGCTCCCAAGCATCGGGCGGTGATAATATAAATCCTGCACCAAAAAAAAAAGGACCTAACCAAAATCGGGAAACTACAGAATTTACACATCACAGGCCAATGGGGAGCATAGATTCCAATCCATAATAATGTGATTGTGCTCCCAAGCATCGGGCGGTGATAATATAAATCCTGCACCAAAAAAAAAAAAAAGAACCTAACCAAGATCGGGAAACTACAGAATTTACACATCACAGGCCAATGGGGAGCATAGATTCCAATCCATATTTAATGCGATTGTGCTCCCAAGCATCAGGCGGTGATCATATAAATCCTGTTCAAAACTAATTTCTTCAGACTTAATATTGAAAAGGCGGAGGAAAGAAAATGAGATAATTTGAGACACTAGGTTAATGGATACCAGTTAAATAGCCAGGTGAAGACTTGCAGGGGAGAGAGAGAAAGGCGGAAACAGAGAGAGGGAGAGAGAGAGAGAAAGGGAGACAGACAGATAGATAAACAGACAGATAGATAAACAGACAGACGGACAAGAGAGAGAGAAAAACAAAGAACAAATTAATCATGAAATAATACAGCGCACAGCATATTACACATACTTGTAATGGACCAGTACATGGCTTACAATCCAATTTCCAAATAGAATGAACAATACATGGCTTATAATCCAATCTCCATATAGAATGGTCAATACATGGCTTACTATCCAATCTCCAAATAGAACGGACAAGAACATGGTTTACAATCTAATCTCTAAATATAGAACGGACCAGTACATGGCTTTTAATCCAATTTCCAAATAGAATGGACCAGAACGTGGCCTGTAATCGAACTTCCAAATAAAATGGACCAGTACATGGATTATCATTAAATCAGATAGACAGATAGATAGATAGATAGATAGATAGACTGTCAGACAGACAGACAGATAGATAGACTGATAAATAGACAGACAGATCGCGCACGCGATCTTTGCACTATTCTTGGAATTATGTGCCTATGTATTCAGTTACCTGTAATCACTGAGTCGTGCATTGAATGAATACATTCCAAATCGGACCCCTCCCCCCTCCAAAAAAAAATAAAAAAATCAACAACTTAAAAAAAAAAAAGCGCGCCATACGCGAGAGAGAGAAAGTGTGTCAGTCACAGGGGCTTTACTTCTTCTCTCATGAACTTCACAAGCTGCCGATTTCTCTTTATTGGACATTTGTCAATAACATTTTGATCGCTGAACTTTTCTGTTTCTTCTTGTTTTTTACTCTGAGTTTTTCGCCAACGCATTGAAAATTATTTAAGTTCGACCACCCAAAAGCCATAGTGTGGTTTAAAAAGAAACTTTGGGATCTACCGGTCATGATTTGCGTTGAAGTTTAGATTCACTGAAAAAGACGAATCGATTTTATAGCGGACACGAGGCCCAGGAAAAGACAAGAGAACAAACAGACAAAAGACAAAAAGAGGACAAAAAAGATCTTATCAGCTGCGCTCACCCCACACGTTACAACGATACCGCCTCACGTGGAGCAAGTGAAAATCGCGGTTTCACGTTAAAGCAGGAAAAGTCGAATGAATTAAAAGCAGAGCAGGGAGACTTCTCTGACCGCCACAGCTGATTCGATAGTAACAAGTAAGTTCTTTCATGCAAAAGATGTCGTTTGTTCTCCAACAGGTAAAGAAAAGGACGAAAGAGATAAAAGACAAGGCAAGAATTAAAGGGCAATGCGTCGTCGTTCCTTAAAACTGTAGTAATCGATTCTGGCTACTGATCTTCAGATGAAGCAAAAAACTGTTATAGGCCTACATTGTATTTCAGCACCACTGGTCTAGCTGCAAGGAGTTTTTGAAAGTTAGGTATTCGAATGCTCTTCGGCTTAGGAGTCTAGGAGGAGCAGGATCATTCGATACGGGAATGAATGTAGTTGAACGTATATTACTATTACAACAATCGAGTTTTGGAACTTTTGAGTTACTACAGTCTCAGGGAACGGTGACGAACGGATGTCACCCAAGGGCTGCCGAGAAGTGGCAGGCGATGAGTGACACCTCCACCTTTGGTGGGCTTACACCACCTGCAGGTGGGAGCAGTGAACCTATTTATATACCCCGGGCCCACGCGGGGGCGTAATGGTTTAGGCCATTTATTGTTTTCCTGACGGAATGCAGATAATTTCTATAGGGTACTCGTCTCTGAGTCAGTACCCGTAAGTGATAGAGATCACATGTTATAGATGCATTGCCGAATTAAAATCTATGAAGACCCTAAGCACTAAAAAAATTTGGTACTCCCCTAAGCTGCATATTTATGGAATTCAAAATATCATATTATAAAGGAAGTAAGGCCTTCAATGTAATCATGAACGGCTTTTATACCGCTGAGCCTTAACTTCTACAAAATACCGTAATGCCTATAGAGAGACGTACAGCTGTAAGTGGGTATATTTTAAAAGGTCTTTAAGTTAGCTTTATTTTTAGTACTTTCTTTGATTCTGAGCCACAACTTAATTGAACAGAAGATCAATTGCTCCGACATTTTGAGCCGGAAAAAAAAGAAGACGCATTTTCTTCGGATTAAAAAGTATGGCAGGAAATTTCGTCCTACGCCTCAATTTACACATTTGTGATAGAGACTCAACTTAAGAAATCACATCTGCGTATTTCTCGAGTCAGCCGGCCAACTAATAAACATAACTAAACCATGAAATAAAATTTCATTTTTTTTTTCATAAAACAAAACTTGCAGTAAGACAGAAAATTTTGTTTATTTTGGTATATTTCCACTTTATTTTTTGAAAAGTTCGTTTTTTTTTTTTAAAAATTGCTAAGTATTTGATCAGATCCTCACAATTAATCTTACCCGGTACGTTTTGCACCATATGGTCCACGATAGATACAGCAATGAAAGAATTCTATGCTCCCCCCCCCCTTCCCCTGATGCCCTAAGCACGTGCTTATAAGTTATGGTTAATCCAGTCCAGTATGGATGACACTGTCGCAGCAATACGCAACCGTTTATTACACTGTTTACTACCATTAAACCCCTATGCCCCAGCCTGGAATATTAGTGATTCCCCTGCAGTGCAATATCGCTGTCCTTACCAGAAACATCACGTACTTATGGCATATTTTTACCGCGGAGAAAAAAATGACATAGCCCATAGGCTATTTTATTTGAAATTATCACAGTTTTAATCGCCTGTACTTACACGTAGGCCGTTAATCTAATTTCATATTTTTTTTCCCGTTCCATTTTTAAAACTAAAGTTCGTGCTTCCTCTTTAATGCCGTCTGCCAGTATGTATGGTACCTGCATCGCAATATGATGTATGGACTTCTGACATGGAATTGACCATTGTCAGCCAACAACCATAGGAAGCTGAGTTAAAAAACAAGGTCTTTTTTTTTTATTTACAATGACCTGAAAATGGTAAAGAGCAATAATTTAAAATGAGAAAATTCCTACAACCTGTGGTAAAGTTATTATTGGGCAATGTAACTTGCTGAGCCAATCAAGAATAATTAATTCACAGTTATTAGATCTAGATCTAGATCTAGACTAGATCTAGAATCTAGTCTAGATCTACCCAGTGGACCTAGAGTCAGAACATTAAAAAACAATCACTGTTTTTGCATTCATAACGGTGAGCATTTCTGAGGTGTTAAAATAAAATGATGAGCAGCCAGTGTCTTGTCCTTATGAAAATGTGATTTATCTACAAAAAACTATAGATCTAGATCTAGACTCTAGTTAAGTCTAGAATATTGATTCTAGATGAACTGTAGATTAGTGCAGCGACTGGACCACCCCAACAGCACTACCAAGCCCAGATCTACACCATATTAAAGATAACCACAAAAAGTTAAATCACTATAGGGCCTACCAATTTTCCATGAAATTTAAACTATGCGAGATCTAGATCTATACGGAATCATAAATGAAATAGGCCTAGAATATAGATTCTAGATCTAGATGCTTGGCAAAATTTGGCACTTGAAAAAATACCCTTACACATGTACTGTAGGGCACAAAGGGAGGGGTAATTTCAATGGCCTCAGAAACAAAGACTAACGAGACAATATGCTTACTTCTCTATGATACAAGTCCACACTGAAACAGACAGCCCCATGAAAATGAAGATAAGGCAACGCTCCATGGCTGTGCTATACACAGGGCTGCAAGTGCAAGCCTTCCACGGATTCACGGAATTATTGGTTTTCACCTTTTCTGCGGCTCGGTTCACATTTCACATCAGTTTTCCACTTTATGGTCCGATGCTCCTTGGATAGCGCTTTGCGACAAACGGCTCCATAGACGCGGCAGTTCCTCATGGATGGTATGGTGCAGGTACATAATATTTTGTTTCATTATTCTATTTTTACCTCTTTCGGGGGAATTATGGAAAAGGCGAACACTTAAAATTTTGTCAACATGAGCAAGAATTTTGTCTTCCTGCCATTTAAGTGACTACTCCATCAACACTTATTCATCTTGATCATGAACTTTTTATAATTAATTGGGTTCCAAGATTCTGAAAAAGGGCCAGGAGGCAGATGCCAGAGAAATTGACAAAGAAGTGAAAAACAAATGGAATTATTAATTATCAGCTGGAGGATTCTGTTAGGTGAAGCAGTGGAACCACTGGAATGTCAAAATAGGTGATGATATTCAGAATAGATGACCCCCGGGAAGACATGTGTGCTGTGCGATGCTGTCCTGAACTATGGTGGCAGAGAAAAGCACCTCAAAGGAGCACCTGCAGTCAGAAATACATGCAGGAAAACTTCAGGCTCACAAAAGCCAAATACACTTTTGAGCTTTGTATTTGTTTCAACAAGAAGTAAGTTTGATTTTTGTTTAGATTCTAGAGTTATGATTTTCGATTTTATTTACATGTACAATTCTTAAAATTTCTAGATCTGTCATTAGACTGAATTTTTTTATCCTTTTTAAAAAAAAATTTTGTTCTTTCACAACAGGTAGAGTTCATTACAACAATACACCACTGGAAATACAATCTTTTATAGTCCGAGGGCTTCAGTGACAAATGTTCATTTCTCTTTGTTGTTTGCTTCAGGGGGCTAGGGTTAAGATTTTTAGGATGATGAATAGACTAGGTTTATAGTACCTTGACTGGGTGTTCAGAATGTACGGAACTCTTCCCATGAACTCAAATTAAATTTCTGTATTTAATTTTGTCACAGTCATGACATTTGGCTGAGTCATTTTTAAAATATAATATTTAAGTTATGCCTAACGTTCAAAATAATATAAAGTTAAATTGTTTTCTTTCCTGAAAAGCTGGAAAAACATGGTTAAAATAACTTAGACCCACTGAATAATGCAATAAACTTTTGTACTTGAGGCCCAGTGCATTGGCCCACTATGATCATATGGGCCCAAAACTACTCCTTTATTTTACTAAAGAGTGGACTTTTTTCAGTCAGCTCCTTCCATGGCAGTCAAGTGCAACCTTGCCCTTGGTTTTTAGCCTGCTTTTCAATACACAGGGACCACTGGCCAGGGAGATTATTTAAGCTCCAATATATTTTGAATTTGATGTCAACTGTCCTGGACATGTCACAATGGCATGATGATTTCTTTGGTTGGCAGTGATGTTTGGTTGATTCTGAATATTAATTTTTTTTTTTTTACTTTCAGCCTTATAACCTTTTCCAGCATTCCTCTGATGTTGGAGGGAAGTCTAAGACAGTGAAGACAGTTCTGCTGACAGAGTTGCAACAAAGAAGGTTTATTTTATTATGCCAGTTACAGTATATATGACATAGGTACTTTCATCATTGTATACCATACCACATTGAATCAGTGCATGGACTAAAAGCTTCATAAAATGATCTAGGTTTGATAGTAACAGTGATTCAGACATATTGTAAGGTATTTTCCATAGTTGTAAGTGCATTTTTGGCTTTTCGAGAATATGAGGATCAAAACTATTAAGAGTTGTGTGAAATCACAGGACAGTATCATGTCACAAACATATATCTCGAAAAGTTTTTAACCAATTGGAATGATACTTATACATAATGAAATTAGAGTGAGATAACCATTTTCATGACACAACCTCACAGTCCACAACATTTGCTGTCATTAACTTTGTACAGTAAAGCACCAACCAGCCCCAGGAAAGCCTTACGTTGAACCAAACATCTTTATCAATGACCAACGACTTAATGCGGTGGACAAGTTCACATACCTGGGCAGTACACTCTCTCGCACAGTTGTCATTGATGACGAGGTGAATGCCAGACTCGCTAAAGCCAGCACTGCCTTCGGCAGGCTCCATAAGAACGTTTGGAACAGAAGAGGCATCACCCAGGAGACAAGGCTCAAAGTGTACAAGGCCATAGTTCTCACCACACTACTCTATGGATGTGAATCATGGACTGTCTAAAGACGCCATGCAAAAAAGCTGAACCACTTTCACACCACCAGCCTCGGAAGACTTCTCGGCATAGAGTGGCAGGAGAAGATCCCTGACACAGCAGTGCTCACTCGTGCAAATTTGCCCAGCATCTACACCATCTTGATGCAAGCCCAGCTACGCTGGGCAGGCCACATAGTTCGCATGCCAGACTACCGGCTCCCCAAAAAACTGCTGTACGGCGAACTCCAACACGGCAAGCGCTCCCATGGAGGCCAAAAGAAGCGCTTCAAAGACACCCTAAAAGCTTCTCTGAAGGCCTTCAACATCAGCCACGACACATGGGAGGTCACTGCAATGGACAGATCAAAATGGCGTTCAGCTGTCCACAAAGGCGCCAAACTCTGTGAGGCAAACAGAACTGCTGCAGCAGAGAAACGCAGACAGGCCAGGAAATGTGCCTGCAAGTCCCCGACATCCTTCCCCATCCCGTGCCCACACTGCGCCAGAACGTTCCAGGCATGAATTGGTCTGATTAGTCATCTGCGCACCCACAGAACCAATCCACCTACCCCCCCAGGATGACTAGATGGTCCTCGTCGATTCCGACGGACGAACCACACACACAGTTCTGTGTGATTTGAGGTCTTTATTTTAGGAGGTTCGCTGCCCTTGGCATTTACACCTCACTTTACTTGTTTTATTATTTCTTGTTCTGGCGGGGGGGGGGGAGATGATATGGATAAATTTTAATCTATTAATTTCAATTTTGCCCGGGCAGCGGCCTTTCGGCCTGCTCTTTACGATTTCCAACTGCCAAGGTATCTTTAACGTGCGCAACGTGCACACGGGCCCTCCGAATTTTTTCGTCCTTATCCGAGAAGACTAGGTACTCGATCCTACCCCCCAATAGGACCAGGTACTTGAAAATATGAGAAAAATCCAATTTCCAAGAACTACTCGATCCTAGCCCCCAATAGGACCATCGACTTGAAAATATGAGAAAAATCCACTTTCCAACATGCCTGCACTGCCCGGGTTTAGAACCCGGGACCCTTGGCATGAGAGGCGAGCACCTTGCCTCTAGACCACCTTGTCTAGAAGCGCTTCAAAGACACCCTAAAAGCTTCTCTGAAAGCCTTCAACATCAGCCACGACACATGGGAGGTCACTGCAATGGAGAGAAATCACACAGTTCTGTGTGATTTCTTACAAAGAGTTTTATCATTGTGAGTTTTGCCAAAGGACTTTTTTCTTTGTCTGCCTTTTTTGGGATTTTGTCAATGTCTGTCTTTTGTCAAAGGTCTGCTGACAATATCTTTCACTGCCTTTAGTGGTATATATTGTGTAATTGCCCTTTTCGCATTATGCACTCAATTTACCCCCCCCCCCCCCCCCCCCCAAACTCCAACAGACTTTCAACTACAAACTGCAATGGGCTATTGACCACAAACTGCTACGAGTTTCAACCACAAACTGCCACAGACTTTCAACCACAAACGGTAGATGATCTTCTTCAACCAGAAATTGCTGAAAACTTCCAACCACAAGCTGCTGCTGACTTTCAACCACAAACTGCCACAGACTTTCAACCACAAACTGCTACAGTTGTTCAACCACAAACTGAAGCTGATTTTCTTTAACCAGAAGTTGCTGAAAACTTTCAATGATAAGTCGCTGCTGACTTTCAACCACAAACTGCTACAGACTTTCAACCACAAACTGAAGCTGACTTTCTTCAACCAGAAATTGCTGAAAACTTTCAACCACAAGTTGCTGCTGACTTTCAATCACCATCTGCTACAGACTTTCAAGCGCAAGTTGCAGCAGATTTTCAGCCATGGACTGCGGCTGACATTCAGCCACAAGGCGCTCTTGAAAAACTCCCCCAAAATGCACTAACAGAGCTAGATGCCTGAGCTCCATCAGTTTTATGCAACAACATACTCGGAGAGTGGGAAGAATGCCTTATCAGTGAGAACATTTAAAGAAGAGTTAAATAACAAAAATATCTATCTGTTTAACTCCAAGAGGGATAGATGTGACTTTTTCTTGTGTCTACGAGGTGGGGAAAGTTAGCCAGCAAGAATAGGAATAGGAAGCCCATATGAATGAAAAGAAAAGAAGGAGCAGAGGATGATAAAGCAAGAGGTAAAAGCTCAGCAATGGACCCCACTGTCACTGTCATTTGTATGGAATTGCAAAGATTGCTGTTGGTTCCAGCTATTAAGGCATCAAGTACATACTTCAAGGCAAATCTTGGTGTCCACAATTGTATCCTCTATAGCATGGCTATGGGTCGGGGATACTTGATGCTATGTGTAGAATGAATGCCAAGGAGGCATTACAGCAAATTCATTCATGAGTTTGTCAGCTGCGTCATTGGCTATCTATTCACCCACAGAACGTCAAGTAAAAGCATCATGTACAGCAAGTTTGTTTGCGTTTGAGTTTGGATTTAACAGCGTGTCGGCTTGACAATGGCCACTTTGTGCCTCTCACGGTTTTTTTGTTATCTCTCTTTGAGCTACATATACAGTGATGGCTATGGATACTGTTACAAATCAGATTAAATTAAATATGAAGGGTTGGAGGAATGCGAGTGTACATGATGGACCTGATGCAGATTATGCATTTCACTATAAAAGTTAGCATGATATTTTAATCTCAGTATTACTTAGAATTGCGTGTGAAAGTAAAGATATATGGGGGAAAACCCAATTTTATTGAAATAGCAGTGAGTCTAATGGCAAGTCAAATTGTTAGTAGTTAGGTTGATGATTCAGCATTCTTAGATACAGTTCTTTGGCAACAATTTGTCATAATGGTCCATTGGTGGGGAGTATAAGCGAGAGAATTGTGTGACTAAAGCTACAAAGATCGGAGAGTAGAAAGCAAAAAGATCATAGACTAGAGTTAGGGAAGGAAAAAAAAAAGTCTTGTAGTTCCATCATTACTGACATTGTACCACTCAAACAAAAAACAATAAAACATAGTAAGTAAGCATTCAAGAGTTGTTTGAGTTAAGCTGTCTTTGGAACAGTTACGTCAAGTTGTTGGCTTGTCAAAAGAGGAACTTTCTTCTTGTTTGACATCAGTTGTATGCACATCACATCAAATTCGTAATAGATATCAGAAAAAAATGCCACATTGTCCAATGCCCTCAGCATCTTTTTCGCAGAAAACTACATAGAGACTGAACACAGATGTCTCATCAAAGGATATACCCATATGAAAGTGGACAGTACCCACAGTATGACTGAAAGATGACTGCATAAAGTGCCAGTTTGTGGTCCCACAGACTACCTGGTCACCATTAAGACTATGCAGGCTGCAATTGAGTTCAAGTTTGGGTTTTACGGCACATCGGCACGATAACAGCCACTTTGTGCCTTTCACGGTCTATTTGGGTACACTTTCTCTATTTATGTTTCGTATTCAGAGCTTTTAAATTTATGATAGAACTAAATACATTGATATAATTCTAAGACATTGGTAAAATTCCACCCCAAAAAAATTGTTTTGTATAGACCTGGAAAAAAGTTTTATAAATGAGTATAAAGTTTTTAAATCGAACTGTAGATCTTATCCTCTCTCAGAAAGGACAGGATGCGCTGCGAGTCCACGTCAGGTCGCAAGAGTTCGCCCCAAGCCACACAAAGCAAAGAGGGTGGACCAAATTTTCTGTTCAGATTATTCCAAAGTGTCCTCCTTGAAGTCAATTTGCCCAGGATGACAATTAAGAGATGCCAAGGTTCATGATATCCACTGCCTAAGATATACCCCAGACACGCAGATCTTTTACAATATGAGGTTTGATGATGAGGGCTTCAGGAGGTAGCAAGAGAACCATCCAAACTATACTAAGCCACATAAGTCTTGCAGCAAACCTTAACCCACTAGTGCCCAAAGTGCCACAAATGAGACAGCTTTGAGGCATAGAAATATGACATTTTGAGAAAAAGACCTTGCAGAACCACAACGTACATCACTGTGAATGTTCCTTAGACATTATATGAATTTGAGGGATCAGGTCAACATGACATTGAAGTTGAGGCTGCAGTGAAATTGTACATGATTTTTCATATATTACAAAATGTATTTCTCTTCTGCTCCCGGGATCTAGAGGGTTAAAGGGCGGTTCAAGGATGCAAAGCATCTCATAGACTTTGCTGGCAAAGACTTCATCTATTCTGCTGTGCTCAATGAAAAATTCGGAAAAGAAGTTGCTGTTATTGCATCAGATGTCTAGACAAGCCTCATCTGTGTGTGAAAACATGCTTCAGAGCATATCACACTCCATCACAGACAGTGTGGATGTCAAAATCTCATGTACATAACCTGTAAAAAAAATAGTCATCACCTTTTATCGCCTTATCAGTGTTTCATTTTTCCCGACATATCATGTACAAAAATGGCTATGACCTTGTTACTTTTTGGAATAATTTGATGAAACAAAGTGCATAATGCAGCATATTGGATATACTATCATTCTACATGCATAGAAATTGGAGAGCAACACTCAGACAATGTCATCAGATCATGTAAGTTGAAAAAACCCACTTGCAAGTTTCCCCCTTCCACTAATCTGACTACTTTACCACGCCATAGGCACGTACTAAACTGTTTTGTTGTTTCTTCTCTTGTGTTTTTGTAATCTGCATTCATTTGCCTGCAGAAAAATATATGGTTTATGTGGTTTACTCATAAATATGTGCTTTTATCTTGGTTTCAAGTGTGCATATCATATTTGTCTGTAAAATAATTCAAAAATAATTCTGGTAAAAAACACGGCAAAAAAAATCTGGTCTGGAAAGAGTTAACTACTTTGTTAGTCTAATTTGATTTTTAGCATCGGAGCAATACAGCCAAAAGGACCATGAAAGGAAGTGGAGAAAGACTGTTTCTTTGTCGGCCTGCCCACTGATTCATCTTCTGAGCAGATGGGAATAGATGAGAAGTCAGTTTATCCACTTTGAGATTGAGTTTATCAGCGTGCCGGAGTGATAACGGTCACTTTTTGTCTTTCATGGGTTTTTTATCGTCTTATTTTCATTCAGTTATTCAGACTCTTATATTTGACGTCAAATAAAAAAGATGAAATTAAAACTCTTGACGTGAAGATGTAAGTTAATCTTAGAAGGATACAACAGCCTCGCACATTACTATCAAGTGAGACTTTGTTTTTAACTACATGTGTGTACTTTGTTCTTCTAATTTGATTTTTAGCATCTGAGGGAAGCAAGAAAAAGCCTCAAGAAAACTCAGTTTGTCCATCTGCCTGCCTGCTGATTCATCTTCTGAGAAGAGGGGAAAAGATAAGCCAATCTGTCCATCTATATCATTCTTGTCTTACCACCCTTAGTGATTCACAGAAAACATCAAGTGAGGGTAGAAAGAGGTGACAGGAATAACAATCTCCATTTTCTATATAAATCAAAGGCTTTCCAGTCAACCAATACCTCCTTGCGTCGGTATGATAACGGTCACTTTGTGCATTCACATTTTTTTTTTGTTATCTCACTGTGGGCTACTTTCAGCCCTCAGATTCCTATCAATATGATCAAGTAAAATGAAGTTAAAATTCTGACAGGAAAAAGCCAAATTCTTTGGTCATGTCATGAGAAGGCACAGCCTGGAACACTTGCTGAAAACTGTAATATTATTGTAAAGACATGAGAGACATAAACAGAGAGAGTTTGGTGAAAGAAGTTGGCTGGGAAAGTTCACAGTTACAGCTTTTGTAAATGGCCCTATCGCAGTGTTTCTCAACCTTGTGTGTCCTATGCCCCACTTCAATGTTAAAAAAAGCAACAAAAACCGTGTGCCCCACCATGATCGGACACATTTAGAATACGGTATATTCAAGTGATGTTTAAAGTAATATTTACATGTTCCATATGTGCACATTCAAAAGAAGTTTTAATTGAAACTTCATTTCAAGTTTTATCCTCTAGTTTCTTATTTCAATAGGAGCCTTGCCCTGTTAATGAAAAATCCTTATGCCCCATTCTGAAGTCCTACACCCCACCAAAATATTGTTGTGCCCTGTTGGGCGTGCACTTCACCTTGAGAGACTCTGCCCCGAAGAATTAGGAATCTTCGAGCACCACATGAGCCCTCAGATGCCTATAGGTAAGATGGATGAGTGAACTGAAAAGAGCAAAGCATAAAAAGAAAAAAGAGACATTGTTGCACAAAAGAAAACCATTAGTGCCAAAGAATTCAAGATTGTGTGCAATGACACCAATGCTACAGTTGCAGATTTAGATCATTCAGATCTGGCAAGCAAATCATTTTGAGACAAGTTGAGTTTGAGTTTGGTTTTTACCTGCGTTGGCACAATAACAGCCCCTTTGCAACTTTTACGCTTTTCTTCATTATCTCATCTAGAGACAGTACATATATGTCAATGACATGGCTCATTAAGATTTGTTTGTTTGAGTTTGGGTTTAACGGCGCGTCGGCATGATAACTGCCACTTTGTGCCTCTCACAGTTTTTTCGTTATCTATCTTTGGGCTAGCTTTAGCCCTCAGATGCCTATAGGTAAGATCAGATAAAAGTGAAGTTAAAGACCTAATGGGGAAAAGGTAGCTGATCAAGGTGTGTCCAGCTTGTCAAAGAATTACCAAAAGAAGTATAGACCTCATATCTGGTAGACATTTAACCCTCTAAGAGCTGGCCCCTACTGTAGATGGTAAATTAGGTTTTTATGGGATTTTACTATTTTATCATTCATTTTATTTCAGACTTGCTGGGGTATATGGCACTGCTCGGGATAAGTCTTTTACTCGAGTTTGCATTATTATTACAAACTAGATGAGGTACCTGGCACTGCTCAGGATAAATCTTTTACTGGACTATGATCTGTATTATTACAAACTAGATGAGGTACCTGGCATCGTTCAGGATAAATCTTTTACTGGACTATGATCTTTATTATTACAAACTAGATGAGGTACTTGGCATTGCTCAGGATAAATCTTTTACTGGACTATGATCTTTATTATTACAAACTAGATGAGGTACTTGGCATTGCTCAGGATAAATCTTTTACTGGACTATGATCTTTATTATTGCAAACTAGATGAGGTACCTGGCATTGCTCAGGATAAATCTTTTACTGGACTATGATCTTTATTATTACAAACTAGATGAGGTACCCCGCATTGCTGAGGATAAATCTTTTACTGGACTATGATCTTTATTATTACAAACTAGATGAGGTACCTGGCATTGCTCAGGATAAATCTTTTACTGGACTATGATCTTTATTATTACAAACTAGATGAGGTACCTGGCATTGCTCAGGATAAATCTTTTACTGGACTATGATCTTTATTATTACAAACTAGATGAGGTACCTGGCATTGCTCAGGATAAATCTTTTACTGGATTATTATCACTATTGTTACAAATTTACTTCAGATCTTCGAACCCTTGCCCGGTGCAATGAGTGCATATATTAGTATTTCTTTAAACTACAATAAAGCATTGTTACATTCACTCCCTTTGCAGGGGTCTCTGCACTTTTATAACTTTTAGGCGCAGTTCTGTTAGTGAATACGTTGGCTTGAATGTCATATACAGTGAAAACAAGAACAGGAAAACTTGGAATGCTAGGTAAAAATTCATAGTGAAAAAGGTAGGGCTCGACTTTGAGAATTGTCACGGCTAACCTTATACCTACAAGTTTATTTGCCCATCGCAAACTACATTGACTTTTAGGAGTTTAGGTGAAAACCGCCAGTTTCTCTAAGCTTTGTGGTTATCGTGATGTGCTGAGGCTAAGTTTTGCATAGATTAGAAAACTGGTTGCTGCATTGCAAGAGAATTGAAACTGAGACTTGGTGATGTAGTGAGCACTCTCTCTCTGTCTGCCCAGTATAACATTTGAGTGTGAATTTGGGTTTAACCGCACGTCAGCACAACAACGGCCACTTTCCGCCTCTCATATTTTTGTTCGTTATCCGGTATAACGTAATGAGGGCCATACCATGAAACTCTGTCTCATTTTCATGCAAACACATCTGCAGGGTTCAGATCTGTATTATATTTTGACCATTCCCTGCCACCCATTATATTCTGCAGCCTGAAATTGTCATATATAGCGATGAAGACCTGCTGCCCACTAAGAAGAGGAAACTGAAGTAATGTGGACACAAAACCAAGACAACAATTCAGGGGAAGACAAGACAGTGAAGATAAAGGAAGAGATGGATGGACAACATGACTGGGTGGACTGGGAGGACCTTTCCCCAGCCATGACAGACGGGTTTGTTGTGCAATATTCCATCATGCAAAATCTGTATGACCTTAGAGGGTTATGTGAATGGGTGACCGGTGAAAAATAATATAAAAAATGTACTTAAGAAAAAAACTGGGACATTAAGGATTGGTTTTTGTTAAAACATTCTTTTTCTATATTTTCTTGGCTCACATAGTATATTTTGGTCATTTAACGCTCACCCTGCGAGGGGCGGCAATTGTCGGTATTTACTCGCAAGCGCTCACGCCGCACGGGCGGCAAAAGTCGGGAAGGTCAAGCTGACCGCGCCACGCGCAAACCGTACTTTCACGCATCAGGTCACTGACCTTTTTGAGACGTAACCACCGTGTTATTGTTCACCGTATCTCTTCTAAATCAAACGCATTGTGACATGGACATGTTAACCAGTGAACCACTGGTCGGAATCACAAAGACTAAGCTTTCAAAGGCTCTCCCCACACTTTCAAAAGATGTAACATCGACATGCGAACTGTTGCTCAACAAATTTGCAATATTATCTCATTTTGTCACAAGCTGACCACCATCTGGAGTTGTCTGTATCTAAGAACCAATCAGAAACAAGATCTGAAATAATCTTTGCCCCAAATGCCCACATTGGTTTATTAGTATGTGTCAATCAGGATGAAACCATTTGTGTAGGGCTTGGGAGGGCATGGCTAGTTATCATGCTTCATTCTCACGAAAACTACAGCTGTCAGTTTGGAATCATAAGTCAGATCATTGGTTAGAGACTGACAGACTAAGGTTTTGCTGGTTAATTCATAATCAAGCGTGATAAGGCATAGCAGCAAATGTATTCATACCAATCAATAAAAACCGAACCACGGGAACAGCACATTATGTGGTCATCGTAAAGCGGCACGGGTCAGTGACCCCAGATAAGATTCTCCGTGAGTAAGGTCACTGACTGGACAGCAGGCTTTTCGGGTAGCGCGCAGGGTGAGCGTTAATATCTGATGTATTATGTCTTGTGTTTATACTAAGTGAAAGAAAAAACATCTTTGAAGTATGTCTAAATTTCAAACTGGATAGTGTTGAGAGTTCCCGTCTAATAAGGCATAGCAGCAAATGTTTTCATACCGATCAATAAAAACCGAACCACGTGGACAGCGTTTGTGGTCATCGCCTAGCGGCACGGGTCAGTGACAGCAGATAAGATTCTCCGTGAGTAAGGTCACTGACCGTGCAGCGGGCTTTATGGGTAGCGCGCGGGGTATGGGTTAATACATATCTTTAACCATAAGGTCTTGTGTCACCGTTTCCATGGTAATGCTTGTTTACAGATACTCTAATAATAGAAAAAAACCAACAGATCTGTCCAGCATTTATGAGTGACTAAAGAGATCATTTCGTGTTTGGCATATAGAAATCTATTTATGCAGCAAAAATGAATTATTTACAAGCAGAATTATTCATTGCGGCAAAAAAAAAAAAAGACTTTTTTAATGAATTTTTTAAAATGTCCATATGTTGACAAAAAGTGACAATTTTCAAGTAAAAAAAAAATTTTTTCTGAAATAACTGGTTCAGTACCCCAAAATGTGAAGTGATGTTCATGGGAGATACAAACATAGTTTTCATGCAAAATTTAATGACATTCGAATGGTAAACATCAAACTTATTTCAAGAAATGTCAGGAAAAACACAATTAGGGTAAATTTTGACCAAAGGTAACGAAATAAAAACCCACTTTTTTTAACCAAACAATTGGGGATCAAAAGTGTGCTCATCCACAACAAAGATAACGTTTTGTCAAATTTGAGGCACATATAGAAAGTCCCATCCATGTTTGACTGAATGAAGCAATAGTTTGGGATAAATCAAATTGAAAGTGAAACAAATGATACAAACAGCTCATTTCCTAGTGGATGGCCATGACCTAACATCAGTCAGGTCATGACCTGGAGCACAGAGCGTAGAGGAGATCAAGCAACTTCCAGTCATGACCCATATTTCGATTAATGAAAGCAGGTGGATGAGGGTTGCAGAGCAAAACCAGGTGACTTACTAGTGTAGTACACGTTCCTTTTGTATGGGAATTGTCAAGGAGGAGCAAATGAGATTAAGGTTCATACAAAAATGAAAAGAAGATTAATGGACTTTATTTATTGCTTTCGAATGGTATCACTGTACAGGAAAGGCGCTGATCATGTCAATTACATAAAAAGACTGGTCTTTGAGAGGGGTGACAGCTTGGAGAGACATTATAAAAAACAAAAAAAATGTCGACCGTTTTTTATTTTAAAAAAAGGGGGGGGGGGGGTGTATACCATCTTCAAATACATGAGAAACGAACTTCTGGACATTGGTATTCAAAATAAAATGGTTTAATAAGAGTGGGGTACAGATTTTGAACCTTGAGAGAACACCCACAACTCAAAACTGGTTGGGTATCCCAAAATCATCCACAAAGCCTGCCGCACTTCCCCCTAATGTCGGCAGACTATTTGGATCATTTTAGGTCATCCCACAGGTTTGGAGTTGTGGGTATTTTTTCGAGGTACAACATCTATGCTTCACTCCAAACCATTTTAATTTGAATACATTTGTCTACAAAGGTGTTTTTCATGTATGTGAAGACAGTATCACACTAAAAGTAAAGGAGAGATACTGATTATGCCACAGACATAGGAATGCTGATTTTTTAAGAGGAATGACAGCAATACACAACTGAAGAACATTTTTCCAAAACTGGATAAGTCAAATTTTGCATCAGTTATGGCCCTATTCCGATAGTCATTCAAAATTGGTGTAAGACGTGGTGTAGTAAGTGTTCAGTGAACACTTGCAATGTTCTATGTCCCGGGATAAAGATGGGACATAGCAGGTGTTAATTGAACACTTCCACCACGTCTTACACTAATTTTGAATGACGGTCGGAATAGGGCCATAACTGATGCAAAATTTGACTTGCCCAGTTTTGGGAAAAATTCTCTTCAATTGCGTGTTGCTGTCACCCCTCTCAAAAGATCAGCATTCCTATGTCTGTGGCATAATCAGCATCTCTCCTTTACTGTGATTCCATTGCAAGAGTATAAATACAGTCAATTTTATTTTCATTTGTGAACAAAACGTAGTCATTCATTTTCTCCTCCTTAACAAGTCCCATATATGGAGCATGTGCACGACATAGTAAGCATAGCCTCATATTGTTCTGTAGCCCTGAAGCGCCTGCTTTAACTGATTGACACTTGGGTCACAGCCAAAAACACATAATTTTGTCTACACTCAGCACACCCGGGTATGACCTGACCGATGTTCTGTCATGGCCACACACTAGGTAGTGAGCTATTTTTACATTTGTTTCACTTTCATTTTTGATTTAAGCAAAAACATTGCTGCAGTTCCATCTGATATGGATGGAACTTCTCGAGATGTGCCCCAGATTTGAAAAAAACTCGCGTTTGTAGACGATATATCACTTTCCATCTCTAACTGATTAGAAAAAAAAATGTGTTTTGTGCTTTTACTTTTGATATTGATTTCCTCATAATCATTTTCTTCTTTTTCAACTCATTCTCTATGGTAACTTTTGTAGGTGTAGACGGGAACTCTGAACACTGTCCAGTTTGAAATTTAGACATACTTCAAAGATGTTTTTTCTTTCACTTAGTATAAACACAAGACATAATACATCAGATATTAACGCTCACCCTGCGCGCTACCCGTAAAGCCCGCTGTCCAGTCAGTGACCTTACTCACGGAGAATCTTATCTGGGGTCACTGACCCGTGCCGCTTTACGATGACCACATAATGTGCTGTTCCCGTGGTTCGGTTTTTATTGATTGGTATGAAAACATTCGCTGCTATGCCTTATTCCGCTTGATTATGAATTAACCAGCAAAACCTTAGTCTGTCAGTCTCTAACCAATGATCTGACTTATGATTCCAAACTGACAGCTGTAGTTTTCGTGAGAATGAAGCATGATAACTAGCCACGCCCTCCCACGCCCTACACAAATGGTTTCATCCTGATTGACACATACTAATAAACCAATGTGGGCATTTGGGGCAAAGATTATTTCAGATCTTGTTTCTGATTGGTTCTTAGATACAGACAACTTCAGCTGGTGGTCAGCGTGTGACAAAATGAGATAATATTGCAAATTTGTTGAGCAACAGTTCGCATGTCAATGTTACATCTTTTGAAAGTATGGGGAGAGCCTTTGAAAGCTTAGTCTTTGTGATTCCGACCAGTGGTTCACTTGTTAACATGTCCCTGTCACAATGTCTTTGATTTAGAAGAGATACATTGAACAATAACATGGTGGTTACGTCTCAAAAAGGTCAGTGACCCGATGTGTGAAAATAGGGCTTGCGCGTGGCCCGGTCAGCTTGACCTTCCTGACTTTTGCCGCCCTCGTGGCCTGAGCGCTTGTGAGTCAATACTGACAATTGCCATCCCGCGCAGGGTGAGGGTTAAAGTAAAGGAAAATCAATGGACCAGGATGGGATTCAATGTTTTAAGAAGTTGGCTTAGATATTACTGTTGGAAAATTGTTGTCCAATCGAGTGAAATATTGGGCTTTCCATAGCGAAAAGAAAATCCAAGAGCGGAATATTCAGCTTACCGTAGCCAATGAACGATAGATATTTCTTGCAATAAATTTGTTGTTAACCATTCTGATGTTGTCATATTATGCCTGAAAGTGTGTGTGTCTTTCTTGAATGTCATTTAACATTCTGAAGATATCTTACCATTTTTTTTCTTACATATTTTACATATTTGTTATTTGGTGTGGGGTAGGATCGAGTACCTAGTCTTCTCGGATAAGGACGAAAAATTTGGAGGGCTTGTGTGCATGTTGTGCACGTTAAAGTACCTTGGCAGTTGGAAATCGTAAAGAGTAGGCCATACAGGCCGCTGCCTGGGCAAAATTGAAACTAAAAATTAATAGATTAAAATTCCATATCTCCAACAAAAAAAAAAAGTATATAATTCATTATCAATTATTAAAAATAGAGAGAACCCCTAAAGGCAGACTACACGGAGGAATGCACCTCCTGCAGCACTGTTGATTCCACTCGTATCGACCATGTCATTCCAATGCATCAAATCAACACTGTCGAGAGGGGGAAAGTGCACCATGGGCTAGGCACTTTCTCCATACCCACAGCCCAGGCATGCAGCACAAAACTATTTAGCTGCTGACCGTCTGCCAAGACGAAAAGAGCCAATTATTTATTATTATTTGGTGTATGTTGAATATGAACATTTTGAAAATTCATTAAAAAATCCCCACCCCATCTATCACCATGAATAATTCTACAGTACATGTAAACAGTTAGCTTTGCCGCACAAAATAGAGTTAAAAATACATGTACAAAGTGAAAGGCTATTAATATCACAGAGGTGCTCACTAAAACATGGGGGGCTAGTCATGCTTCACCGATGTTTACCAGAAGGTATCTGGCACAACAGTTGGTTTGAGTTTGGGTTTAACGGCGCGGCAGCACAATAATGGCCACTTTGCCCCTTTCAGATTTTTTTTTTGTTATATTCTCTTTGGGCTAGCTTTGAGCCCTCAGATGCCTGTAGGTAAGATCAATAAAAGTGAAGTTAAAAGATCTAACATGGAAAGGCCCATATTAAAAATTTAGCAGGAAAAGGCCTGTTCATTAACTGACTCACTCCTGTTTTCTTATGTCAAGATGACCACAACTCTCATAATTTTATTAATACCCATTCTGAAAATCAAGGATCAATACTAAGGTTATGAGAAACCATTGGGAAATATAGAAAAATGCCAAATTATTGGAAATTTGAAAGCAAACATTTTGTGTATGTGTAATTTTCATGCACCATTTGAATCGCTGAGAGCAGCTTAAACGAGTGAATCAGTTAAACAGTTGGTGGAGACAGGGCTGACGTGTGGCATGAAGAACTTTCCTTGGCCATTTGATGGAAACAGATTCAAAAGCATGTCTGTATGTCTTACATCAAGGGTTTGCTACATGAATTAGCAGAATGCTATCTAATGGTAACAAGTTTCCTACATACCAGGATATCCTTGAAGTTCTTAGATCTTCAATACACCAACATGGTGGAATAATTTTGAAGGACTGGCTTAATAGACCAAGAACCCCCATTCTTTGCCCATCAAGCAAGTCCTCCTTAAAAATTTTCCACTGCTGGAAAATCTTTGTAATGTATTGTCACTGTTTCCTAAAACCATAGTAACTGGTTTTGCCTACTTTTCAGGAGAAGCACAAAAACTCTAGCACAACTGATCTAGTGATGATGATTTTTGAAAGTTTATTTTTTATTACTTTTCGGCCTAGGCATCTAGAATCAAGATCATTTGATGCGGCTGTAGTTGAACATATCTGAAAACTGATGTTTTGAATTCTTCAGTTACTACAGTCCTGGTGATCAATCAATGATGACATTCAAGGTGACACATTGACATATAGAATATACTGAAGGGTGCATGCGCAAACACTAACTCGAAAATTTTTGGTTTCTGTTTTTTTGCATGCTCGGTTTCACCTTGGTTGCTACCCATTTTGACCTCATGAATATTCAATTATCGAATTATTTGACCTAATTATTGATGAGGATTTAAAAGTTCTATCAGACATTTGATGCTTCATGTCAAACCTTCAAATCGCTCTCTTGTAAAATTTACAAAACTAGTGATATGGTCTTTGTGCAGGAACCCCTTGATATAATTTAAGTAGTGGGACAAATTGACTCATTGAGAGAGTGGAATTTCCTACCAGCACATGTCATACTTTCATATGTTTGTGGATTTCTCTTTGGTTTCAGCTTAGCGAATATAATTATGTACATATTCGTTCTTTTTTTCCAGACAAGTCAGAAATTGTTAAAGGAAAACAGACATAGGCAACCTGGAGCCATATGGTACAAACTGTAGGACACGCCAAGTCTGGGAGGATGTTATACAAGAAAGTGGCAGAAATCCTTCATTTAAAGGGAGAAACTGTCTAAGATCAAGAGGGAGAGAGGTATACAACAACTGGTACATTTGAGTTTGGGTTTAAATGGTGCATTGGCACAAACGGCCACTTTGCACCATGTGTGTTTTCTGCATTATCTTACTTAGGCTAGCTTTCAGCCCTCGGATTCCTATAAATAAGATCAAATAAAATGAATTAAAAAATCTAACGGGAAAAGGCCTTTAGTGTAAAGTGGGGTTATATGAAGGTAAATCTGAAAAATCAGCAGGTAGATTTCAACCACAGAATGTCTTTTTTAGAATGAGCGCAGTCAGCACCAAGTTTCTCAAGAACTGTCAGTTGGGTATATTTCAAATTTTACGGAAGGTCATATTTCACTCCAAATCTCATGAAACGGATTTATTTGTTGGACTATCACCTGATTTTGAGATTATTTCTTTCTGTATTAAAGTTAGTTGCAAAACGTGGGTAGTGAAGTCAGAGATTACTATAAAACCTAGAAACATGCGATTTTCATCGAGATTCCTTAAAAATAATGTAGTTTGCGAGGGACGAATAAAATTGTGGTATAATCCTTCGAATGGTAAAGGGCAAAGGCACAACTTGGAAATGACTATGTTCTAATTTTAGTCGCTGGCACATTAGTTACTGGATTCTGGTTAACTGTGGTAATGACTCAGAAATGAGGGTTATTTATTTTTTTCTTTTGTCCAGATCTCATGTAGGAAAAAGGAAGAAGTGCTGCGATGGGAACGTTTCAAAGTAAAACTGAACGGAGAAAAATAGTGAGTTGATAGTTTCTTAGATTTCTGAGTAAACTGTCTTCGACTTTCGTCTTACTATTATGTTAGACTACCCAGCAAGATCTAGAGTCACAACAGTTTTCTTTCTCTTACCTCTGCAATTTAACTGCGGCAAGTGTTGGTATCAGGTGTGTCATGGACAAGTTAGGCAATGAGTGGACAAACACAAACAATGATTAAGTGGTTTGTAAAACAAGCAGATCAAGTTTTTCAAGCAAGGAAGCAACAAAGAGGAGCTCCAAAGTGGAAGAGAACAAATCTCAGGAAGCGAAGGATTGGCGGAGAGCATGAGCACCAATAGTACAAGATGTACTTCTAATTCAAATTAAGATCCTTTACTTTTGATAAAACACTGCTTTTCATTTCATAAAGCCACCAAAGAAAACATAATACCGGTGCAGTATTGTATTACAGCATGGGGAGGCAGTGCCAAAGAAAATGACAAGAACAAAATTAACTATGCAGTCACCAAGGAAGTAGGCGACAGGACAGACACAGCATTCTTCAGTTTTGATCATCTGTGCTCAGATGCTTGTATAAAGACATTTATATCTATTCCAATTGACAGTTACCAAGCTTTGTACCATCAAATTTATACATCATCCAGGAGCAATTGAATAATACACATCAAAGCATACCAAGAAAGATATAGGAGAATGTTTTTACCATCTGCAGTTCACCGCAACAAACTAGATCTGTGCCATGTTTTGTGAAGGTTCCATGCCATTTCAATTTAATTTTTATTTCATCTGATTCCATCAAGGATGAGTCCAAGCACGGTGGTAGGTCACTTTCTGACACTGATCCCTTTTCAAGTTTTGGTTCAAGTTTGGGTTTAGCGATGCGTCAGCACAATAACAGTCACTTTGCACCTAATGTTTTTTCGTTATCTTACTCTGGGCTAGCTTTCAGCCCTCGCATTCCCCTTAAGTAAGATCAAACAAAAGTGAAATTAAAATCCTAATGGGAAGAGATCCACCCTGGCCAATTCAGAACCCACCCCAATAAACTGCCCAAATAAAAAGTAGCCAGTCCCTGCCCTGAAAGGGGCCACAACCCAAAAAACGTCTCACAATTGCCACTAGCAATGGCGATAATGATAAATAAAATAACAGCATTACCTCCCCTGTCATGAGGCAAGAACCAGAAACAATCCTTAACAATCCTGAAAACAAACATACTCTTATAAATGACTTATCGAGACATAATAATCCTTATGGACAGATGACAACTTCTATTTTTGTAAGAACAAACACATTCTGTATTCATTTCATTCTGAATAAAAATTGCCTGAGCACTTGGAATTGCTTGTTTATCTCTGCTCAGTGCCATATTGTACTCAGTGCTTGCAAACAAAGATCGCCTTACAACATAAGAGCTGTCTGAACTGCACACTAATCGTGTGCATGGTATTGCTGGACACACTTGGACAAAAGAAGCTTTGGGTTTGAGTTTGGGTTTAACGGCGCATCGGTACAATAACGGCCACTTTGTGCCTCTCACGTTTTTTTTTTTTTTTTGACAAAAGAAGCTTTACCAAGAATTCTATTGTTGGGGTTCAAGGCCAAGGGGTGTCTGAATTTTCCACTAGAGGGGGTCAAGGAATACTCTTACAACATCACAAAGCAGGCTGCATTGCACCAACAGTTGCTAGAGAAACATGCGTCACAGTGTTCATTGTACGTAGGGAATGAGTTAACTAGAGGTTTAAGACATCATAAGTGAATTTTATGACCTTTTTCTTTTTAAATTCAGCTTGCCTTAGTTTGTTCAATATGATGTTAGACTCACAGCTGAAGGATTAAGTGTCTTGATAGTTTTCTTACCACTGTCTGTTCTTAACCCTTTGAACACTATTGCCCGCTACACCGGTCAAATTCTACAGCGATATATACACTATTGACCGGTACAGCGGTCAGAAGGGTGACACCGCATATTTGTGCTCTACGTCACCAAAAGTTGCGTTTGGCCGCCATTTTTTATTCCCAGTTGCAAACAAAGAGAAACTAGAAGCCGGCGCGTAGTTTGGAGAGGTTTTTTGTGAAATTTTCGTGACGAATGCACAGAATGCAAAGTTTTTTTATGTATCAAAACGGGCTCAACGTGCTGGACCGACTGGCATACCAAGACCCAGTACTGGAGATAAAAGATAAGAAAAACATTCTATAATACTCACATTTGCTCCCTAGCCATCAATGTTGTGTTTGTTGTGTGTTTCCATCATTATATATTATCTATGAAAATGGCAATTTTGGGCTGGGGGACCAGGGACTGGGGTTCATACGGACAGGGGGTCCAGTGTTCAAAGGGTTAATTCTTATTTTCATCCTTCACTAACAGGTAATCTAACACTCAAGACAATAGCTTCAGAGTAACAACAGTAAATAGTAATTTTCCAGCTTTTCCTATGCTGGAGGTAAAGCCCCTTTCCCACACACACACACACACACAACCCCAGAGCAAAGGTACTTGGGGGCCTTGGGGGCCATCCACTGGAGAAGGGCATGGTGACAGAGCAAGAAGTGGTCTCATCAGCTGTGAACTGAACTAGCAACTTAATGCAGAAAAGATTCAGTATTTCAGAAAGGCCAGAGACCAGACAGATCCACTAACTACAACCTTTATCAAGAGAAATTGTCAGAGACTCTTCAGTCCACTTCAACAGCATATTTTGTTTCAAGGTGGCTACATTATGCTACAGATATGCATATAACAACCCACATAGCGCCAGGTTCGTTCGATCTTCAGCTGATAGAGCAACATCATTAGTTTGAACTTTGTACCTGAGATCTTTCAGAGAATGATAATTTTCTTTTTGTGGCCTCAGGACCTGGAATGTACTATTTCAGAACCAGAGAGGCACCGTACACAGAACACTGAAATGTTTAAGACATGACTTAAAACACACCTTTTTAATTACCGGTATTGAATGTAATACTTTTGACTGTTGTCCTGCACGTCGTATGTTTATACCTCCACTGCCTTTGCCACTACATTCCCTTCATGAAAAAGGCTTTGGGAGTAAACCCTAAGGAATCAATCCAGGGTTGCAGCCCCTAAGGTGGTCTGATGTAGAAAACACTGTTGAAAGTTCTCACTGTCGCCCCACGCTTAGTATGTTCAAACCTCTGCTGCCTCGTGGCTACACTCTCTTCATGAAAAAGGCTTCCAGGGTAAGCCCCAAGGAATCACTCTGGAGTTTGAGCCCCTTAGATGGTCTGATGTGTTGAAAGGAACACTTTCCGGCAGCTCCTGTGATGCCACCTGTGTCAGTTGTATTGGCTTGCCATTGCCCCACTGATAAACACTCTTGATGTGGAGAGAGTGATGCTGACATCATTATGCAATCTCTTCCTCACTATAATCAAATTAATTCGCAAGTCACAATGCCAAGTCCCCTTCTCAAAACCAACCCGGATGTGAGCCTGGAATTGCTGGTCATCTTTGAATCAAAGGACAGACAACAACAACAAAACACAGTAAAAGTATGTTCTGTGTATTGGTGAATTTAATGTGAATTGAAGAAAGACTGTAATGTGAGAGAATGCACAATTCTTTTTGTCTTTTGCCTAGTTTTTTTTTTTTTTGGTCTAGTTTTATCATCTGAATAAACAAAAGCATCAACTAGGACCACAAGTTATCGGTTGTGTAACCTTAAAGAAATCAGAACCAACTACACGCACGCCCACTAGCCACTTGTCCGTCCTACATTTCCTGGTGACAAGAAGTGGGATGCATAGCATGGAATTTTTAGAAAGCACATTAGCAAACCCAGCCAGCCAACCTACGCCCCGTCCCAGGAGCCGGGAAGCCAAAGTACAAATGGCCCATTCAATGTCATGTGTGTTACACCTGAAGACTAGTTTTTCACCTTGCTAGCTTTCTAAATGAATCATGAAATGAGATATTTATCATTTAAACCTTTCTGACAGTAAAAAAATGGTTACTTTACAAGTTTTCACCTTTAATTTAAAAACGTATAGGTAAGATCTAAGTCAAAATGGTGCTTAACTTGGCGTGACGTTTGTTACATTCACAAAAAGTGGTTTTCCATTTTAAGTAACATTCTCTGGAATTTCTGTGAAAGTAGGCTAAGAATTTCACCCACATTTTTAAATAATACTTGTAAATAACTGCTATGAATGTAACAAATTCTGTATTTCATAATTCTTATATTTTTTAATGATATAGGCAAAAATGTGGTGTGACATGTGTTTTCACTTTTTTAAGTTCCAATCTAAATTTTGTTCCTCAAGGCCAAATATGTACTTCTGATGAAGAATACTCCTTCAGATTATTGCAAAATTAATGTCAGGGACAGGAGAGTTTATGTGACAGTGATGACTTGGCTGGCGGTTGTTAGAAATGTGGACGTGAGAAATATGGGAAAGCTAAGAAACTGGCTGATAATATAAAGATTGAGAAGCAGGATATCTTTTGGAAAGTGTGGGACAAGAACGAGGTTGGTAGACGTAGAGTTGAAGTGAAAAGTGGGTATGAAGGGGAGCTGTTGGAAAAGGTTACTGGGGAAATTCCAGATTTCCAAGAGCTTGTTCGGGTGAAAAGGGTTTGGACAGATGCCTTTAGTAAAGACAAAATGGACCCACAAATCTCTGTACTTCAGTGTGATTTCGCTATGATACAGCTATGAATGTCAGGCTGAAATATCGAGTGCTTTATGGGGTAGACGAACAGTGAACGCATTCACTGCTGCATTCTATCTTGGTAAAGAGGCGTCATGTAAGTTTTACTTGTAGTCACAGAGTCACAGAACATGAATAAAGACACAATTTATAAATTTATCAAGAAATTTGTCACTACTGAACACTGAACATCTGAGGGAAAAACGTATTGTCTGTACTTACAGTCCGCCAGGGGAGTTCAAAAACAGATATTATGGTGAAATTGCTTGCTGATTTGGGTTGGTGCTTAATGAATGTGAAGTCATGTGGAAGTATTTAGCCACATTACATGGCAAAGGTTGATGGGATCAGAGGGTCAGCAAAAAGTTTGGTACGTAAAAGGTGATGTCAAAGGGTGATGGTGCCATTGTGCAGGATTCAAATGGTTATGCAAAGAGGCAAGAAACTTAATGCCCGAAGTTAAAGTTGTCCATATGTCACAAGAAGAAACTGATGAGTGCATTAAGGAGAAGAATCCACGATGTGAGGTGAAAGAAGTGCCTGGAGATGGCATGACCCATTTCTGTCATTCTATGTGGACAGACTTCTACCTGAGGTTCTTGCAGGGGTTTGCCATGGCCACGAAAGTGGAAGAAATGTTCAGAGTTGTAAGGCAAGAGACTGGCCAGGTTGTTGTGATGTATGATAGAAAACTGTACCCATTGGAGGTTACAGCTGTTGGCGAGGAGGGGAGTGTGCGAGTGTCTGTAATGAGACTAACATTCAATATAAACTGGAAGTGGCCTGCGGCAAAAGATGAGATTTTTTTATGCTAATAGAAATGTTGTAAACAAAATCTTTCCACCAGTTCCTGATGGTTCTTGTGGCCAAAGCAGATTTGAAAATCAAATTCTGCATGTAGCACATATCACATAAGATGTAACATTGTTCAGGTGCGTTTTTCAGGAATGCGATTAAGTTTTAGATTTAAGCATGAATGTCTAACACTTTGGGGTGTATGTTTTCCAGTCAACCATCCTTGCCCCCCACCTGCAACCTGATCGGAACAAAAACTTGTATCAACGCCTATTCAGGCCCAATCCCCCATGCGACATTCCAGCCGCCCGCACAGGCACTGACCGTGGGTGCAGATAGAGCAAGGGAATGCATTTACCTGTGAGTGTGACGTTTTTATTATTGTGTTAGCATTAGTACTGACAGTGAAGAGACACTGATCATGAGTGCAGGGAGAGCACACCTGTCAAAACCATCAAGCTTCCATCAGGCCAGACGACAGACCGCACAACTCAAGGGAACCCAGCCTCAAGATTGAAGCCTAGATAGAAAACCTTTAATTTTTTGTCACTGATGAGTTTTACCTAATGCCCATGTTCATTAGCCTGACCTTTTCAACATTCTGGTGTCTTTGTTGTACTATATTTTCCTTGCATTGTTCGATCCTGTATTACTGGTAACTTCGATGGTGGTGTGGGACCTGTTGTTTTGTCCATATGATATAACCTATCACAGCATTAGCTGAGACTTGTATACATCTTCAGGATGCCAGTAGTAACTTTGCTGGTACACACCATCTATAAGTAGTTATAAAGAGGATGGGCTACTGTGATTCGGTTCATTGTGTGTACTTGCAAGTGTTCTTCTTTAGGTGATGGTATCGTAGCCCCAGAAAAGTTTGATTGTATCTTCAGTGGTCCTTTGTGAGCCTTTGAACTGATGTGTGTGACATATGGAACAAAGTGATTGAGCAGGGTCGAATGTGAGTGGATGAACTACTTCCGCCATAAATTTTTTTTTATAAAAAAATTCCTTTTGTTCTTTGTTCTGGGGAATTTAGTTTGGGAGTAAGAACAATGTAAATCTTCCCGTTGTGAAAGGGTGGTTGAAATTGCATTGGTGATGTGTGAGTACGTGTAAATACCATTAGAATATAGTAAATATTCTTTTTTCTTTTGTTCATGCCAAGGGTACCAGGTTCAAAACCCGTCAGGTGCAGGCATGTTGGAAGTTTGGGAATTTTCTCATATTTTCATGTCCCTGATCCTATTTGGGGGTAGGATCGAGTACATAATCTTCTCTCATAAGGACAAAAAAATCTGGAGAGCCCATGTGCACTTTGCGCACGTTAAAGATACCTTGGCCGTTGTAAAGAGCAGACCGAACAGGCCGCTGATGGGACAAAATTAAAATTAACAGATTAAAAGTTATCCCTATCATCATCCCCCCCCCCCCCCCCCCCATCACCAACAAAAATTTATTATTCATTATTAAATATATATATATATATCAATATATATTCAAATAATATGGTTGTGAACTGCACCTAACACGCTGCGTTGCAATTTGCTCTGAGATAGAGAGAGGTATAGATGGCGTGAGAGAGAGAGAGGAAGAGAGAACGAATGAGAGAGAGAGAGAGAGAGAGAGATGCAAATCGAGAGAACAGGACTTTCTGTAAAGCACCTAGAGTGAACTTGTTTGGATTAGGCGCTATATAAATTATCTCCATTATTATTATTATTATTATATCTATACAGTTAACATGGCAATGATGTTCTCCCCACCTCAAGGTAGAAGAATATGTGTCCACCCTCGACAAAGCCCTTCAAGACCTGCCAGAACATGGTGCCACCTCGAGATGACACACCATTAAGAATGTCATATATAACACAGCCATGTCAACTTTTGGCAAGGAGCGATCCAACCAAGACTGTCACCTCAAAAGATGAAGCCAGTAATCAAGACAAAAAGAAAAGCCCTATTGGCTTATAAGTTATGCCCAAATGAACAGACCATCATGGCGCTCAGAAGTGCTCAAAGCAATACACTGCTAGTCAGTGTGCAGATGAGTACCGGCAGACACTGTGTGCAGAAATCCACTGCAGCGACAAAACAGGCAATGGCAGAGGTATGTACAATGGCATAAAAAAAGGCCCTCGGCCCCATTGTCAAGAGAGTAGCCCCATTGAAGTTGCTGTCAGGGGAAAAGATCATTGACCGCAAGGAACATACGGTGTGATGGGTTGAGCACTACACAGAACTGTACTCCAGAGATACATCTATCACTGACACAGCCCTTAGCAGTGTAAGGGAACTACCCATCATGGAGGAACTGGATCAAGTGCCATCCATGAAAGAGCTGAATGACGCCATGGACTCTCTCCCCAATGACAAAGCCCCTGGAAATGTCAACATCCCCCTTGAAGGTATCAAAAATGGGAAACCTGCCCTGCTCCATTTTGCCTCTGCTGGGATGAAGGAGCAGTTCCCCAAGAAATGTGCGATGCCACGATCATGACACTTTACAACAAGAGTAAGAGCAGCGGTTCATATTGTAACAATTACAGAGAGAACTCCCTCCGGAGCATGGTTGACAAGGTGTTTGCTCGCATCCTCCTAAACAGATTTTTTTTCATCTCCAGCATTGTCAAACTTTTGGTGAAACACTGCAAGAAACAGATCTTGAAGGTTATGAGAAGTGGCTGGATGAGCATAGAGGGGACTGCACAATCAACCATACAATTTCATCTGGGGCTATGGTGGTGCAGAACGCTAGAAAGGTGTTGGAGAGATCAGTTCTACAAATATGTAGGCCTGTATAAATTTTTTTTTTTTTTTTTTAATTGCTCTTTTGGTAATAGAACTGATATATATATCCGTGGGGTATTTGCTATATGGTTGTGCGTGACATTTTGTGGATTTGGAGGTTTTGTCATGAAAGTGGTTCCCTCACTCCTAATTTCATTATGTATGAATGTCCTTCCAATCAGTATAAAACTTTTCGAGGTATATGTTCGTGACATAATGTTCAGGGATGTAAATCTTCCGAGAATCCTCGGAAATCCGAGAATTTCGTTCTGGTTCCGATTTCCGAGAGAACCATGCTGAGAGAATCGGAAAAAAAATTTTCCGAGAGCCAAAAAATTTCTGTACCTAACTCCCGATTTAAAAAAAAAAATGAATAGACGAGAGCAAAATTCTGTTCCGAGCATTGATTAGGTTTCGTTTTTTTACTGCCTCACAAAGGTCTTATAAGTGAGCCAGCTTTATAGCCAAGCCTTTGACTCTCTGATGAATATCTGATGTAAAACTGTAAAATTAAGTTTATTAGGTTGTTATGTGTTATGTTTTCCATCATAGTTCATTAGAGTTAGACAAATAGCCTGCGCACTGCAGTGTCAGAACTTGTTTCAAAGAACGCCGCTTTGGTTTCAGAGAATTTTTCAGGAGGCCATTTACATCCCTGAATGTTGTCCTGTGCTTTGAATCATTTTCTCCAAAAGACAAAATGCACTTACAACAATATGGAAAACACCCGATAGTATACAGTATTGTTTTTTGTTGTTTTTGTTGTTGTTTTTTCTCTTTCTTGTTTCAAATGAAGGTGCGTTTAGTTTTCCTCAGAATGTTTGAATTTGTGTTTGTCATTTGTCCAATCACTGCAGTGGTGTCTCCTTTTCACAGATACAGAACACTCACCAGTGATGAGATCTGTAAAACATATCAAGATCTGACCCACATACATCCATATGGAACAGATTGTGGCATACGCAAAGAAGAGCGTATCAACCGCTTTGCAAAATGACCAGGAACTGCTCTACGCAAAGTGTATGGCAACAAGAAAGGCTAAAGGGGTGACTCTCAGAGGAGGTAAACCAGGAAGTTGGACACAAGTCAGTATTATGTTTACTTTCATACTCCTCCCTGGCTTGTTTTTGCTGATTTACTGTCTCTAGCTTTCAAGTACTCATTTGTCATTTTACTTCTTGTATTTGTACTTTTAGGCAGTTTCAGTGTTTGAAGGTTCAAGGAAACACGGCGATTTTGGATATGCAGTGTGGGCAGAGAGCAACTGCAAAGTTTGATGAGGGATAAGAAAAAGAAGATAAATTTATATATTATATGAAGATTGATAGTGGCTTATGTGTACAATTTGAGTTTGAGTTCGGGTTTAACAGCGCGTCGGCACGATAACGGCCACTTTACGTCTCCCACTTTTTTTTTTCATTATCTTTATTTGGGTTAATTTTCAGCCCTCAGATGCCCACAGGTAAGATATGTGCAGTTTTTCTGTTTTACTTCTTCACAGAATAAGATGGTGACATTCCAGCAGTACTTCCAAAGGGCTATCTTGGACAACCCTGGCTCCATTGAAGGGATGAAGAAAACTTTATGGGCCACATATTTCCATGCGGTGTCCACTGATGAAAATCCACAGCACAAGCCCAATGGGACAAGACAGCTGGTGCAAACACAACAAGCCACTGGCCATAAAGGCTGAGGTTTCCACAGAACCAGAGGGGTCCATTTAAGCTTTTTCTCCTACTTCTACAGACATGGACCACGACCCTGATCTGGTACAAGGATTTGTGACCTAGGACGATGACTTCAGCAAGGACTAGGGGTATGAGGTTGAGCACTGAATTACATCTTATGACCCTTAACATTCATGGACTTGGAAATAAAAAGAAACTTAACAGTTTATTTACACTTTTTAAACTAGATAGAAACTCAGTCATAGCAATACAGGAGACCTATCTTTCTGACAGTGATATTGAAATGATCAAAAAGGAATTGGGTGGATTAGTGCATTATACTTATAGCAGCCAGACCACCCATAGTAAAGGCCTGCTTACGTTATTCTTCAAATCCCTGGACGTGGTGACTTATGGATTTGTACACTCTGCCAACTGAGTTCTCATCTCTGGAATTAGCTTACACTGTTGAATGTATTATTGTCATGGTCATAACACAACTGTGTAAAGACATATTTAAATATTTTTAAGGTAGGGCTTAAGTTCCCAGATAAAACAAAATTGATTTGTTTTGTTTCCTGAAAAGCATAAAGTTTTGTGTCTGAACTTTGACACAAAACCACTTTGGCATAAGACACAAGATATGCAAAGCCATGATACTTTTTTCATGCTTTCTGATAATGTCGTAAAAACAACTTTGGCAAATGTGTTATAACTGTGGCGTTGTATCGTTAACATTTTTACCCCTTGTACAAATGACAAAAAAAGAATTTTTTGAGAGAGATCTAGCAAAACTATTAAGGCACAGGTTAGAAGCACAATGGATAATGCCATTACTATGGCGGATGTCAGTATAGTTTGGAACAATAAGTATAATATCATTTCAGGCCTTCCACATAGTTACCAGAGCATCTGATGATCTGAGAAGCTGCATGAGCAACCTAAACCTGAGGCACATTCGGAGATTGCACCATGCTGAGAAAAAGGAACACACCTGGAGCAAAAGCAATAATCCTTCTTCTCCTGGAAGGTTGGATTATATGTTTGCTGGGGAAGTACTAAAATCTCTGTTTTTTAGGTGTGAAATTCAGAGTGTGGCTTCAGGGACCACCAAGATGTACAAGCAACATTGTCTTCTTCATCATTTGTTTAGTGCAGGGGTTACTATAAACTAAATGTATTCTTTGCAATGTCTATGCCTCTCTGATTAATGACAGCCATTTCAGATACTATGAATGACTCTGCAAAGATGAACCCTTACCTGCTGTGGGAGAAGCTGAGGTAAAGGGTCCTTGAAGTAAGTATGGCTTATGGCTTTGACTCTTTATCCAGGCGGTGCATGCTCAATGCCTTTAAAATATTTGGTTTTGGTGGAAGTTATATAAAATGGATGAACATTATATCTGCAGGATCCACCATAAGTGTCACGAATGGAGGACACATTTCTGGGGCGTTCAAACTGGAATAGGGCATGAAGTAAGGATGCCTTCTCTTACTTCTGATCTTCATCCTGACTGCTAAGCTCTTGGCAGTCCATACAAGACAGGATGAAAGCATACAAAGTATTAGGTATCCCATGTCACAGATGAAAACAATCATCAGACAGTATGCTGATGATACAATGCTGTTCTTGTGGAATTTAATAGATTTCTGAAAGTTTTCTACGGTCAAATCTTTCTCTTTATTTTCAGGATTGGAACCAAACAAGGGTAAATCATATGCAATGTGTCATGGCAAAAAGAACATATTGAATATCGCCAGTTTGAATATATATCTTTGTGGTATATTTAAAGATTCTAAACATTTTTTTTCCAGTTCTGAAAAGCCCATCCAAGAGCTGGTGTAAAACTGGATGGGTAAAGTAGAATACATAAAGAAAGTGGTTGGAGTGTGGCCAAGACTTGATCTATCAGCAATTGGTAAAATTCAAGTTTACTCATTCCCTACAGTAACTTTTATGGATGTGGACGGGAACTCTCAACATTGTCCAGTTTGAAATTTAGGGATGCTTCAAAGATGTTTTTTCTTTCGCCCAATATAGACAGAAGGTTCAACATCTTATACATTAAAGTAAAGGAAAATCAGTGAACCAGGATAAGATTCAATATTTCTCAAAAGATTGGCTTTGATGTTAGTGTTGGAAAATCAGTGTCCACTCAAGCCAGATATTCAGCTTTCCGTAGCAAAGCAAAAATCTACGAGCGGAATATTCAGCTTATCATAGGGAATGAGTTAAAAATGCTGATGGCATGACTGTGATGTGAGTTTGTGGGTTATACTATGCTCCATTACCTATGTGGGCATGGATTATGTGCAACCAGTATGACAATGGTGGATTCAAAATGATAGATACCTGCATGGTGCAAGAGCCATATCTCCTGCAATGGGTTGAAACACTCAGTACTCATACGGAGAAGGAATGGAGATTATTTCCCATGTTCGCTTGAAGACGTTGGGGGGGGGGGGTCTTTGGATAGTGTTAAAGACATGTTGGAAGGAAAGACTGAGAGGTGATTAAGCTATCATGAATTCTTAGATATGGGGATTTTTCTAATTCTCAGCTTGAGTACAATATTTTGTTCAATGCTTTAACTCCTCTCACTCTGTGTGCCGATTACAGCACAAACAATCTGCTTTTTAGAGACATGGAAATTGGTAATTCAGGCCAAGGAACATTTAGAACTCGGTTGCATCAGAGTGAACCATCTGTAGCACATTCAGTTTTGGCAGCTTCCAGATTGAAGAAACAGCAGAATACTGGCTCCTACCATTTCATGTGACCACGGAATCAAGAGTATAAGCTCTTCAATGAAAAATTCTACACAATATATTAGTATTATTACATCCAACAATTATATAATGTCTTCCAAAAATGAAGATCTCAGAAACAAATCAATGTGAAAGTTGTCAGGTGATCAATTTCATCCAGCAGTTTGCTCTACGAGTGCAAATAGTTAAGCAAGTCGGGATGGAGGTAGAAAAGGTGATTAACAGTAATACAAGTAAACGGATCCAGCTAACCAGTTCCACTTGCTTTCTTGGCATTCCCAGTGACAGCAGTCTGACATCAAGTGATCTTATGATTCTAAATCATGTTAAGTATGGAAGACATGACATCATTATGATTCTCTTTTATAACGAATAGACTCTCTTAGAGACATGTGGCATTGATTTACTGAAGAATTCAAGAGGATATTCAAGAATGAGATTAAGTCCCATTTTGCTGAAAATAGAACTGTGCATATCGTGGGAAACTAGATAAAAAAAGGGCTATCTATTTATAGTAATATCATCCTTCAGAGGTAAGAAAGTTTGATTTGAAAGTGTGCCACACCCATGCAAGAATAAGGTGAAATCCAAGTTTCTTGGCTTTTTTTCTAAATGCTTCAAACATAACTTAACCCTGGTCTTGAACTAACCTCTTCAAATTATATTCCACAGGAAATCTGCACTGCATGCAGCAAAGAGAGATGGGAAGGATACCATTTCTCACAACTAACCATTGCAGGTAAAGACCTGGTGAGATCCTCGCGTTTTGGTAATGAAACACACTGCAAGAGGTTAGATATTTACGACATTGCAGATAACCACAACAACTAACTTTGAAAGTACAGAATCTGACATACCAGCTATAACACACAGCCACAATGAAATAAACAAAAAGATGGGTTCTGCGGAGGGGTCGCCTTCTGTACGGTCAGCTACCACCTTTCCCACCTGCAGGGCCAACCATCGCCTGGTTAGGAGAAGGGAGAAAGTTTGATCCAGGGAGTGTCCTGGGAGATCTAGAGTGTGTGTCTGTGTGGGGGGGGAGGTATCTTTCCCTATGCAGCCTTGCTGTGAGAGGTCTGACCATGAGGTCAGGAGGGGGAGGGGCGGACAGAGCTATCTATCCCATTGTGAGGGCGTCCCCGGACAGAGAGCCATCTATAACATGGGAGGGGCAATAGAAACACAAATCAGTACAAGAAAGCTAAAGACTACCACCACTCTTAGTACATACAAGCAACTAACTCAATTGATCAACCCGAATAGTAACAATGTCACCATAGTACAGGCCCTCTTGCAATACTCGGGTTTTTTTATTTGGGTTCAAAGATGGTGACGAGAAAAAAATTTGATCGCGATATTATCACTCCAGTGCGGGCGTGTGAGTTGTGATCTGCCCCATGACCTGTAAGGGCAGGGGATATAAAACAATACTAATGCTAGAACAGAATACTAATGCTAACCATTGACTAGTTTTCTGTATGTGTGAAGATATAAACTCCATCCTTCTCCCCTCCCCCATTCCCTTCTTGCTCCCTTTCTCTGTCTACCCAGTCTCTCTAGGGAGCAGTCAACAAGATGATAACAAAAATTAAATGCTTTAACAATAACAAAAAGATAATCCTGGTAAAGAAAGGCAAAGTCAGTTATTTTAACAACTAGCTGAGTTGCCCGGCCCTGCCCGGGATAAATCGATTTATTAGTTTCAGTTCTGGGTGATTATTACGGACCTGGTTCATTTTGCCTGTTCCTTTAGCTTTATTTTATTTTTGTTTGTTTGTTTTTAGATAAGTTTTACTGCTCTCCCTTTGCGCGTTGACATCATGCGCATCCCGTCACCATCCGCCAAATGGCTATGATTTGCGCACGGGTTAGTTTGTTTGTTAGCGAACACATCGCAGGAAGTGATAACGTCATGTGTAGGCGGAAGTGGGCTATTATTAGAAACATACATTAATATCTTATTGTTCGTAAATTTCGGATCAAACGCTCTCGTGAATTTAGTCTTTAATTATAACCGCATTTACCGATTAACTCAGAAATAACAAAAGGTTTTGTTTGTGTACAGCGATAGGAACAATGTTCGCTATCCCATAATTCTTTGTGCCAAATTTCAGGTCGGTGCGTTGTGTAGTTTCCGAGTCCATAGGACTATTAGGGGTTTTGTTGTAGCTTTATTATATAGACAATGGCAAAGTACTAACCAACACTGCAGTGTCATCAAAAAGGAGTGGGGAAAAAAAAAAGAAAAGACATATCAGTGGACAGAAAGTGAAACAAAATCCACCCTTATTTCTAACCGAAATGACATTAAGATATTGTTTATAGATATAAATAACAACCTACAGCTGTCACTTTTAGGACATCGCAACTGCAGGTATGATAAAAATGATAAAAATTCCATAGATTATGCTGGCTTACTGAAGGTCTTCTTTGTCACTTACAGCTTTCATCCAGTGTTTTCCAGATCATTTTCCCACCTCTGGCATAGCCAAGATGATTCTAGAAGTAATAGCAGACCACAGAAAAAACAAAAAGAAGAAAAAACAATATCTTTTACATAACAACAGTCGAGATGTCCTGAGAAAAGGCAGCAAGTGATATCAGCTTTACAGAAGGTAAAAAAGACAACCCTTCTTTACAAAACCACAGCTATTGTACCAGACCTACTTCGGCAAATAATTTCCCAGTCTGCAGTCCTCCAATGATTAAACCATATGAATTCGGGATCAGCAGGAGGTTCCAAGGCATCACATCTGTATATATACCTCAAAGATCTCATCAACAAGAAGAATTTGGATATCATCTGCTAGCAGCTCTTACTAGACTGGCCAACCTCATTTTGAATGGCAAAATACCCGAGCATACCCATGACCTGATCTACTCCATCTCCCTATTGGCTTTATGGAAGAAGTACAGTTTTCCTTATTTATGGGCAGGCTGGAATCCTTAGGTCATGACACTTTATGGTAAATAAGCAGTCAAGGCCTAAGAGTCACATGTTTATTACTATGCTGTTTACATTTGATACTTTTGAGCTGGTGATCATTTAGTCGGTGCATATTGAATATTTAGTAGTTGTTAGATAATATTGCTTTCCCTTGCTCCCTCCCCCCTCTTCTCTCATATGTTGCATAATCAACATTCATTATCCTCGTGTATATATATTATATGTATTGTTTGCCCTATCAGCAATACCTCCGTCTAATTTGTGTGATTATCATGTGTGGTATGATTTTATGTTCGATGTTGTTAATTATGCTGTGTGACATGATATCGTACATGATGATGTTAATTATGCTATGTGAAATATAGTACTCAACGCTGCTAATTATGCTGTGACATAATACATAATGTAGTATGCTCAGTGTTGTCAATTATACTATGTGGCATAGTATGGTCGATGTTGTTACTTATGCTATGTGACATTTTATTATGCTCGATGTTGTTAATTATGCTATGTGACATAATATAGTGCACAACACTGCTAATTATGTTGTGACATAATAGTATGCTCAGTGTTGTCAATTATGCTATGTGGCATAGTATGCTCAATGTTGTTAATTATGCTATGTGACATTTTATCATGCTCGATGTTAATTATGCTATGTGACATTTTATCATGCTCGATGTTAATTATGCTATGTGACATTTTATCATGCTCGATGTTAATTATGCTATGTGACATTTTCTCATGCTCGATGTTGTTAATTATGCTATATGACATTATGCTTGTCTTATTGTTACACTGATATCGTATTGCATTATATATTGATATATATAGGGTTATAAGTATAGCAGTGCATCTCTTCTCCCAGTCGGGAGCAGGTGAGCTGTGTTTGATATGAATAAATCTGGCCTGATCCTTACATAAGGCTTTGATATTCTTCTTTGACAGTGTGAGTGTGAGCGGCTTGACCACTGTGGCATGAGCTGTATGAAAGTGGTAGCCTGACAATTCCTGTCCAGCTGCCGTAACAAGTAAACCTACAGGCATTGTCTGGTTACATAACCAAAGTCAAAGATGTGTTTAGTAGAGGCACCAAGTAATACCAGCTTTACAGAAAGAACAAAAGACAATATTTCTTCTATGTATAACCAAAGTCAAAGATGTTTGTAGAAGAGGCACCAAGTAATATCAGTTTTACAGAAAGCAGAAAAGACAATCTTTCTTCTATGTTTAACCAAAGTCAAAGATTTGTTTAGGAGAGCCTCCCAAGTCCAAGTAATATCAGTTTTACAGAAAGTACAAAAGACAACCTTTCTGTTACACCAAAGTCAAAGATTTGTTTAGAAGAGCCTCCAAGTAATATCAGTTTTACAGAAAGTACAAAAGACAACCTTTCTGTTACACCACAGTCAAAGATTTGTTTAGAAGAGCCTCCAAGTAATCAGTTTTACAGAAAGTACAAAAGACAACCTTTCTGTTACACCAAAGTCAAAGATTTGTTTAGAAGAGCCTCCAAGTACCACAACTTTACAAAGGCAAAAAAAAAAAAACTAACTTCTGTAATAAAACTGAAATCAATTATGTTTTTCAGATGATGCCGAACGTGGACAAAAAGTCCTTTTTTCATGATCAGTCCAGCTTTTTTTTTTATTACCACGCGCGACCGCAAAACAATACGGTGGTTTTTAAGACAAAGTATTTTTACAAAAAACGCGCAAGCCAAGCGGGAATACTCAAACAAATCATGTAAATGCTAGTGAAACGATGGGCTTACACTGTTTGACATTCCCAAACATCACATTTACCCAGCACAGGTTCAGCTGGAACCCAAGCAGAAAGTTTCAGTGAAAACGTTTTAGACCAATGCTTCTCAACCTGTTTTTTTTTTTTTAATCCCTATCCGGTTTAAAAAAAGGTAGAGTTTATACAGGTGCAATGAACCTGACTAGTAAAGCAAAAAGGAAAGATGCATTGAACCTAATTAGTCAAATAGATAGGAGAGGTTCATTCAACCTGAATAGTAAATTAAACAGGACAGGTGCAAAGATTTGACCTACTTTTTCATGTCAAAATAATGAAGCAAAGCAGACACCCTAGACATGCAGATCCTATTTTAAATACTATTAATTTACATTTAGGGGCAGTGAACCTAATTAGTCAAATAGATAGGAGAGGTTCATTCAACCTAACCCTAACCCTAACCCGAACCTGACTAATTCATTTAAAATACATCCGCATGGTGAGGGAACAATTTGAAAGTGAAGTGACAATGACTTAGTTTAGGGCCTAGAGAGGAGCCCAAGGTTAGGCCTACCTATTGAATAATAATAACAAAAGTTAACCGATAGAAATCGACGTGCAGGCCCTTTCAGTTTCAAAATTTGAATTGGAAAAAGCTGGCGCCTGTGGTGATCACAAAATTAGCCTAAACAAAGAAGTCAAGCCTGGGAGAGGATCGAGGCCTTTGCAATCAAATCAGCCTCGCTTTTCTCGAATAACGGAAGTTGATAGCCTTCGGCTAGTTCTTCTCTCTCTACACACAAGAGTGAAAACTTTGCACCGGAATAGTCGTCTCGACTATATCCGTGCATTGAACCGGTCGAATATTTTGGCTTATTTAGCGGTACATTGAACCTGTCTAAACACTTTCTTTAAAAAAAAACCCCAAAAAACAGAAAGTGTGCCTCGACATGATCGGATGTCAAAAACACCCCCATTCTGGAATCCTGCGCCCTTCTAAGATATTGTCACGTCCCACCTGGAGAAGCGCTGATTTAGATGCTCCAATATTGCATCCTGCTATTTAATATCTCCAGGGCTACCTGGCAGTCCATCAACCAAGCCTAAGCCATCAGCCTATCACTTTACCAGTCTCATTTCATTCCTTAATTCACCTCCACGAAAATTCATACTGCCAGCTCAGCCATTTAATTGAAAAAAAAAACAACTTGTTACATGCTAACACTTGCCAGAGTTGAAGAGTTTTTTTGTTTGTTGTAAAGACACTATAATATAATTACATGTACTGCCTACCGCAGTCCAATATCTTCAAGGCTGTCTTGCTTGCAGTCCTTGACACCAACTAATCGGCAAGCCAAACCCGTCAGTCTAATAGTCTCATTTCATTCCTTAAATCACCTCACTTTAAATTCAAGCCGGCTAGTTCAGCGCTTTAAGTTAAAAAAAACAACAACGTGCATTTAATTTAACCCTTGCCAATACTGGAGAATTGTGATTTGTTCGTTTAGACAATCCAACTGCTGAATACTGCAGTCCAATATTCGTGGGACTGTCCTGCAATCTTTAATACAAACTAAGCCTAACCCATCAGCTTACCATTCTCATTTCGTTCCTTAAATTTCACCTCAATGGAAATTCCTCCCGGCTAGCTCAGCGGTTAAAAATAAAAGTGTCTCATTTCACCTCATTGGAAATTCATGCCGGTTAGCTCAGCGGTTTTTAAAAAGTCTCACGTCACCTCACTGGAAATTCATCCCGGTTAGCTCAGCGGTTTGAACAACAAAAAAAAATCTCATTTTACCTCATTGGAAATTCATGCTGGTTACCTCAGCGGTTAAGAAAAACCAAAAAAAAAACCCGCTCATTTCAGGTCAATGGAAATTCATGCACGTTAGCTCAGCGTTAAAAAAAAAAAAAGTCTCATTGTGCCTCATTGGAAATTCATCCCGGCTAGTTCAGCGGTTTAATTTTTTTTTTTTTAAATGCATTTAATTTAATCCTTGTGAAAAGTTATGATTGTTGTCGTTCAAAATACTCCAGTTACTGCACACTGCAATCCATTATCGGTAGGACTGCCTTGCAGACCTTAACACCAACTAAGCCTAACCCATCAACATCACTATCGGTATCAGCCTCATTTCGTCCCAGGCTTAAATCACCTCACTGAAAATTCACCCCGGCCAGGTCAGCGATTTAAAAAAACAAACAAAAAAACTTGCCTTTAATTTAAGCCTTGCCAAAGCTGGAGAGTTATGATTTATTCTCGTTTTAGCTACTCCAATTACTGCGCACTACAACTCAATATCTGCAGGCCTATCTTGCAGTCCTTAACTGGGCCTAACCCATTAGCTTACTAGCCTCATTTCATTCCTCAGGGGGAACACATAGAGAAAGCAGGTTGCTGGTGCGGGTAGAAATGACGCCTCTTTATCCTTTGAAGTGCACAGAGAGAACGCTGGACGCCAGCGGCTGGTGGTAAGCAGACAAATTTGTTGGAAATGTTGAATGAATTCTTGCCCGCTCGTCTGCCGCTGGTTTTGTGCAGAATGGCGCGCACGGTGTGGAGTTTCGCAGCGGATGTTTAAATTGTACGTCAGTTTTTCCTGATTCGACACATTTTAATCAAGACAATTTAAAACCTAAAAAAAATGACAGTAGTCACGATATGGACGTTAGAAAATACAGTACCAGCTGTCTTCAGTTCATCTGTTATTTGGAACAGAAGAAACAATCTTCACGCTAACAGGGCAGCAAGTGCTGGATAGAAATCAGTTAAAAATAAAAAAAAATAAAAGGGAGTTCATTGCAGATTTAATCATTTAAAATGATAACATTAGATAAGATACCCAGCATCCCCCAGGATAAACCTGTGCACCCCCCCCCCCCCAGCTCCCGCCAACTTTGTAGGCCTATTATATTGGATTCATAAAGAATTATTGTGTCTTGTTCTCATCTATCCCCCAAAAAATCACTGCATATTACACTTTGCCGCATCCATTGTTTTTAAGTCTTTATCGTAAGGATTTTGCTGCTCTTGGCATCTACACCCCACTTTTGGTTCTTTTTTATTCTTCCTTGTTCTTTTTTGTGTGTTTTTGCGGTAGGGATTGGTTGTTATTGGTTTGTTTTTTTAATTTGGCCCGGGAAGTTGGGTTTGTTTGGCCTGCTCTTCTCGACTTTCAACTGCCAAGATATCTTTAACGTGCACATGCGCCCTCAGGGTGTTTTGTCTTTATCCGAGAAGACTAGGTGCTCGATCCTACCTACTATAGGTACAGGGACAGGAATTTTCCCCCAAAAATTCCAATATGCCTGCACCGACAGAGAATCGAACACGGTACCTTCGGCATGAGAGGAGGGCACCTTGCCTCTGGACCAACCAACTTGTCCCATTGTAATAATATCTAATTCCCTACATTTCCAATACATATCCAATTCCTTACATTATATTCATAATGTGTGGAAGAAATGTAATTACATCGTTCCTTCAATGAAATAAAGAAAAAATATAACTCCGAAAATGCTCGCACACATACACAAACACACACGCATTTGGCGGGGGGGGGGGGGGAGCTGCATATCTGCAGCGCATCATTTTTACGACAATATTTTATCTAATTTATCAATTTACTTATCCAATTTGGCTTTTAAATTTCTGCTGGCGCCGATTTGCCCACTTTCTCTATGTTCACCGGTAGCTGGTTACCGGACACTGGCTTTCTGCTCCCGGTTTATCTGCTTTCTCTATGTGCTCCTCCTTAAATCATTTCACTTAACATTCATCCCGGCTAGGTCAGCCATTTAAAAAAACAAAGCAAAAAAGTATCATTTCAACTCGCTGAAAATCCATCCCGGCTAGGTCAGCGGTTCAATTAAAAAAAAAACAAACAGAAAACTCACATTAAGTTCATACTTGTCAAGGCTGGAGAGTTATGGGTTATTTTTTTTTCGTTTTAGACACTCCAAGTGCTGCATATTGCTGTCCAGTGCAACCAAGACTAACCCATCTGCCTACCACTGTACCAGATTCATTTGGTTCTTGAAATCCACCACTGAAAATTCATCCCCTCTAGCTCAGCGATTAAATTAATGTAATTAAATTAATTAACCCTCGCCAAGGCTGGAGAGTTATGCTTTTTTTTTTCATTTTTGACACTCCAATTGTTGCATAGTGCAATCCATTAGCTGATTGACTGTCTTGCACTAGTTGCTGTCCTCAACATCAACTAAGCCTATCAGTCTTACTTCGTTCCTTAGGTTTAAATCACCTCACTGAAAGTTCATCTCGGTTAGCTCAGCGGTTTAATTCAAAAAAGAAAAAACCTTGCATTTACTCTAACCCTTGCCAAGGCTGGAGAATCATGAATTTTTTTCGTTTAGAAACTCCAACTGCTGCATACTGCAGACCAATATCCGTGGGACTGTCTTGCAGTCTTCAATACGAACTAAGCCTTACCCGTCAGCTTACCAATCCCATTTCATTCTTTAAATTTCACCTCACTGGAAATTCATGCCCGTTGGCTCAGCGGTTAAAAAAGAAGAAAGAAAGTCTCATTTCAACTCATGGGAAATTCATGCCGATTAGCTCAGCGGTTTAAAAAAAAAGAGGTCTTTTTCAGCTCAATGGAAATTCATGCCGGTTAGCTCAGCGGTTTAAAAAAAGAGGTCTTTTTCAGCTCAATGGAAATTCATGCCGGTTAGCTCAGCGGTTTAAAAAAAGAGGTCTTTTTCAGCTCAATGGAAATTCATGCCGGTTAGCTCGGCGGTTTAAAAAAGAGGTCTTTTTCAGCTCAATGGAAATTCATGCCGGTTAGCTCAGCGGTTAAATAAAAGAGGTCTTTTTCAGCTCAATGGAAATTCATGCCGGTTAGCTCAGCGGTTTAAAAAAAGAGGTCTTTTTCAGCTCAATGGAAATTCATGCCGGTTAGCTCAGCGGTTTAAAAAAAGAGGTCTTTTTCAGCTCAATGGAAATTCATGCCGGTTAGCTCAGCGGTTTAAAAAAAGAGGTCTTTTTCAGCTCAATGGAAATTCATGCCGGTTAGCTCAGCGGTTTAAAAAAAAAAAGAAGGAAGGAAGTCTCATTTCAGCTCAATCGAAATTCATACCGGTTAGCTCAGCGGTTTAAAAAAAAAAAAAGAAGGAAGAAAGTCTCATTTCAGCTCAATGGAAATTCTGGACGGTTAGCTCAGCGGTAAAAAAAAAATAAAAAAATTTTGCATCCAATTTAACTCTTGCCCAGGCTGACGAGTTGTGATTTTTTTTCGTTTAAGACATTCCAGTTACTGCACACCGCAGTCCAATATCAGCCGGACTGTCTTGCGGCTGTGAATTACCCTAAGCCATCAGACTTCCAGACTCATTTTCATTCCTTAATTTACCTGGCTAGCTTACTGCTCGCTCGCTATTCAATATCCTCAAGACTGTCCAGCAATCCACCAATTAAGCCTAACCCATCAGGTTATCAGTCTCATTTTGTTGGTTAGGCTTAAATCACCTCATTGATGATAATTCACCCCGGCTAGCTCAGCGGTGTCATTTTTTTTCAAAGTGAGAAGAAAAAAAGACGATCTTCTCTTTCAGTTACATGAAGTGTACTTATTCATTTCAGATCTCATCAGGAATTTTAAATTTTATACTTTCATGGAAAATTCATACGAGATCTGAGAGCAGATTACGATGTGAAAAAAAGATATCTCCTTCATTTCTCATAGCACCTCCACAGTCATTTTAACTACCGGTATTAAAAGTTCAGCGATCAAAGATAGGTGTACAAACTTGCAGAGGGGAGGGGAAACGAGACAATTTTCAATTTAATACACTCTAGAAGACCAGCTGTTTCAAGGGAAATTTCACTATCGGCCACATTGTTGTATACGACATTTTGCCAATTTTCGAGTTTTGTCAAGAAAGTGGTTCTCTCACTCCTAATTTCATTATGTAAAATTGTCATTCTAATCAGTTAAAAGGTTTTCGAGATATGTTTTTGTGACATGATGGTCTTTGCGTTTTGACCCTTTTGCTGACCAAACTTCAATCTCCGTTATCTCGAAAATGCAAAAAAGCACATACAACAATATGGCAAATACCCGATGATTTGTCCAAGTCAACTTTGTGCAATGGTAATTGGTACAGTCAATGAGACAAAGCAAGCCACCATCTTGTTAAGATGTTTTGTGCCGAAAAGAATAGAAAATATGAGCTTACAGAAGGCAAACGGGAAGATTCGGTGACGCAAGGACAATGAAAGTCCACAGAGCTTTGTAGAGAAGATCAAATAACAAAGGTGGGTCAGATGAGCAAGAAAGTGTGCAATGACCAAGTTTTCACTGGTCCTTACAAAGACGCACTGATCCATATAAATATTCACTGGTTTTTACAGAAGAGCACTGGTCCATACAAAACTGGACTGGTCTGTCCATACAGGAAGTACTCTTATATTTCACAAACTGCAATATACTATAGAAAAACAACAGTACCACTGGAAAGGGAATAAGGCTAACATGTACAGTCTATACTAACAAATAACCCACCTGACTAGCAAACATAACAAGACAGACACGTCCGATAATACATCAGCTGGCGGAAACAAGAAATATTCGAAATGATAATATAGTATAATACAGTATGTACAGGGTGCAGTAATGGTATTATGAGGAAACTGCGACCTGGTCCTACCTTTTGCCAGTGTAGTGAAAGGAGCTTTTGCCAGGTTTTCAGAAGCATGTAGTGAGTGGTGGCCCTTCATTGGTAGCAGTCAGTTGTTGTCATTCAGTGGTAACAGACAGTGGTTGTCCTTTAGTGGTAGCAGACAGTGGTTGTCCTTTTGTAGTAGCAGACAGTGGTTGTCATTCAGTGGTAGGCTGTCAGTGCTTGTAACATATCTTTCTCTGCTGACCCTGCAGATCAAAACAAAATAAAACAAGTCATTAATTATGCCAAGGATGTTTTAATTCAGAAAAGGCGGAGTCACATAAATGTCCTCCTCACAGTGCCCCTTCCCACCCGAATTTCCAGTTAGTAGTAAGATAAAAGATTCGTCAAACTAAAGCCTCTCCCACCCCTACCCCACTCCGCGCACGTGCTCACAGTTTCCAGGTGTTAGTACAAGTTCAAGTTAATATACGCCTGACCGCCAATTCAAAATACATGGAAGAATCATGATTTTTTTTTTGAACAAAACGCACGGTCATTCACTCTCTCTGCTCTTTGCTGCCTACTGGGTACTACCATGTATACATATAATATATAATATAATATAATAAAATATCGATGGTGTCGGGCGCAAACCGGCCAAGTCCAAAAATTTCACATTGCTTTAATTCGTACCAATTTATGAAGCTTGGAATCCTGCATCACATGGAAAAGTAGCTGTTACCATTATTCAGATGAAATACTCAAAATAGGGGTGAGATCAAACCAGCTAGGTCCATTTCCCATTTGTATTATCGGTAGTTTTTTGTTTCTCCTGTAAAATTTGCAAATTTCGACTTGGCCGGTTTGCTCCAGACACCATCAATATAACTTATAATTGCCATCAACAGCCAACATTTTTCAATCCCCCCCACTTGATCTTTCCCCACCTTTATCTGTCGTGAATTTACTGTACGTGAAAATATCACTAACAATTCACATTTCCACACAAAAAAGACTTCAGTTCAGAATACAAAGATCGACCACGCTGAAGATTCCAACAGTTTCACCTAGGTCTGTAAAGTAAATAAAACACATTCGCTTTTCCATCCTGGCATGGCCAGAAAATGGCCAGATTTCTGTCACAATTATTACAGTCAATTGTATACACCAGTGTTCAAATCGCTATTTAACTAACAAAACATTAAAACTCGGCTTGAACCTCTCTCTCTCTCTGTCATCCCACCCCACTCCACCCCGCTTTCCCTTAGGCCTTTTTATTAGATTCCGTGCCGGTATGATCTGAGATATCAATTTATGATTTTTTTTTCATCTGCCAAAAAGAGAATGTATTCTCTATACAGCGGAAGTGATATTTGGATTTTTTCCTGTTAGGAGGTCTTTAGAGCTCTCACTCCAGACACGCCATTGATTCAGAAAATATGGTCATATATTTATTGTTATTTTCATGGATGCACATTCTGTTATCAAGATGAAAGACTGAGGATTCAGATCTCGGCACTGGTCACCAAGACCGGACTGGGAGGTAGCTCTAAAGTTGAAATGAATGCTTGACAATACATAATACCATTAGACACGGATTCAAGATTCTGGAAAGAAAATCTATATTATATATATTTCCCTTTGCTTTCTTGTCCCAAGTTGTCGGTTGGGAAAGGGACATTCCACGATAACTGACAAGGCATTCAGACAATACTTTTTAGGAAAGAAAAGGCCAGAAATAAATAGCCAACTATTTCTTTCAAAATGGATTGATCAATCCTCCGGAAAAATGGTACAAAATGATGCAAATGTGTTTTTAAATAATAAAAAAATTAAGATGAGTCCATTCAATTGCCTTCACTTTAGTTGGTAACTGATGGGACAGAAAAAATACCATGTTTTTTAACATAGCAAAATTAAACTGCAAAATTTCTGAAACCAAACAATGTTTTTCTACATTCATAAAATGCGTCTGAGCATACAGAAAAAGCATAAATAATCAAGTTTTACTTTTAAACACACTGCGGCAATTAGCTTGAGTAACTGATGGGACATAATCTTCATACCGGTAACTGTTTTCCAAGAGGGACGCCAGGTCACAAGATCACGCAAGGAAGGTAATGCTTACCAAAAATGTTCATTTAATCACTACCTTTACAACACAACCATTAACTTTTCTCCCAGGCATGTTTTGAAAAATACCTCTTAGGTAACATATTACGTGGAATGTCCCGAAACACGTAAGTGATGCAGTGACTTACTAACCATCATTCCGGAATGACTGAAAGCCTCGTTCTTAACTTCTCCTCTGGCTGCCACCTTTTCCTCAATCTGGGGCTAGGGTATTTCTTCATTTTCTGAAAAAGAGCACAATACAAAAAATAGTTAGGATCATAGTCCAAGGTTAAGGTTGTCTTTGACCACCTACTGATTACCAGCAGATGAAGGTACCGAAGTGCTTCCCATAGCCAGAATGATGGAGGCGGGGCACTAAAGGGGGGGGAGGGAAGAACGTGCAACAAGACTGAACGAACCCGACAAACTGTGGAACCGGCTGGTCACGAGGACAATTGGAGGAACGTGCCTGCTCCAGTTATAACTGGGCTGCAATGGCACAAAGGCAAAATTTCCCAAATGGGATTAAAGAGTTATACAAATACAAAATACAACCTTCAAATGGATGTTGGAGAGGCGAGATCAGTACTTACGGGGATGGCCGGTGTGCTGGGAGTCTGTTTCCCATCAATCAATCAGGACAGTGGACAACAATGATGACAGTTGTCTGATCATGACGCAATTCCGGTTCCGTGCTGATCTAAGCCAATATAATTCAATTCCCTTGCATAGTATTGTCTTCATATTATGTCTATTCCCTATCTGTACTTAATTTTAAGATTCAAACAATTTTTTTCCTCATAACTTGTCCCATTTTTATTTGACTCGATGCCATGATGCAAACAGCTGCAACTAAAAGTGGTGGGTCCATTTGGTAAAGGGTTACTACAGGGAAATGCCACTGGGAGGTATTTCATGCAAGTCTTGTGTCAAGGTCACGTGGACACGGAAAGATAACATTTGGTAAAGGGTTACTACATGGAAAGGGCACTGGGAGTATTTCATGCTGGTCTTGTGTCAAGGTCATGTGGACACGGAAAGATCCAACTTCACTGGATGTCCTCAGCATTTTGAAATGTCAGGAAATTGTGAATATTCATTGAATTATTTCAGATCCTTTTGTCCCTTTTTTTTTTTTACAAGATGAGAAACCCAATACTGCAGGGGATAAACCTACACTCCTACCTCTGCCCGTTCTCTCTCTCTTCTCTTCTCTTTTCCTTTACTCTCTCTCTCTCTCTTTTTCTTTCTCTGTCTTTCTCTCTCTCTCTCTTGCCCATGTAAAAATCTACAGCTACAGATCTCATGCGTGCCAGGCTACTACACACGTGTTTCTGGGCATGCCAACTGCACCAAAGTGAACGTACGTGCCTGTTCAATGAGCTTATCAAATGCAGCAGCAACAACAACAACAACTATGTAAGTTACCGCCATGACATCATTCCTAATTATAGATTGCCTGAGACTTCAACACACACAATAGGTCGATACAGAGGAAACTGAGTTAGATCAGTTAACTCGTTCAGGCCCAAGCAACACATTGCGTGTTCATCGAGTTGACTTTTTTATTTACTGGTACTTTTGTGATATCAATTTTCTTTAATCTGTATTAACTTTACATTAGATGTTTTACAAGAGAAATTAAGTCAGAACATCCTCATCTCTCATAGCACTTTAATGGCCCATTCATGATTTTTGACTGATTTAAAAATTTGTTCACATTTTTGTTAAAACTGTCAAGCACGCTGTATTGCTGGCAAAACAAACAAACAAAAGCCAAACTTGCACAACAGTGAGACACTCTAGCCACTTTTTTTTTTTTAAACAACAGATTTTGGCAGAAGGCAGATTTACACCTTCGATACCGACCAGTTGCCACATTGTACTCCTCCGCCACTCAGAAACATGCAGGCATCAGCTGTCTCATTATAAAGGTCATGGCCACTCTTAAAGGTGGTAGACACAGTAAGCACTTCAGAGTAAACCGCCACCACATCTAGACTATAACACAAATGTCCGCATTTTTGTGATTTTTACAGTTTTTTTGTTTTTTTTATTTCATTTTCTGTTCATACTGTTTCATTTTTTTTCCCTGAAGAAGGACTTTTGACCAAGAGCTCGTTTAATCTTCATTTTTTTTTTTAACACGTCGGTGTTTCATTTCTATTATTTCTTATGCAAGGCTTTGCGATATGCAGCCTTTTCTTTTTGCCACATTTTAATTTAAGTAAACAATTCACTTCCTGCAAATGATTGTAAAGTGACCTGTCAGTCAAAACTGGCATCTGCCTGTCTTCCAGGCCTGGATTCTAACTCAGCCAACCGTCTTTCACTCGGTGTAACATGAGATAGCGCGCCGCGCCCACTGGTCAGTCTGCGTTCAACCGTTGCCCGGGTCAGTCGTGTTTTCAGCCGCTCTGGATTTACCTGTATTGTTTTCCAATTGTAACAGACCGCCGCTAGATTGTGAATTGATTGTGTACGCCACAATCTTACTATCTCATCAGTCTCATCAACTATAAGTCTTAATCATGTCTGATGACATGGAAATGTCTCCCCAGCGGGGAAATGAGATCTCACCGAGATCCGAGACAGAACTGCTCCGTAACGGTAGTGATACCGCACCAGCAGTGAGTGTGACAGAAATGCACGCTCTAATGTCCAAAATGATGGACACAATAAATAATTTAGAAAAAATCACGCAGGCCACCGGCTGTGCGAAAAAGAGGACTGTCACACAGTCCACGGCCTCCTCAACGCCACCTCCCAAAAGATGGTGTACAATTTCCTCCTCTGATGAGGAGGTGGAAAAATTGGAAAATGAGATTCTAGACGAAGCGTCTATCAATGAAGATACAAATGAGCAGCCATGTGAGGAGATGATGATATCTACAAAGAACTTGCTTCGACATTTAATAATGAGGAGGAAATGGGACCCCCGGTCTCCGATAAGTTTGCGTCTCTAGTCAAAAAACGATTTGAGAGCAAACTAGAGGATGGAAAACTACGCGAGAAACTCGCACGCTTTCCCATCCCAGCAAACTGCAGAAATTTGGGAGTGCCCGGCACAAACCAAGAAATATGGGGTGCACTAAAACCTTATGCGAGGGAAGCGGACGTCCGACTAGCAAATACACAAAAATGTTTCTCCCGGGCCGCTGTGGCGGTAACACGATGCGCGCAGACGCTACAGGAGACAAGGGCGAAACTGACCACCGTGACAGACACGGCTCACATAAAGCGGGAGATAACGTCTGGAATTTCCCTCCTCACGGACGCTCTGGCGTTAATTGCTCATGACAATCGAGATTTATCGTTTAAGAGGAGGGAAGGACACCGGTCATCACTGCCTAGTCACAATGCCGGTATCTGTGCACCTCATGTCCCGATAACCTCGGATCTTCTTTACGGAGACGACTTACTAGGCCCAGTTTACATAGGACGACACGCGAAACGAGAAACGCGAAACTCCGAAACGCGAAACGCCTCACACCACACGTCACCTCATCACATAGGCCTAGTCATGCTCTCGCGTTTCTGGCGTGTCGTTACCTCCTATGTGCACATTGCCGGTCAAGGAAGTCCAAAGGTTGGGGCAAGGGAAGACAAAACCAAACTGGAATGCGAGTAATCGCCCCTGGCACAATGGCAGAAATGATTTTTTAGAGAAACAGCCTCCCAGGCAATGGAAGAAACACCCGACCGCTGCCAAGGGAGGCAAACCCTTCAAGTAGACCAGAATGAGTTATCTGCACTTTTAAACACCGTGAACCAGGTGAGTGCTATGCACGCAATATTGCCTTCATTAAAATCGTACCTTACAAGAAGAGCAAAACTTTTCTATGGTGGCCAAATAAAGCATAGATTGCTTGAATGGCTCAAGCTTACGTCCGATGCTGACATAATTGATATCGTCAAAGGCTCTGAGATAGTCAGTCTCAAAGCATGTCGCACAATGCTTCATTACCAGAAAACAAAGCTTGCATTATTGATGAAGAAATTGAAAAGCTCCTTGCAAAGAGAGTAATTAAAAAATCGGTCACAGAGCCAGACGAGTTTATAAATCCTATATTTCTGGTGGAGAAAAAATCCATGCATTCCCATACTGACTGTGAAAGCGACATGTCACTGACACCAAGAGAATATCGCACGATACTTAACATGAAAACTCTGAATGAGAATATTGCATATAGGAAATTCAAGATGGAAACAATTCGGACTGCTCTGAATCTAGTGAGCCCAGGTTGTTATTATGCATCCATTGATTTAAAAGATGCCTATTACACTGTGCCCATTGCAACAACTTATCAAAAGTATTTGAAATTTGTTCATAGGAACAAGAAGTACAGTTATGTTTGCTATCCAAATGGAATGTCCAGTTGTCCGAGAGACTTTACCCGCTTAACAAGGTTTGTTTTAAACAAATTACATTCTTATGGTCACTTGATAGCTGCATATTATCTGGATGACTTGCTTTTAATTTCTAAGTCAGAAAACGAGGCAATCACAAATGTTGTAGATACCGTCAATCTGTTTGACACTTTAAACTTTTGCGTCCATGCCGACAAAAGTCAGTTTGTGCCGACGCAGGAAATAGCCTTTTTTGGGACATGTAATTTCATCTCAGTCTATGACTGTCACGCTTAGAACCAATCGAAGGTTAAAAATTGTTCAAGCCTGTCAAGATTTATTGGCATCACAATACTTGTAAGATCCGCAAAGTCGCTTCATGTGTTGGCCTCCTTGTTGCCAGTTTTATTGCGATACCGCATGGCCCTTTACATTATAGAACACTAGAACGTGAGAAAAATGTAACACTTAAAGTGCAAAAGGGTGACTGGGAAAAAAGCATGATTTTATCAGCGGATGCAAAGCTTGAACTAGATTGGTGGATAACAAATAGTATGTATGAAGTTGCACCTATTCATCGGGATAACCCTTCTATTATAATAACAACCGATGCATGTCTTACTGGCTGGGGAGCTGTATGCATGGGTCAACGGGCCCATGGGATGTTTGACCATAATGAAAAAGAGCGCCACAGTATAAACTATCTGGAGACTTTAGCAATATTTTTAGGCCTCATAGCCTTTGCATCCAAGGCCAGTAACACTCATATCAGAGTTATGTCAGATAACACAACAGCCGTGGCTTGTATCAACCATATGGGCACGTGTCGATCTGTTTCCCTAAATACACTTTCTTACACAATCTGGGATTGGTGTGTTAATAGAAAAGTATGGCTCAGTGCAGCCCATGTACCAGGTATTCAAAATGAAGCAGATTACGATTCTCGTATTATAAACATTGATACAGAATGGAAGCTCGACACAGAGCTGTTGATGGAATCTCTTAAAATTCTTGATGCCAAACCATGTATAGATATGTTTGCATCTCGGATTAGTCATCAGTTTGTCCCCTTTGTTGCCTTCCGAATAGAGCCTGATGCATTTGCTATTGATGCTTTTGCGCTTGACTGGCAAGCATATGAGATGATCTATTGTTTTCCACCTTTCAGTGTCATACTATGAACCCTGCAAAAAATTCAGGCAGATGCAGCCAATGCTGTGATAGTTGTTCCATTTTGGCCAAACCAAGCATTTTATCCCAAACTAATGGGCATGTTAATAGAAAGACCTGTGCTACTCTCGGCAAGGGAACGATTACTAACTCTACCAAGCGATCCAGCTGCTCTTCATCCAAAGAGAAAGAAATTGAAACTGCTAGTATGCAAAATCTCCGGAAAAGATACACATCATCAGGTTTTTCTACAGAAACAACCGACATTATCATGTCCTCATGGAGAAGTACAACCAAAAGTATGTACAACGTGTACCTCAAGAAATGGCAATGGTACGCTCGTCAACACAAAGTGGATTCCCTTTCACCACCTTTAGCAACAGCATTAGATTTCTTGACTTCGCTGGTTCACGGTGGTTATTCTTATAGTGCTTTGAATAGAGTTAGATCCGCACTGTCATGTTATATATGTAAATATGATAATGTACCTTTTGGACAAACTGACATAGTGAAACGTTTCATGAAAGGAGCCTTTGAAATAAACCCTTCACTCCCGCTGTATCACTCGACATGGGATGTAAATAAAGTGCTGGAGATGTTGGAACTATGGATGCCTTTGGCCAGTCTTTCTTTCAAAGAACTTACACTTAAATTGGTAATGCTTCTTGCCTTATTATCAGGACAAAGAGTCCAAACTCTGCACAATCTTGATGTTAATTGCATGATATTGAATAATGACAAAGTTGTTTTCCATATTACCACATTATTGAAACACTCTCGTAGAGGAACTCATCAATCACCGATTGAAATATCTGCTTTTAAGCAAAACACTAGTTTATGTGTAATGTCTACTCTTCATGAGTATCTGCTGAGAACGACAGATTGTCGGTAGACACACAGTAAACTCCTTGTTAGCATAATACAACCACATGGTTGCAGTAAGCAAGGACGCAATAGCTCGATGGATCAAATCCACAGTGTCCACTGTGGGCATCGGTATCACAAAATTCAGTGCTCACGGCACTAGGACTGCCAGTACATCAGCAGCAGCTCAAGCTAATGCCTGCCCAATTGAAACCATCATGAAATCAGCAGGATGGACTTCTGAGTCTACTTTCTCTAAATTCTACAAGAGACAGATATACAATTTTGGTCAAGTCCTGATGGACCGCTTCCTGCAGCGCCATTGAGGTAGGCACTTTACAGTTCATTTTCCTCTTATAAAATTGATCACTATTTCCTGCTAATACGCAGATCATAGTGTTCTGAGCTCAAAATTACTGTGCTAAAATCTCATGTTACACCGAGTGAAAGACAGTTGGCTGAGTTAAAATTATTACAACATGCGAGACTTACTTGTAAGTTGAAGCATGTTTTGGATTCTAACGAAGTCAACTTAGTCTGGAACGAGGGTAACATGCCCACCCAATCCCACCCAGTGTGTAAGTAGTACAAGAAAACTCAGCCAATGTGTTTATTTACCAGTGATTTTTCACGGCTAAATACTGACCAGTGGGCGCGGCGCGCTATCTCATGTTACCCTCGTTCCAGACCAAGTTGACTCCGTTAGAATCCCAAACATGCTTCAATTTACAGGTAAGTCTCGCATGTTTTATTAATTAACCATTAAGCAAAATAAGCACGTGCTCAGGGCATCGAGGGAAGTGGTGGGGGGGGGGGGAGCACCACAGGAAACTTTTCATCGCCGCATTTAGCATGGACCATATGGTGCAAAACTGCAAATGATGCGCCTGAACCAGGGTCCACGAAAAGAGGCCCCCACAATAAATGGAAAAAAATAAAAGTATTTGCTGGACTATAAGACTGACTTTTTTATTTATACATGTATTTTTAAATGTATCATTGCATTTTATGGTTTATTTCTGTTTATAATTATTCTGAATAATATCTGCTACTAGTGGGGTTTATAAAAAAGACAAATGATAAGGCAAGGATAATGATTTATTTCTTCTATTGAAATTACTAGTATTTGCTTAATACTATAAAACTATAATATATTTTGGATGTAGAGAAGAATAAAAATTAATAAAACTCTAAATGACAGCAGTGTCAACTAAAGTAATAGATCTACTCAGCTGACATAATACTACTTTGTCTGAGTATTTGAAATCAATGTCGCTGACTCAGTGTGAGATGCTTTGGCCTCAAAGAGTTAAACAGCTGAGCGTTAATTAGAACGATGAAAAAAGATATTCAGTTTCTTCTGTGCTTCCCCGAACCAACATTCATTAGTTTGTAAAATGACTCACATGTTCCTCACAAACAAACTTGTGGTAACACCACCAACAAGAAAACTTGCAAATATCAAATTTTTTCTCTCGCAGTCTCTGTGGAAATGAAAAAAAACAACGAGTGCATAAAGAAATGAAATCAATGGAAAAAAATGTATATAAATGTAAATCATTATATAAAGTAAAGTCTGTAACAATAATAGTAATAATACTACCTATCCCTTTACCTCATCAAATGTAATGTCTAATCGCTATACCGTCATTCATAACTCTCTAGGGGCCAGACGAACATTGCCAATTCCAAAACGTCTGAAATATCATGCTGGGCTGGTTTTAAATGGTGAGATTTTTTAACAAATATAAATGTGTAATTGGAAAAATTATTTGGCCATAAAATTGGAAGAGTAAGTGTACCAAATATTGAGATTTGGGCTCCAGGGCACCTGCTTCAAATATTGGAGACTGGACGTTAGAGTTTTAAACTCACATCCAATACACCAATACAAAGAATATACTAAATGTGGGAGAAGCGCTGGAAACAACCGTGGTTACATTCCATCTATTAAAAAGGTGTTTAAAACTTTCTTGAATGTTTCAGTGTTTTGCACAATTCTCAGGTTTTCAAGCAACCAATTCCAGTCTCCGGTCCACAGAAAGAAAATAATGTTCGCCCAGTGATCTGAGAGACTGCCAGAGTTTTTAATTATGTTGTATCAGCCCAAGAGAGCAGTTCGCGTGGTGCAGCATACAGGAACGGATGGTATGACTTGTTCATCTTTTTGTGTGTTTTTTGGTAGGATTTTTTTTTTATTATTATTTAAATTTTGCCGGGGCAGAAGTATCGTTACCCTTGCTCTTCTCGATTTCCAACTGCCAAGGTACCCTTAACCTGTTCAACGTGCACACAGGCTCTCCGAGTTTTTCGTCCTTGTTCGAGGAGACTAGGTGCTCGATTCTACCTTCCGTGGGATCAGGGGCAAGAATTTTCCTCCAAAATTCCATCATGCCTGCACCAACTGAGACCGGTACCCTCAACATGAGAGGCGAGCACCTTGCTTCTAGACCAGCATACCCCCTTAAGTTGTTCTGAGTTCTGATGGACCGACTCAAGGATAATGGTTGGAGGTTTTTTCTTTTAGGAGGATCTCTCCTCTCCTCTCCTCCCCCTCTCCCCCCCCTCTCTCTCTCTCTCTCTCTCTCTCTCTCTCTCTCTCTCTCTCTCTCTCTCTCTCTCTCTCTCTCTCTCCCCGAGTCTTAGCAGACGGTTGTGGCGTCGTAGAAGACTTTGCAACAAGCCCTCTCTATTTCTCTGGGTTCTCAGACACTCTTAAGCAGTTGCTGAGTGTGAGGCCAGGCCAGTCCATTCACTCTTGTTGTCCTCCCATCTCTTTCTCTGTCTTCCTCTCCTTCTGCATCCTCGCACTGTTCCTTGCACAATGGGTTTGGCAAGTCCTGTTGATCTTGAAACATGACCATCCCATCTCATTTTCTTTCTTTTCATCGTGGACAACAGGTTTTCGTATGGCCCAGTGTTTAGCTTTACTCTGGTCTGGACCTCCAAGTTGGAATTGTGGTCTTAGCGGCATCAGTAACTTGTAGTAACTTTTACAACAATGCTGTTAATTTCCTCATCCCAGACTGAAGCACAGCAGCGGTAATCAGTACTCTGGTCTAGTAAGGCACGCGGACACTGACATGACCAATATATATATACAGACATTATAGCTGGAGCGACAGATTCCCACACTCATGTACCAAGGCTGGATTAAGACTTTTTAAAGACCCAAAGTACTTAAAAGATTTCGCTGCCCTCATAATATACAGTTATTATGTAATTCAAACTATAAACAATAATATATGCATTTAAAGATTTAAAAAAGCGAGTCTTATAAGCAAATACTTTTTTTGTTCATTTCTTATAGTGGCCTCCCTTTGCGGGCTCTAGTTCAGCTGCACCGTTTGCAGTTTTGCACCATATGGTCCATGGTAAATCTTGTAATGAAATATTTCCGTGGTCACTCCGCCGCCCTCCCTCCCTTGGTGCCCTAAGCAAGTACTTATATTTGCTTAATGCTTAATCCAGCCCTGTCATACACATAAACACACAGGATCATACAGGTGAACAGAAAGTAGAAGTAACGGAAGGCAGAGCAAGAAAAAGCCAGCAGAAGGAATGGAAAGAAGATAAAAGACAGATGAAACTGCAGAAGAAAGAACAAAATCGTTTCATTCCAATGACTTACCTTTTGTGTCGTCATCTCGCCTTCAGATGTCTATGGAATAGAGGACAGAGAAGACGTGTGTGTTAAATATAATGTCTGACAAATGTACGTGAACAAATTTCTATCACTGATGAAACAAAAAACATTTCTGAAACCTTTGGCTGAATGGCAGTGGTTGTACCGATTTGATCATTTAATGAGAAACAAAGGCCACGAAACTTGTAATTCTGTAGCTAAAGCTTTACATGTATGTAAGCAATGGTCTCAGGGTAAGTGGTTCTATGGAAACAACCATTGATGTAGTTTTGAAGGTGTAGATGGATCATCAAAAACAATTGGTTCATGTTTACTTACGTGGATGCATAGTGAGATGTTTGGATGCATTGTCATAATGTGTGGATACATTGTCGGATGTGTGGATACAGTGTCATGTATGTGGATATCCTGTCAGATCTGTGGATACATTGTCAGATGTATGGATATCCTGTCAGATGTATGTAGATATCCTGTCAGATGTGTGGATACAGTGTCATGTATGTGGATATCCTGTCAGATCTGTGGATACATTGTCAGATGTATGGATATCCTGTCAGATGTGTGGGTACATTGTCATGTATGTGGATATCCTGTCAGATGTGTGGATACATTAGTGGGATGTGTGGATACACTGTAAGGTATGTGGATATCTGTCAGATCTGTGGATACATTGTCGGATGTATGGATATATTGTCGGAAGTCTGGATACACTGTCAGATGTGTGGATACAATGTCAGATGTGTGGATATATTGTCGTATGTGAGGATACATTGTCCGATGTGTGGATACACAGTCATATGAGTAGATGTATTGTCGGATGTGCGGATACACTGTCATAAGTGTGGATACACTGTCATATTGTGGATACACTGTCATATTTCATTACACTTTTTCCTTTATATGCTGCTACAAAACTCTTAATGTAAAAAGCAAAAACCCACTGAACAGCATTGTGAACTCATGCAGCAAGATAGTCGGGAGAAAGCAGGTGCCTCTTGAACAGTTGTTCAACAAGAGAGCCCTTGGCAAGGCAACCAGTATTCATAAAGACCCATCCCACCCTCTGTCCTATCTTTTTGAACTTCTCCCTTCAAACCGACGTTTTCGGTCAATTTCGACAAAAACACAAAGATTCCAAAAAACCTTCGTTCCCACCGCCGTCACCCTACTTAATCAAACCAGCTCTAAAAATTCGAGATAGGTCTGCCTTGGTGAGAGAGAGAGAGAGAGAGAGAGAGAGAGAGAGAGAGAGAGAGAGAGAGAGAGAGAGAGAGAGAGAGAGAGAGAGAGAGAGAGAGAGAGAGAGAGAGAGAGAGAGAATATACACATGCATGTTTATTTGTTCTATCTTAAATATGTTACTTTTTATGCCTGACAATTTGTTGCACAAGTTCCTGTTTATGGGATAATAAAGATTTGTTGAACTTGAACTTGAACTAGTGTGGATACACTGTCATATGTGTGGATACATTGTTGGATGTGTGGATATAATACTGTCAGATGTGTGGATACACTGTCGGATGAGTCGATACATTGTGGGATATGTGGATACATTGTCAGGTGTGTGGATACACTATTATATGGATGGATACACTGTCAGATATGGGGATATACTTTCATAATCTGTGGATACACTGTCTTTTGTCTGAATACATCGCCGAATATGTGGAAACATCTTAAGATGTGTGGATCCACTATTAGATCATAATGTCTGAATACATCGCCGAATATGTGGAAACATCTTAAGATGTATGGATCCACTATTAGATCATAATATCTGAATACATCGCCGAATATGTGGAAACATCTTAAGATGTATGGATCCACTATTAGATCATAATGTGTGAATACATCGCCGAATATGTGGAAACATCTTAAGATGTATGGATCCACTATTAGATCATAATGTCTGAATACATCGCCGAATATGTGGAAACATCTTAAGATGTATGGATCCACTATTAGATCATAATGTGTGAATACATCGCCGAATATGTGGAAACATCTTAAGATGTATGGATCCACTATTAGATCATAATGTGTGAATACATCGCCGAATATGTGGAAACATCTTAAGATGTATGGATCCACTATTAGATCATAATGTGTGAATACATCGCCGAATATGTGGAAACATCTTAAGATGTATGGATCCACTATTAGATCATAATGTCTGAATACATCGCCGAATATGTGGAAACATCTTTAGATGTATGGATCCACTATTAGATCGTAATGTCTGGATACATCGCCGAATATGTGGAAACATCTTAAGATGTATGGATCCACTATTAGATCATAATGTGTGAATACATCGCCGAATATGTGGAAACATCTTAAGATGTATGGATCCACTATTAGATCATAATGTGTGAATACATCGCCGAATATGTGGAAACATCTTTAGATGTATGGATCCACTATTAGATCATAATATCTGAATACATCGCCTAATATGTGGAAACATCTTAAGATGTATGGATCCACTATTAGATCATAATGTCTGAATACATCGCCTAATATGTGGAAACATCTTTAGATGTATGGATCCACTATTAGATCATAATGTGTGAATACATCGCCGAATATGTGGAAACATCTTTAGATGTATGGATCCACTATTAGATCATAATGTCTGAATACATCGCCTAATATGTGGAAACATCTTTAGATGTATGGATCCACTATCAGATCATAATGTCTGAATACATCGCCCAATATGTGGAAACATCTTTAGATATATGGATCCACTATTAGATCATAATGTCTGAATACATCGCCTAATATGTGGAAACATCTTTAGATGTATGGATCCACTATTAGATCATAATGTCTGAATACATCGCCGAATATGTGGAAACATCTTAAGATGTATGGATCCACTATTAGATCATAATGTCTGAATACATCGCCTAATATGTGGAAACATCTTTAGATGTATGGATCCACTATTAGATCATAATGTCTGAATACATCGCCGAATATGTGGAAACATCTTAAGATGTATGGATCCACTATTGGATCATAATGTCTGAATACATCGCCGAATATGTGGAAACATCTTTAGATGTATGGATCCACTATTAGATCATAATGTCTGAATACATCGCCGAATATGTGGAAACATCTCTAGATGTATGGATCCACTATTAGATCATAATGTGTGAATACATCGCCGAATATGTGGAAACATCTTAAGATGTATGGATCCACTATTAGATCATAATGTCTGAATACATCGCCTAATATGTGGAAACATCTTAAGATGTATGGATCCACTATTAGATCATAATGTGTGAATATAAAAAAAAAAAGGCTCGCTGTTTGGGTCACAAAGATGTTGGAATAGGCTTAATCTTATCCAAGCCAAAAACTGGCAAAAACAAAAAGTATGTAGCAAAGCCTCGCGTAAGAAATAATAACCAAACGATTCAGAAACGCAAACTAAAAGAGAAAACCGAAAATGGCCAACAACAAACTTTTTTCTTTTAGCCAATTTTTGAATTTGCTTTAAGCCTTGCTGCGACCCCACAGTTCTATGGTCTTTATAATATTTCGTTAATCTTATCCAAGTAGCTAATTTTGACAAGAGATGGAAATGGAAATGTACAGTTATATTCACGATGTGCAGCAAAGGTGCCCATATTTTCTTGTGCTGGGTGATAACGTTTTAGAGCTCTCCATGTCATATTAAGTTCTATTCTTCATATTTCATTAACATGCTTGAATCCTGGCGTCAAATCTTGACGGCTTTTCGTACAGTTTAACCCTTCCAGTGTCACAGACCTTCATAATCATACCGGTCGCCGGCATTTCCCTAATAATGTGCGCCGAGGCTGCTATACCGGTCGGTTGGATTGATTTAAAATTAAATAGTGGGTTTGGTAAGTGGAACAATCAAAACAACATTAAACAATGGGGTAGAGAACTGCCACTACAATCTCGCTTTCAACCCGGGCTCCAAAGAATCCAGTCAACGAGTGACCTGTACGTTTGGCAAAATCGAGGGATCAAACTCCTGAAAAGGATAGTGATAAGGCACTTGTCTCCCCTTTCCCTACCCATTATTACTGGCTCTGTCCTCCCTCTACACCACAATGAAAGAACAAAGGACAGCTATAGATGACGACGGAAAAGACAAGAACTCAATAACTACAAGGCAAGGAAAGAAGAGAAATGTAAAGAATCAGGAAACAGCAATCACGAACAGGGGGCCAACAACTTCAGACTGGGGGTCTAGAGAAACCAAAGGATCTCCCTGGAATAATCGTTCAAAAAATGATAGGAACATGACACTTGGCACACACATTCTCCTTAGGATGATGTCTGAGACAAAAGTATTGGCCACGAAAAGAAAATCCAATATGGCGGCAAAATCAAAAATGGCCGAGAACAATGTATTAATCTATAATTTCTCTTCCTCGACACCGAAACATCGCGTCGACAGCCACAAATGTTAATCTGACATAGCCTTGTCCTTGTCAAACCTGTTCCAATCATGATCAATTATAATTTAACAAATAAATTAGTCCAAGCATGACTTCTGCGTAATACAAACGAGGGCGTTATAATTTTTTTTTTCTATGAGTTTTAGGAGTGTAACATAATTTCAGGTAATATAATTTACCACTATATCCCAGGGCTGCGACACCGAAAGGGTTAATGTAGGCAAATCTATAGCTGACAATGAATTGCCCTAGAAACAGTATAGTATAACAGTCAAATAGAATGTCATGAACTTACCACAAATTTATCACCAGCTGCCAGAAAACCCAAGTTATGAGGGTCCGAATGCTGAGGACAAACAAGAAATTATATAATGTCATCCATTAGTTCATCATCCTTCTCAGGATTGTACACAAACAAACATTATGATCTACCGTACAGTGCTGCAGTAGCAATCAGGGCTGGATTTAACCATTAAACAAAATTAGCACGCGCATAGGGCATCAAGGGAAGGGGGGGGGGGGCTGGGGCACCGCAGAAATTTTTCATTGCCGGATTGACCATAGACCATAATTATATGGTGCAGAACTGCAAATGGTGCAGCTGCATCAGGGTCCACAAAAAGGTGCCCCCACAATAAATGAAACAATTAAAGTATTTGCAATTAGCTGGCGTATTAGGCTGGCTTTTAAAAAAAAAAATGTAATGTATTAAAATATTGCCCTGCGTCTAACGCGGCCGAATATTCAATGGAGAACGCTTCAGCGTTAGCAGTCTGTCATAATTATACAGTATATGGGGGCACCAAGATATTTTAAGTGCTTGATCCGGCCCTGGTACTGCTGTGTGGGAAACTTGCACGCATGGAGAAATAATGGAATGGATATCAGTTGAGACGTCATCGTTTCATACACTGAATGTCCTTCATGTGTGTGTGTGTTTGTGATTTAGTATTAGTATAAAATAACTGTAGTAAAGTGCTCAGAACCTGGTCAATGGTGGACTGGAGCGCTGTATAAAAAATCCCATCCATTGTTATTATCATTATTGTTTATTTTATTATTATATTATTATAAGACATAATACACCACACGTGCATTGTTGATCATTGTGAAAAAATTCTACTTAAGATAAAATCGAGGGGTGCGTGTGCAAACACCGTAACTCGTAAATTTTTTTATTTTTGTTTTTGGTTTTTTTATTTATTTATATATATATATATTTATTTACTTATTTATTTATTTATTCATTTGCATATTCTGTTTCGCCGTGGAAAGTACTACATTTTGACATTTGTGAATTCCATTACCGAATTAATTGATCTAATTATTCATAAGGATTTAAAGGTCGTAACAGACATTTGATATTTTATTGTCTCCTGTAAAAATTTACAAAAGTGGCGATACGGTCTTTGTGCAGGCACCCCTCGAAATGAGTCTCGGTCATGGTTTTACAATGTGCAACCTCGGAATCTTGTTACTGGACAAAACAGCCAGATAATTTATCACGAGGGAGGGAGAGACAAGGGGGGGGGGTGAAGTATGAGAGAGGTGGGCAGAGGGGGGAAGAGAAAGAGAACACAGAGAGAGAGAGAGAGATGTGGGAGAGAGAGACGTGGAAGAGAGAGAACAAACGAATGAATGTATAGGTATCCAATTAAAAACCACATGGACAGATGGATATATGAACAGACAGACAGGATGTAAATACTTACACTCACTCCTGGCTGCAGCTCATGTCTAAGATTTTCAAGTAGAGCATTGCGTATGTTTTTGGATATCTCTATCTGTAAACAAAGAGAAAATCTATCTGTGATAAAACTATAAAACAGCTTTGTTCTTATTCACAGTTTGGGCTAAGTATAAGAAAGTTGTATCCATGACAGAGTTTAGGCAAGTGTCTGGCCTTTCCTTCCATGCATTCCAATACTACTCTATTCACAATGAGCACTCACTAAAATTTGCAATCCATCCTTTATTAAATCGCCCTTAAACGTTTGATTTTGATTTGTTCCCAAAATAGATAGAAAACAACCTGTTGTAGAATCCTGTAACAAATCAATTTGCATCGATACCAATACCAAGTATTCATAATCGATACTCATTTATATCATGGAATCGGTACTTGTATGAAAATTATAAATATCTCGTGAACTTTAAGCGATAAAGTAAAACCGACTTTAGATTTGAACTCAGGACTGAAAACGACACCAACACTACCCTCATTCTCGACCCAAAAAAAATGTAATGTTGTGCAGTAATAAAGTTAGGCCCTGAAATGTGGGTGTAACTATAAAGGGCAATATTTCTAAATACAGGCATGATACTGCTTCGAGCATGGTTGAAAATCAAAGGAAAACGTATCCAGATGATATGTGCTAAATCTTCTGCTGGTATCAAGAAATGCAATATTATTCCATAAGTGATCCTACTGTTTTTGGACGTGTCTGGTAAAAGAATGGATAACTTATTGTAGACAAAGCTACCATTCACGGGGCGCCCTGATATTGAAAGTTTTAAACATCAAATAAAACACACAAAGCGATGACAAATGAAAGATTCTTACCGGCCCTTTCTTTTTCAGCATTGGGTCATCATCGTGCTGTGTGGAAAACACATGAGAAACATCATATTATAAAGGAGGTAAAGTCTCCAATGTCATCATGAACGGCTTTTTAACCGCTGAACCTTCAATTCTACAAAATATCATATTACGTACAGGTAGAGGTAAAAATGTGATTGAACATATTTTAAAAGGTCTTAAAAGTTCGCTTGATTTTTGATACTCTTGTTGATTTTGAGCCACAACTGAGTTGAACAGCAGAAAGTGTTCCCACATTTTCAGCCGGGAAAAGATAGATGTTTTTTCTTTGAATTAAAAAAGAAATAAAGAATTACAATTTAAAAGTATGACAGGAAATTTCGTTTTGCGCCTCAGTGAATTTCACATGAATAGATATAAACATTGTTTGAATAGATGAGGGTTTGCGTGCAGCTGTGCAGTGGGAAATTAAAATATTATTAACACTGACTGAATGCAGCCTTTTTCCAACATGCTGGAAGTTTCATGAATTATATCTTTGACCAAATGTTCGTTTATACAGGAGCTCTTTTGGTTAACCGGTCAAGTTTACCGTGGGTATGGATCTAGCCTCAAAATAGACTCTTGTGCTAGTCTTGGGGAACACTGATTCTTGGCTCAGCTATGCCTTTCATTTCAGATATGGACAAAATGGAGCTGGTCTTCAGGATAATTCATAACAAATCCTCCAACACTCAGTTGGTATCTTCTACGAATTGTTGGTAAAAGAGAAGGATGAATAGATGAACAGACAACGACAGTCGGAAAGACACCAGTGGATGGACGGATGCACAGACAGACTGAGAAACACATTTAGTGATCAGTTCACCCACAGAAAGACACGCACTAACAGACAAATACACAGACTGACAAGGCTGGGCAGGTAGATGGCTGGAAGGATACATACATGTATGGGCAGAGAGACAAGGACAGAGACAGAGAGATACTGTCAGACAAGCGTATACGGTAAGTATGTCGGTGGACAGACAGACAGACAGACAGATAGACTTACCATGTATACTTCGGTCCTAAAAAAATGCCTCCGCATGTTGACCCTGACCGTCTGAAATATAAGTAAAATGTATAAAAAGAATGAATATCTGGCACTGGACAGTGTGAAATATTTTGCTACCACAAAGTACAAAGTCATAAATCTACCAAGAACATAGGCCTACTGCTGATTCATTATGTATTATTTCTCTCGTTCTATGCCATCCTAGTGTTGAATGTGTATTTGTGCGCGGGGGGGGGGGGGTGGCATAATTGTTCTTTTAGACAGAGAGAGAGAAAAAGAGCAAGAGAGAAAGAGAGAGAAAGAGAGCAAGAGAGAAAGAGAGAGAGGAAGACAGGGAGAAAGAGAGAGAGCGAGAGACAGGAAGAGAGAGAGAGAGAGAGGAAGAGTGAGAGAGAGAGAGAGAGGAAGAGAGAGAGAGAGAGGAAGAGAGAGGGAAAGAGAGAAAAAGAAAGATGAGCTCTGAATATAAGTGACAGATGGAAGCATGTCATATTCACATAGAATACTTTTCACATAAAGAATGGCTTCTGAATTTCTCAAAAACTGACAAGATAATGTAGTAGTTAAAAGACTCACTCTCAAATGGACGTTTTTGCCATACGGGTGGTCCCTCTTTTCCTGTGAATGGAAAAGTGTAGAAAAATGCATGAACTTTACTGTTGAAATACACAGATATTAAGATAGGCTTCATTGTAAAAGAACTATCTCTAGAATGAACAAATTTAACCAAAAATTTACCGAAACTAATGGCAGCCAAAATTGCACAAATAATTAATTATTTCTCGTGTGACAAGAAACATTGGAATTGGGAATATCGTTAAATATGTCACATCTGGAGAAGGGCAACAAAAATTCTAAAGTCAAAATCTGGAACTAATCTGAAAATGAACTGATGGCAGAAATGGACATGATAAATCCAACATCTCTTGAAAGAAAGAGCAAGTGCTTAAGAAAGTCCACCCTTGTCACAAACACTATTAAAGTGCACAGTGACGCTAGTGACACAAACAGTGCGCGCGGGTTTAGACCAGTCTCACAGTGAAAACGAGCCTCACTAAGGGGTAACAAGTACGAAAATTTGATATCCGAAAACATAATTATCTAGACAACATATCTAGACATATACGCTTCAGCAATACGCGTAACTTAACTAACATTTCTCAATGTGTCAAGCCGTTCAGTGTGGATCTTGCCAATGAACTTGTTACTGGAACTGCTATTAATTAGGATTTGATCTACAGAGTGTTGCAATGTTTTTCCAAAGCTTAAAATGTGGTAAAAACAATAAATTGGCTCCTTTTCAATTTGATGTATAATTATTAAGTATGGATGGATTTTTTATATTTGGCTGGATACAAATTTTAATTCATTATAGTCGTTTTTGCTGAAAAGAGCACTAATCTGTGATGTCACTTAGAGGGTGTTTTAAAGGAATTTCTTAGCGCTGCCACCTTTTATCTCATTATATCCAGCATTTTCAGCAGCCTATAGTGGTTCTCCGATCTCTTACCATTTAGAGTGAAATCAGGAGTATATTTTTTATTTGTGTGCAAAGACCGGGGCCATTTAAGGGTTTCTCCCCACCCCCACCCACCCACCCCCGGACTAGGCACTAAATGAATGTATTCTATTATTATTATCATTATTTATTCAACTTTAACACTGAATAATTTCATTTTAAAGTAAAAACTCAAAATCACAAATGAATGAGAGGGAGGCAGAGAGAAAGAGAGAGAGAGAGAGAGAGAGAGAGAGAGAGAGAGAGAGAGAGAGAGAGAGAGAGAGAGAGAGAGAGAGAGAGAGAGAGAGAGAGAGAGAGAGAGAGAGAAGGAGGGGAGGCAGAGAGAGAGAGAGAGACAGAGAAGGAGCACGAAATCAAGTTTATCACGGGTGAGTATCTCATCTACATAAATTTATTTCTAATTTTTTTATTCTTTCTCTCCGTTGCTAGAACGGGTAATTTGTTTGTCTGTAGCCTACAAATATGATTTTTTTGTAGAATAATAATATGAAAATGTTCACAAAGCTATGTAAAAATGAACATATTAACACTGTCTTTGAACATATTAAAACTACAACTGGTGCAGCTGTATCTGGGTGCACAAAAAAACAACCCCCTACAATAATAATATGAAAAAGTTAAAGTATTTGCTGGGGTGTAAGTCTCGCTTTGTTTTGTTTTGTTTTTCTAAATGTATTAAAAAAATTACCCTGCGTCTAATTGTTTATTTTTGTTAGCTTTTTAAATGACATATATTATACAGTCTCTAGGAACACAGAATCTTTTAGGTGCTTAAGGACTCTAAAGCTCTTGATCCGGCCCTGTGTCAAGAGGTCTTTATTTAAGGCTCCATGCCATTTTGCTTGGCATACATTATGCCTACTATTGAGCTATGACTCATCCATGTAATAATGCTTAACCCCCCCCCCCCCTGGAACTCGAAAGCACATAATTTTATGTGACATCAAGTTTACACATACGAGTGACGTCGTTCCTTTGTAGGTTACAGAATGGTTTTACGAAATTGAGCCATGGTGGGATTGATGCAGGGAGCCCAAACGTGCAGAAATGCTACTAATCTTACGGAAATCCTTGACAAATCTTACGTTGAATTGACGTAGAGATTCTGCTTGGGTGAGTGCGCATGCACTCTTTAAATGACGCTTGTGAAAATAAATTTCCTTATGAGACAATATCAAGATTCCTATTATCAGAAAAACAGATAAATAACCATAGATGACGGGACCTGCCTCATAGACCGTTTTTTGTGTAATGGGGTGAACCATTACAGGGCCGAGAACATAGCTCATTGTAGTGAAAGGGAGATAAACCCGTTATTTTGATCAGCTGGACCACTAGACGTGGTCAAGGGGAAGTAACCACACAGAAACCATAGATAATCTCCCCTTATTGTTTATCACGCACTGAGATGAGTCATGCAGGTGTTGAGTAACATTGCCAACTGATGTACTCACTGCGCCAATTTTAAATCATAGTCTTGGCGTGGTCTGTATTGTCCAGGATTGGTCAATTTAAGTGACCATCCCTGGTGCCAGAAGTAGAACCTTGTTATGTATCACTACATTCGCGCCTATCGGTTGGGTTTAATGTACTGTTTATTGTATTGTCGATTGTCCTGGTTTATTGTGCTGTTTATTGTCTTCGTAATGTATTGTTTATTGTATTGTGGTTTATTGTCTTGTTTATTGTCCTGTTTATTGTATTGTGTTTAATATTTGATTTGTTTTTTTCTTTTCCTTTTAATAAAATTGATGTCCTCTCAAAGCCTGATAGTTTTGTTTGTATGTTTGACTGTGTAGAGAGCCCCGCTCGTCTCGTCCTGTGTTACATTATTTGGTGTCAGATTAGATAGCCATAGATAGAGAGAGACCCGCTCGGTGTACCCGTCCTGTTACATTTGTTTTACTCAAGGTGGCATGCAGTGGCCAACTCTCAATAAAACATATTTTAATTGAATAATTATGTAGACTTCACGCATATCCGACGACGGCGCCATGCCTTCTGATCCATGAAAGAATTATATTCTGTCAACCTTCCCTGCCTCATGTCCTAAATATCGGCCATAAAAAAGATGCTCATTCGCTGAGAGGCCGATATCGTGCCCAAGTGCCGTAAACTCAAACTCAGACTTAAACGCAAAGTCAGAATGCCACGACCGGAGAGAGAGAGAGAGAGAGAGAGACAGACAGACAGACAGACAGAGAGAGAGAGAGAGGGGCGCACAAGACAGTTAGTAAGACGAATACATGCAATGATCAATACAGCTATTGAAACCAACAGACAGGAACATAGTTAGGCACGCAGGCATACGTACAGATGGACATGGGTAGGTGGTTGGGAGCATGCGTGGATAGACAGATGGGGTATAGATAAAAAACATACACACATACAAGTGTGGACAAACAGACAAACAGATAAAAAATAAACTTACTCTCTCTGATGCATTGGCATTTTTTCTTTTCCGCTGAAAATTGTATTGGAAGAAAAAAAAACCAACATGTTATTATTTTGTTCATAAGGATGAAAGATACGCCATAATTATATACTTTAAAACCAACATATTTAACTACAAAACAGAGTTTGTGACAATCAGTCATTTTCTTTTCATTTCAAAAATTCAGTTTCACTGCATAAAAAGGTAAGGTGATGTTAGAAGTTAAGAAAAGCTGAGGCAGTCAATGCTTCATAATGACTCACATACAATTGTTGAAGAAAAATTCAATAAGAAACACGATGGAACATTTAACAAAACGACAGAGCCCAAGGCCTATCATGTCCATTCATTTTTGTATGTACAACACTTATTACCACAAAGTCTGAAACTAATAAATGATAAAACTTGAACTGCAAAAAAAAAAATTCTCCACGCCTCCCTCTCTGTACTTACTCACACACTCTGTCTCTCTCCCCCCTCCCTCTCTCTCTATCTCTCTCTCTCTCTCTCTCTCTCTCTCTCTCTCTCTCTGTGTTTTCTTTTCTTTTAAATTCATTTGCAGTACAGGAATGGAAAATAGTATTGAAACTCATGTTTTTTTTTCTGATCTTTAATTCATTTGTATAGCAACAGCCATATGGAGAAGTGACCGTATTTTACATTGCCATACACATAATGAATGGATTGTGGTTTGGGAAGAAACGAAGATTAATCAATCAATATATCAGACGCACAATTTCAAATCCAAGCTCAAATCTATTATGGGCCCTTTAGCCTAACCGCCAATTCAACATATACACAAGAAGGACTAATGGTGTAAAGGACAAAACAAATTGGGTAAAGAGGACAAGCTGACCTGAACGTAATACAATCTATCCAATCAGAAAGCAGAAAAAGCTCTGAAGAAATTCTTTTCATGAAACAAAAGACAATTCGAAAGAATGTTTGTAAGTGGACACACAGACAGACAAGCAGACAGAACACACCCACAGACTTTACCTTTGATGTTGTGGCGGCTGTGGCTGCTGCTGTGGCTGCTGCTGTGGCTGCCTTTGGGGCTGTCGGTGCTGTTGGTGCTGATCGCTGTAGATGAAAGTCGGGGAAAGGGAATCAACAAACAGAAATAAACATTTCTGGAAGATTTCTATTTGTGCTACAATTACAAATTGCCAAATCTGTGGAAGGCTTTATGACAAGATTCAGTTTATTTGTAAAAGATATTGACGTAAACCCTCTGTGCGCATGTCAGGGATGTAATTACATAACTTGTTTAAAATTTCAGTAAATCCTCTAGGCTCCCCTTCCATCTCTACTTGTGAGCAAATTCTGATGTCCTGACATTTTATTGGGGAGGGGGGGGGGGGGTCATAATTAAAGGATTTTTCGTGATCATTAATGATTTATTGTGTGTATTGTAGGAAAACAATAAAAAAAATGACTTGCTTTTCTCGCTATGAGTTTTTATGGGAACTGCAACTGAGTGATCAATATCTATGCATCATTCGTGATACATTATAGTGCCTAGAGGGTGAAATCGTTTCTAGAGTTACAAGACTATCTCAGACGTCCAGATGATGTTTTCCACACACTGAAAAGCTGATTTTGCCATCTTATTTACTTTCTTTGGTGTCAGGAAATAAATGTTTAAAAACTCGTATCTTGGAAAGTATAATAATGGTCTGACTTTAAAAATTCAAGAAATCTTTCGTTTCTTTCACGTGATACTAAATGAAAATAAACTACAAATCACCTGAACTTCATGGTCATAATTATTGGTTTTTCTCCACACAACTTTTTAATTTTGCCAGTTTTTGACTTTGCTTTAAGCCTTGCTGCGACCCCAGAGTTTTTCTGTGGTTTTTGTATTCTCCCATCTATTAACAGCAGTTGTGAAACGATTGCATTCTATGAGGTTGAGCTATGTGTGGATGTAGTTTGCTGTTCGCAATCCAATACAACGGTTAAGTGCAAACCTGTCATTAGGTTGTTTTTTGTTGTTGTTGTTTTTGTCTGTGGCCTTTTTCTCAAACTCATCTCTTTGTAATTTAATCATGGTGTTGTGCTCGGATCGTCAATTAAACCAAACACAAAATGCAATGAGGAATATCAAATTCTTACCTCTCTTCTTCTTTTTTTCTTTGGGGAACGCGTGGCTTCTTCTAGGCCTATGGGTTCTGCTTCCTGAGAAATGGAAAACACACACAATTTTTACTATAATGTGTTTGGCTTAAAGGCTCTGAAATAATTTACTGAAAAAATGGGAAAATTGGTAGAAACATTGTCATGTAAGTTAGCTTGCCGATTTACATGGGCATATGTGTGTGAACTCAAAGCAGATACAGTTCGATACTTTCACAATTTGGTCAGTATCCGCCCTTTCAAGGAAGAATTGAAAATTACAAAGTGTTCAAATTGTGTGAGACCGCTTCCCGACTAAGTGAAGAGCTTGGAAATAGAGAGCGGGAGAGAGAGAGAGAGAGAGAGAGAGAGGGAGAGAGTAAGAGCGAGAGAGGGAGGCAGAGAGAGAGAGAAAGAGAGAGAGAGAGAGAGACAGAGAAGGAGCACGAAATTAAGTTTATCTCGGGTGAATATCTCATCTACATAAATTTATTTCTAATTTTTTTTATTCTTTCTCTGCGTTCCTAGAAACAGTAATTTGCTTGTCTGTAGCCTACAAATATGATTTTTTTGAAAGAATAATAATATGAAAATGTTCACAAAGCTATGTAAAAATGAACATATTAACACTGACTTTGAATATATTACAAAAGGAAATGATGACTGGGATAAACCATGACATATCCTTCACCTCCCCACACATCAAAGTGAGCAGAGAGAGGTCTAGAAAATCTGTCTTTATTTTTTTATTTCTTATTTATCCCAAACAACACATATTCTGCCGCATTCTAGCTAGATCTGTGGCATGTACAGACATGGCTAGATTAACCATTAAGCAAAACAAGCACGTGCTTAAGGCATCTTGGGTGGGGGGGGGGGGGAGGGGGGGAGGCCGGTGCATCACTGAAATTTTTCATTGCCGGATTTACCATGGACCATGATAATATGGTGTAAAACTACAACTGGTGCAGCTGTATCGGGGTCCACAAAAAAACAATCCCCTACAATATATGAAAAAATTAAAGTATTTGCTGGGGTGTAGGTCTCGCTTTGTTTTATTTTGTTTTTCTAAATGTATTTAAAAAATTACCCTGCGCCTAACTGTTTATTTTTGTTGGCTTTTTAAATGACATATTATTCTACAGTCTCTAGGGACACAGAATCGTTTAGGCGCTTAAGGACTCTAAAGCTCTTGATCCGGCCCTGTGTCAAGAGGTCTTTATTGAACCCTTTCAGTACTAGGAACAGCGTTGTTGCTAACTCGTTGCTGTTCCGTCAAATACACGTTTTATTTCTGCGTTATCAGCTTTTAATTACAGATCAATAGCCTAGTTTAGATTTAGATTTAGCATTTAAAATAACTGAAATTAGCGGATTTCAATATAAACTGCATTTGAAAACTTTTAGCTTTCAGGGGGTCAGTAGCCAAAGGGTTAAGGCTCCATGCAATTTTGCTTGGCATACATTATGCCTACTATTGAGCTATGACTCATTCATGTAATAATACTTAACTCTCCCAAACCCTATGGAACTCCAAAGCACATAATTTTATTTGACATCAAGTTTACACATAAGAATGACATGGTTCCTACCGAGGTTACAGAATGGTTTTTACGAAATTGAGCCATTGTTGGATTGATGCAGGGAGCCCGAATATGCAAAAATCCTGCAAATCGTACGGAAATCCTTGACAAATCTTACGTCGAATTGACGTAGGGATGGTGCTTGGGTGATTGCGCATGCGCTCTTTCAATGACCATTGTGAGCAATGTACCATTTGTGAAAATATATTTCCTTATAAGACAATGTCAAGATTCCTATAATCAGAAAAACAGATAAATAACTATAGATGACGTAGCCTGCCTCATACACCGTTTTTTTTTCACTCAAAGTGGCATGCAATGGCCAACTATCAATAAAACATATTTTAACTGAATAATTATGTAGACTTCATGCATATCCGACGATGGCGCCGTGCCTTCTGATCCATGAAAGAATTATATTCTGTGAACCTTCCCTGCCTCATGTCCTAAATATCGGCCATAAGAAAGATATTCATTGTGTAAGGTGCTGAGAGGCCGATATCGTGCCCAAGTGCGGTAAACTCAAACTCAGACTTAAACGCAATGTCAGAATGCCACGACCGGAGAGAGAGAGAGAGAGAGAGAGAGAGATAGAGAGAGAGAGAGAGAGAGAGAAAGAGAGAGAGAGAGAGAGAGAGAGAGAGAGAGAGAGAGAGAGAGAGAGAGAGGCGCACAAGACAGTTAGTAAGACGAATACATGCAATGATCAATACAGCTATTGAAACCAACAGACAGGAACATAGCTAGGCACGCAGGCATACGTACAGATGGACATGGGTAGGTGGTTGGGAGCATGCGTGGATAGACAGATGGGGTATAGATAAAAAACATACACACATACGAGTGTGGACAAACAGACAAACAGATAAAAAATAAACTTACTCTCTCTGATGCATTGGCATTTTTTCTTTTCCGCTGAAAATTGTATTGGAAGAAAAAAAAACCAACATGTTATTTATTTTGTTTATAAGGATGAAAGATACGTCATAATTATATACTTTAAAACCAACATATTTAACTACAAAACAGAGCTTGTAACAATCAGCCATTTTCTTTTCACTTCAAAAATTCAGTTTCCCTGCATAAAAGGGTCAGGTGATGTTAGAAGTTAAGAAAAGCTGAGGCAGTCAATGCTTCATAATGACTCACATACAATTGTTGAAGAAAAATTCAATAAGAAACACGATGGAACATTTAACAAAACGACAGAGCCCAAGGCCTATCATGTCCATTCATTTTTGTATGTACAACACTTATTACCACAAAGTCTGAAACTAATAAATGATAAAACTTGAACTGCAAAAACAAAATTCTCCATGCCTCCCTCTCTGTACTTACTCACACACTCTGTCTCTCTCTCTCTCCCTCTCTCTATCTCTCTCTCTCTCTCTCTCTCTCTCTCTCTCTCTCTCTCTCTCTCTCTCTCTCTCTCTCTCTCTCTCTCTCTCTCTCTCTCTCTCTCTCTCTGTGTTTTCTTTTCTTTTAAATTCATTTGCAGTACAGGAATGGAATGAAGTATTGAAACTCATGTTTTTTTTTTCTGATCTTTAATTCATTTGTATAGCAACAGCCATATGGAGAAGTGACCGTATTTTACATTGCCATACGCATAATGAATGGATTGTGGTTTGGGAAGAAACAGTTTTTCTCCACACAACTTTTTAATTTTGCCAGTTTTTGACTTTGCTTTAAGCCTTGCTGCGACCCCAGAGTTTTTCTGTGGTTTTTGTATTCTCCCATCTATTAACAGCAGTTCTGAAACGATTGCATTCTATGAGGTTGAGCTATGTGTGGATGTAGTTTGCTGTTCGCAATCCGATACAACGGTTAAGTGCAAACCTGTCATTAGGTTGTTTTTTTGTTGTTGTTGTTTTTGTCTGTGGCCTTTTTCTCAAACTCATCTCTTTGTAATTTAATCATGGTGTTGTGCTCGGATCGTCAATTAAACCAAACACAAAATGCAATGAGGAATATCAAATTCTTACCTCTCTTCTTCTTTTTTTCTTTGGGGAACGCGTGGCTTCTTCTAGGCCTATGGGTTCTGCTTCCTGAGAAATGGAAAACACACACAATTTTTACTATAATGTGTTTGGCTTAAAGGCTCTGAAATAATTTACTGAAAAAATGGGAAAATTGGTAGAAACATTGTCATGTAAGTTAGCTTGCCGATTTACATGGGCATATGTGTGTGAACTCAAAGCAGATACAGTTCGATACTTTCACAATTTGGTCAGTATCCGCCCTTTCAAGGAAGAATTGAAAATTACAAAGTGTTCAAATTGTGTGAGACCGCTTCTCGACTAAGTGAAGAGCTTGGAAATAGAGAGCGGGAGAGAGAGAGAGAGAGAGAGAGAGAGAGGGAGAGAGTAAGAGCGAGAGAGGGAGGCAGAGAGAGAGAGAAAGAGAGAGAGAGGGGAGGCCGAGAGAGAGAGAGAGAGACAGAGAAGGAGCACGAAATTAAGTTCATCTCAGGTGAGTATCTCATCTACATAAATTTATTTCTAATTTTTTTATTCTTTCTCTGCGTTCCTAGAACCAGTAATTTGCTTGTCTGTAGCCTACAAATATGATTTTTTTGAAAGAATAATAATATGAAAATGTTCACAAAGCTATGTAAAAATGAACATATTAACACTGACTTTGAATATATTACAAAAGGAAATGATGACTGGGATAAACCATGACATATCCTTCACCTCCCCACACATCAAAGTGAGCAGAGAGAGGTCTAGAAAATCTGTCTTTATTTTTTTATTTCTTATTTATCCCAAACAACACATATTCTGCCGCATTCTAGCTAGATCTGTGGCATGTACAGACATGGCTAGATTAATCATTAAGCAAAACAAGCACGTGCTTAAGGCATATTGGGGGGTGGGGGGGGGGGAGGGGGGAGGCCGGTGCATCACTGAAATTTTTCAGTACCGGATTTACCATGGACCATGATAATATGGTGTAAAACTACAACTGGTGCAGCTGTATCGGGGTCCACAAAAAAACAATCCCCTACAATATATGAAAAAATTAAAGTATTTGCTGGGGTGTAGGTCTCGCTTTGTTTTATTTTGTTTTTCTAAATGTATTTAAAAAAATTACCCTGCGCCTAACTGTTTATTTTTGTTGGCTTTTTAAATGACATATTATTATACAGTCTCTAGGGACACGGAATCGTTTAGGCGCTTAAGGACTCTAAAGCTCTTGATCCGGCCCTGTGTCAAGAGGTCTTTATTGAACCCTTTCAGTACTAGGAACAGCGTTGTTGCTAACTCGTTGCTGTTCCGTCAATTACACGTTTTATCTCTGCGTTATCAGCTATTTAATTACAGATCAATAGCCTGGTTTAGATTTAGATTTACCATTTAAAATAACTGAAATTAGCGGATCTCAATATAAACTGCCTTTGAAAACTTTTAGCTTTCAGGGGGTCAGTAGTCAAAGGGTTAAGGCTCCATGCAATTTTGCTTGGCATACATTATGCCTACTATTGAGCTATGACTCATTCATGTAATAATACTTAACTCTCCCAAACCCTATGGAACTCCAAAGCACATAATTTTATTTGACATCAAGTTTACACATAAGAATGACATGGTTCCTACCGAGGTTACAGAATGGTTTTTACGAAATTGAGCCATTGTTGGATTGATGCAGGGAGCCCGAATATGCAAAAATCCTGCAAATCTTACGGAAATCCTTGACAAATCTTACGTCGAATTGACGTAGGGATGGTGCTTGGGTGATTGCGCATGCGCTCTTTCAATGACCATTGAGAGCAATGTACCATTTGCGAAAATATATTTCCTTATAAGACAATGTCAAGATTCCTACATTCATAAAAACAGATAAATAACTATAGATGACGCGGCCTGCCTCATACACCGTTTTTTTTTTTCACTCAAGGTGGCATGCAATGGCCAACTATCAATAAAACATATTTTAACTGAATAATTATGTAGACTTCATGCATATCCGACGATGGCGCCGTGCCTTCTGATCCATGAAAGAATTATATTCTGTGAATCTTCCCTGCCTCATGTCCTAAATATCGGCCATAAGAAAGATATTCATTGTGTCAGGCGCTGAGAGGCCGATATCGTGCCCACGTGCGGTAAACTCAAACTCAGACTTAAACGCAATGTCAGAATGCCACGACCGGAGAGAGAGAGAGAGAGAGATAAAGAGAGAGAGAGAGAGAGAGAGAGAGGCGCACAAGACAGTTAGTAAGACGAATACATGCAATGATCAATACAGCTATTGAAACCAACAGACAGGAACATAGCTAGGCACGCAGGCATACGTACAGATGGACATGGGTAGGTGGTTGGGAGCATGCGTGGATAGACAGATGGGGTATAGATAAAAAACATACACACATACGAGTGTGGACAAACAGACAAACAGATAAAAAATAAACTTACTCTCTCTGATGCATTGGCATTTTTTCTTTTCCGCTGAAAATTGTATTGGAAGAAAAAAAAACCAACATGTTATTTATTTTGTTTATAAGGATGAAAGATACGTCATAATTATATACTTTAAAACCAACATATTTAACTACAAAACAGAGCTTGTAACAGTCAGCCATTTTTTTTCACTTCAAAAATTCAGTTTCCCTGCATAAAAGGGTCAGGTGATGTTAGAAGTTAAGAAAAGCTGAGACAGTCAATGCTTCATAATGACTCACATACAATTGTTGAAGAAAAATTCAATAAGAAACACGATGGAACATTTAACAAAACGACAGAGCCCAAGGCCTATCATGTCCATTCATTTTTGTATGTACAACACTTATTACCACAAAGTCTGAAACTAATAAATGATAAAACTTGAACTGCAAAAACAAAATTCTCCACGCCTCCCTCTCTGTACTTACTCACACACTCTGTCTCTCTCTCTCTCTCTCTCTCTCTCTCTCTCTCTCTCTCTCTCTCTCTCTCTCTCTCTCTCTCTCTCTCTCTCTCTCTCTCTCTCTCTCTCTGTGTTTTCTTTTCTTTTAAATTCATTTGCAGTACAGGAATGGAATGAAGTATTGAAACTCATGTTTTTTTTTCTGATCTTTAATTCATTTGTATAGCAACAGCCATATGGAGAAGTGACCGTATTTTACATTGCCATACGCATAATGAATGGATTGTGGTTTGGGAAGAAACAGAGTAATCAATCAATATATCAGACGCACAATTTCAAATCCAAGCTCAAATCTATTATGGGCCCTTTTTGCCTAACCGCCAATTCAACATATACACAAGAAGGACTAATGGTGTAAAGGACAAAACAAATTGGGTAAAGAGGACAAGCTGACCTGAACGTAATACAATCTATCCAATCAGAAAACAGAAAAAGCTCCGAAGAAATTCTTTTCATGAAACAAAAGACAATTCGAAAGAATGTTTGTAAGTGGACACACAGACAGACAAGCAGACAGAACACACCCACAGACTTTACCTTTGATGTTGTGGCGGCTGTGGCTGCTGCTGTGGCTGCTGCTATGGCTGCCTTTGGGGCTGTCGGTGCTGTTGGTGCTGATCGCTGTAGATGAAAGTCGGGGAAAGGGAATCAACAAACAGAAATAAACATTTCTGGAAGATTTCTATTTGTGCTACAATTACAAATTGCCAAATCTGTGGAAGGCTTTATGACAAGATTCAGTTTATTTGTAAAAGATGTTGACGTAAACCCTCTGTGCGCATGTCAAGGATGTAATTACATAACTTGTTTAAAATTTCAGTAAATCCTCTAGGCTCCCCCTCCATCTCTACTTGTGAGCAAATTCTGATGTCCTGACATTTTATTGGGGGGGGGGGGGGCATAATTAAGGGATTTTTCGTGATCATTAATGATTTATTGTGTGTATTGTAGGAAAACAATAAAAAAAATGACTTGCTTTTCTCGCTATGAGTTTTTATGGGAACTGCAACTGAGTGATCAATATCTATGCATCATTCGTGGTACATTATAGTGCCTAGAGGGTGAAATCGTTTTTAGAGTTACAAGACTATCTCAGACGTGAAGATGATGTTTTCCACACACTGAAAAGCTGATTTTGCCATCTTATTTACTTTCTTTGGTGTCAGGAAATAAATGTTTAAAAACTCGTATCTTGGAAAGTATAATAATGGTCTGACTTTAAAAATTCAAGAAATCTTTCGTTTCTTTCACGTGATACTAAATGAAAATAAACTACAAATCACCTGAACTTCATGTTCATAATTATTGGTTTTCTCCACACAACTTTTCAATTTTGCCAGTTTTTGACTTTGCTTTAAGCCTTGCTGCGACCCCAGAGTTTTTCTGTGGTTTTTGTATTCTCCCATCTATTAACAGCAGTTGTGAAACGATTGCATTCTATGAGGTTGAGCTATGTGTGGATGTAGTTTGCTGTTCGCAATCCAATACAACGGTTAAGTGCAAACCTGTCATTAGGTTGTTTTTTTGTTGTTGTTGTTTTTGTCTGTGGCCTTTTTCTCAAACTCATCTCTTTGTAATTTAATCATGGTGTTGTGCTCGGATCGTCAATTAAACCAAACACAAAATGCAATGAGGAATATCAAATTCTTACCTCTCTTCTTCTTTTTTTCTTTGGGGAACGCGTGGCTTCTTCTAGGCCTATGGGTTCTGCTTCCTGAGAAATGGAAAACACACACAATTTTTACTATAATGTGTTTGGCTTAAAGGCTCTGAAATAATTTACTGAAAAAATGGGAAAATTGGTAGAAACATTGTCATGTAAGTTAGCTTGCCGATTTACATGGGCATATGTGTGTGAACTCAAAGCAGATACAGTTCGATACTTTCACAATTTGGTCAGTATCCGCCCTTTCAAGGAAGAATTGAAAATTACAAAGTGTTCAAATTGTGTGAGACCGCTTCTCGACTAAGTGAAGAGCTTGGAAATAGAGAGCGGGAGAGAGAGAGAGAGAGAGAGAGAGAGAGGGAGAGAGTAAGAGCGAGAGAGGGAGGCAGAGAGAGAGAGAAAGAGAGAGAGAGGGGAGGCCGAGAGAGAGAGAGAGAGACAGAGAAGGAGCACGAAATTAAGTTCATCTCAGGTGAGTATCTCATCTACATAAATTTATTTCTAATTTTTTTATTCTTTCTCTGCGTTCCTAGAACCAGTAATTTGCTTGTCTGTAGCCTACAAATATGATTTTTTTGAAAGAATAATAATATGAAAATGTTCACAAAGCTATGTAAAAATGAACATATTAACACTGACTTTGAATATATTACAAAAGGAAATGATGACTGGGATAAACCATGACATATCCTTCACCTCCCCACACATCAAAGTGAGCAGAGAGAGGTCTAGAAAATCTGTCTTTATTTTTTTATTTCTTATTTATCCCAAACAACACATATTCTGCCGCATTCTAGCTAGATCTGTGGCATGTACAGACATGGCTAGATTAATCATTAAGCAAAACAAGCACGTGCTTAAGGCATATTGGGGGGTGGGGGGGGGGGAGGGGGGAGGCCGGTGCATCACTGAAATTTTTCAGTACCGGATTTACCATGGACCATGATAATATGGTGTAAAACTACAACTGGTGCAGCTGTATCGGGGTCCACAAAAAAACAATCCCCTACAATATATGAAAAAATTAAAGTATTTGCTGGGGTGTAGGTCTCGCTTTGTTTTATTTTGTTTTTCTAAATGTATTTAAAAAAATTACCCTGCGCCTAACTGTTTATTTTTGTTGGCTTTTTAAATGACATATTATTATACAGTCTCTAGGGACACGGAATCGTTTAGGCGCTTAAGGACTCTAAAGCTCTTGATCCGGCCCTGTGTCAAGAGGTCTTTATTGAACCCTTTCAGTACTAGGAACAGCGTTGTTGCTAACTCGTTGCTGTTCCGTCAATTACACGTTTTATCTCTGCGTTATCAGCTATTTAATTACAGATCAATAGCCTGGTTTAGATTTAGATTTACCATTTAAAATAACTGAAATTAGCGGATCTCAATATAAACTGCCTTTGAAAACTTTTAGCTTTCAGGGGGTCAGTAGTCAAAGGGTTAAGGCTCCATGCAATTTTGCTTGGCATACATTATGCCTACTATTGAGCTATGACTCATTCATGTAATAATACTTAACTCTCCCAAACCCTATGGAACTCCAAAGCACATAATTTTATTTGACATCAAGTTTACACATAAGAATGACATGGTTCCTACCGAGGTTACAGAATGGTTTTTACGAAATTGAGCCATTGTTGGATTGATGCAGGGAGCCCGAATATGCAAAAATCCTGCAAATCTTACGGAAATCCTTGACAAATCTTACGTCGAATTGACGTAGGGATGGTGCTTGGGTGATTGCGCATGCGCTCTTTCAATGACCATTGAGAGCAATGTACCATTTGCGAAAATATATTTCCTTATAAGACAATGTCAAGATTCCTACATTCATAAAAACAGATAAATAACTATAGATGACGCGGCCTGCCTCATACACCGTTTTTTTTTTCACTCAAGGTGGCATGCAATGGCCAACTATCAATAAAACATATTTTAACTGAATAATTATGTAGACTTCATGCATATCCGACGATGGCGCCGTGCCTTCTGATCCATGAAAGAATTATATTCTGTGAATCTTCCCTGCCTCATGTCCTAAATATCGGCCATAAGAAAGATATTCATTGTGTCAGGCGCTGAGAGGCCGATATCGTGCCCACGTGCGGTAAACTCAAACTCAGACTTAAACGCAATGTCAGAATGCCACGACCGGAGAGAGAGAGAGAGAGAGATAAAGAGAGAGAGAGAGAGAGAGAGAGAGGCGCACAAGACAGTTAGTAAGACGAATACATGCAATGATCAATACAGCTATTGAAACCAACAGACAGGAACATAGCTAGGCACGCAGGCATACGTACAGATGGACATGGGTAGGTGGTTGGGAGCATGCGTGGATAGACAGATGGGGTATAGATAAAAAACATACACACATACGAGTGTGGACAAACAGACAAACAGATAAAAAATAAACTTACTCTCTCTGATGCATTGGCATTTTTTCTTTTCCGCTGAAAATTGTATTGGAAGAAAAAAAAACCAACATGTTATTTATTTTGTTTATAAGGATGAAAGATACGTCATAATTATATACTTTAAAACCAACATATTTAACTACAAAACAGAGCTTGTAACAGTCAGCCATTTTTTTTCACTTCAAAAATTCAGTTTCCCTGCATAAAAGGGTCAGGTGATGTTAGAAGTTAAGAAAAGCTGAGACAGTCAATGCTTCATAATGACTCACATACAATTGTTGAAGAAAAATTCAATAAGAAACACGATGGAACATTTAACAAAACGACAGAGCCCAAGGCCTATCATGTCCATTCATTTTTGTATGTACAACACTTATTACCACAAAGTCTGAAACTAATAAATGATAAAACTTGAACTGCAAAAACAAAATTCTCCACGCCTCCCTCTCTGTACTTACTCACACACTCTGTCTCTCTCTCTCTCTCTCTCTCTCTCTCTCTCTCTCTCTCTCTCTCTCTCTCTCTCTCTCTCTCTCTCTCTCTCTCTCTCTCTCTCTCTCTCTGTGTTTTCTTTTCTTTTAAATTCATTTGCAGTACAGGAATGGAATGAAGTATTGAAACTCATGTTTTTTTTTCTGATCTTTAATTCATTTGTATAGCAACAGCCATATGGAGAAGTGACCGTATTTTACATTGCCATACGCATAATGAATGGATTGTGGTTTGGGAAGAAACAGAGTAATCAATCAATATATCAGACGCACAATTTCAAATCCAAGCTCAAATCTATTATGGGCCCTTTTTGCCTAACCGCCAATTCAACATATACACAAGAAGGACTAATGGTGTAAAGGACAAAACAAATTGGGTAAAGAGGACAAGCTGACCTGAACGTAATACAATCTATCCAATCAGAAAACAGAAAAAGCTCCGAAGAAATTCTTTTCATGAAACAAAAGACAATTCGAAAGAATGTTTGTAAGTGGACACACAGACAGACAAGCAGACAGAACACACCCACAGACTTTACCTTTGATGTTGTGGCGGCTGTGGCTGCTGCTGTGGCTGCTGCTATGGCTGCCTTTGGGGCTGTCGGTGCTGTTGGTGCTGATCGCTGTAGATGAAAGTCGGGGAAAGGGAATCAACAAACAGAAATAAACATTTCTGGAAGATTTCTATTTGTGCTACAATTACAAATTGCCAAATCTGTGGAAGGCTTTATGACAAGATTCAGTTTATTTGTAAAAGATGTTGACGTAAACCCTCTGTGCGCATGTCAATGATGTAATTACATAACTTGTTTAAAATTTCAGTAAATCCTCTAGGCTCCCCCTCCATCTCTACTTGTGAGCAAATTCTGATGTCCTGACATTTTATTGGGGGGGGGGGGGGGCATAATTAAGGGATTTTTCGTGATCATTAATGATTTATTGTGTGTATTGTAGGAAAACAATAAAAAAAATGACTTGCTTTTCTCGCTATGAGTTTTTATGGGAACTGCAACTGAGTGATCAATATCTATGCATCATTCGTGATACATTATAGTGCCTAGAGGGTGAAATCGTTTTTAGAGTTACAAGACTATCTCAGACGTGAAGATGATGTTTTCCACACACTGAAAAGCTGATTTTGCCATCTTATTTACTTTCTTTGGTGTCAGGAAATAAATGTTTAAAAACTCGTATCTTGGAAAGTATAATAATGGTCTGACTTTAAAAATTCAAGAAATCTTTCGTTTCTTTCACGTGATACTAAATGAAAATAAACTACAAATCACCTGAACTTCATGTTCATAATTATTGGTTTTCTCCACACAACTTTTCAATTTTGCCAGTTTTTGACTTTGCTTTAAGCCTTGCTGCGACCCCAGAGTTTTTCTGTGGTTTTTGTATTCTCCCATCTATTAACAGCAGTTGTGAAACGATTGCATTCTATGAGGTTGAGCTATGTGTGGATGTAGTTTGCTGTTCGCAATCCAATACAACGGTTAAGTGCAAACCTGTTATTAGGTTGTTTTTTGTTGTTGTTGTTTTTGTCTGTGGCCTTTTTCTCAAACTCATCTCTTTGTAATTTAATCATGGTGTTGTGCTCGGATCGTCAATTAAACCAAACACAAAATGCAATGAGGAATATCAAATTCTTACCTCTCTTCTTCTTTTTTTCTTTGGGGAACGCGTGGCTTCTTCTAGGCCTATGGGTTCTGCTTCCTGAGAAATGGAAAACACACACAATTTTTACTATAATGTGTTTGGCTTAAAGGCTCTGAAATAATTTACTGAAAAAATGGGAAAATTGGTAGAAACATTGTCATGTAAGTTAGCTTGCCGATTTACATGGGCATATGTGTGTGAACTCAAAGCAGATACAGTTCGATACTTTCACAATTTGGTCAGTATCCGCCCTTTCAAGGAAGAATTGAAAATTACAAAGTGTTCAAATTGTATGAGACCGCTTCCCGACTAAGTGAAGAGCTTGGAAATAGAGAGCGAGAGAGAGAGAGAGAGAGAGAGAGAGAGAGAGAGAGAGGGAGAGAGTAAGAGCGAGAGAGGGAGGCAGAGAGAGAGAGAAAGAGAGAGAGAGAGAGAGACAGAGAAGGAGCACGAAATTAAGTTTATCTCGGGTGAATATCTCATCTACATAAATTTATTTCTAATTTTTTTTATTCTTTCTCTGCGTTCCTAGAAACAGTAATTTGCTTGTCTGTAGCCTACAAATATGATTTTTTTGAAAGAATAATAATATGAAAATGTTCACAAAGCTATGTAAAAATGAACATATTAACACTGACTTTGAATATATTACAAAAGGAAATGATGACTGGGATAAACCATGACATATCCTTCACCTCCCCACACATCAAAGTGAGCAGAGAGAGGTCTAGAAAATCTGTCTTTATTTTTTTATTTCTTATTTATCCCAAACAACACATATTCTGCCGCATTCTAGCTAGATCTGTGGCATGTACAGACATGGCTAGATTAACCATTAAGCAAAACAAGCACGTGCTTAAGGCATCTTGGGTGGGGGGGGGGGGGGAGGGGGGGAGGCCGGTGCATCACTGAAATTTTTCATTGCCGGATTTACCATGGACCATGATAATATGGTGTAAAACTACAACTGGTGCAGCTGTATCGGGGTCCACAAAAAAACAATCCCCTACAATATATGAAAAAATTAAAGTATTTGCTGGGGTGTAGGTCTCGCTTTGTTTTATTTTGTTTTTCTAAATGTATTTAAAAAATTACCCTGCGCCTAACTGTTTATTTTTGTTGGCTTTTTAAATGACATATTATTCTACAGTCTCTAGGGACACAGAATCGTTTAGGCGCTTAAGGACTCTAAAGCTCTTGATCCGGCCCTGTGTAAGGGGGCTTTATTGAACCCTTTCAGTACTAGGAACAGCGTTGTTGCTAACTCGTTGCTGTTCCGTCAATTACACGTTTTATTTCTGCGTTATCAGCTTTTAATTACAGATCAATAGCCTAGTTTAGATTTAGATTTAGCATTTAAAATAACTGAAATTAGCGGATTTCAATATAAACTGCATTTGAAAACTTTTAGCTTTCAGGGGGTCAGTAGCCAAAGGGTTAAGGCTCCATGCAATTTTGCTTGGCATACATTATGCCTACTATTGAGCTATGACTCATTCATGTAATAATACTTAACTCTCCCAAACCCTATGGAACTCCAAAGCACATAATTTTATTTGACATCAAGTTTACACATAAGAATGACATGGTTCCTACCGAGGTTACAGAATGGTTTTTACGAAATTGAGCCATTGTTGGATTGATGCAGGGAGCCCGAATATGCAAAAATCCTGCAAATCTTACGGAAATCCTTGACAAATCTTACATCCAATTGACGTAGGGATGGTGCTTGGGTGATTGCGCATGCGCTCTTTCAATGACCATTGTGAGCAATGTACCATTTGTGAAAATATATTTCCTTATAAGACAATGTCAAGATTCCTATAATCAGAAAAACAGATAAATAACTATAGATGACGTAGCCTGCCTCATACACCGTTTTTTTTTCACTCAAGGTGGCATGCAATGGCCAACTATCAATAAAACATATTTTAACTGAATAATTATGTAGACTTCATGCATATCCGACGATGGCGCCGTGCCTTCTGATCCATGAAAGAATTATATTCTGTGAACCTTCCCTGCCTCATGTCCTAAATATCGGCCATAAGAAAGATATTCATTGTGTAAGGTGCTGAGAGGCCGATATCGTGCCCAAGTGCGGTAAACTCAAACTCAGACTTAAACGCAATGTCAGAATGCCACGACCGGAGAGAGAGAGAGAGAGAGAGAGAGAGAGATAGAGAGAGAGAGAGAGAGAAAGAGAGAGAGAGAGAGAGAGAGAGAGAGGCGCACAAGACAGTTAGTAAGACGAATACATGCAATGATCAATACAGCTATTGAAACCAACAGACAGGAACATAGCTAGGCACGCAGGCATACGTACAGATGGACATGGGTAGGTGGTTGGGAGCATGCGTGGATAGACAGATGGGGTATAGATAAAAAACATACACACATACGAGTGTGGACAAACAGACAAACAGATAAAAAATAAACTTACTCTCTCTGATGCATTGGCATTTTTTCTTTTCCGCTGAAAATTGTATTGGAAGAAAAAAAAACCAACATGTTATTTATTTTGTTTATAAGGATGAAAGATACGTCATAATTATATACTTTAAAACCAACATATTTAACTACAAAACAGAGCTTGTAACAATCAGTCATTTTCTTTTCACTTCAAAAATTCAGTTTCCCTGCATAAAAGGGTCAGGTGATGTTAGAAGTTAAGAAAAGCTGAGGCAGTCAATGCTTCATAATGACTCACATACAATTGTTGAAGAAAAATTCAATAAGAAACACGATGGAACATTTAACAAAACGACAGAGCCCAAGGCCTATCATGTCCATTCATTTTTGTATGTACAACACTTATTACCACAAAGTCTGAAACTAATAAATGATAAAACTTGAACTGCAAAAACAAAATTCTCCACGCCTCCCTCTCTGTACTTACTCACACACTCTGTCTCTCTCCCGTCTCCCTCTCTCTCTCTCTCTCTCTCTCTCTCTCTCTCTCTCTCTCTCTCTCTCTCTCTCTCTCTCTCTCTCTCTCTCTCTCTGTGTTTTCTTTTCTTTTAAATTCATTTGCAGTACAGGAATGGAATGAAGTATTGAAACTCATGTTTTTTTTTCTGATCTTTAATTCATTTGTATAGCAACAGCCATATGGAGAAGTGACCGTATTTTACATTGCCATACGCATAATGAATGGATTGTGGTTTGGGAAGAAACAGAGTAATCAATCAATATATCAGACGCACAATTTCAAATCCAAGCTCAAATCTATTATGGGCCATTTAACCTAACCGCCAATTCAACACATACACAAGAAGGACTAATGATGTAAAGGACAAAACAAATTGGGTAAAGCGGACAAGCTGACCTGAACGTAATACAATCTATCCAATCAGAAAACAGAAAAGGCTTTGAAGAAATTCTTTTCATGAAACAAAAGACAATTCGAAAGAATGTTTGTTAGTGGACACACAGAAACACAAGCAGACAGAACACACCCACAGACTTTACCTTTGATGTTGTGGCGGCTGTGGCTGCTGCTGTGGCTGCTGCTGTGGCTGCCTTTGGGGCTGTCGGTGCTGTTGGTGCTGATCGCTGTAGATGAAAGTCGGGGAAAGGGAATCAACAAACAGAAATAAACATTTCTGGAAGATTTCTATTTGTGCTACAATTACAAATTGCCAAATCTGTGGAAGGCTTTATGACAAGATTCAGTTTATTTGTAAAAGATGTTGACGTAAACCCTCTGTGCGCATGTCAAGTATGTAATTATATAACTTGTTTAAAATTTCAGTAAATCCTCTAGGCTCCCCCTCCATCTTTACTTGTGAGCAAATTCTGATGTCCTGACATTTTATTGGGGGGGGGGGGGGTGGGGTCATAATTAAGGGATTTTTCGTGATCATTAATGATTTATTGTGTGTATTGTAGGAAAACAATAAAAAAAATGACTTGCTTTTCTCGCTATGAGTTTTTATGGGAACTGCAACTGAGTGATCAATATCTGTGCATCATCCGTGATACATTATAGTGCCTAGAGGGTGAAATCGTTTCTAGAGTTACAAGACTATCTAAGACGTCCAGATGATGTTTTCCACACACTGAAAAGCTGATTTTGCCATCTTTTTTTCTTTCTTTGATGTCAGGAAATAAATGTTTAAAAACTCGTATCTTGGAAAGTATAATAATGGTCTGACTTTAAAAATTCAAGAAATCTTTCGTTTCTTTCACGTGATACTAAATGAAAATAAACAACAAATAACCTGAACTTCATGGTCATAATTATTGCTGCTTGTAACCAACTTGTTAGACACCTACAAAGGTGATACGGTACAGTGGTTAGTTAATTCATTAATTCATTTCTACCCTCTCTCAGCGGCTGGCGATACAAATTAGGCTACCCCGCATTTTTGGAAATTTGAGATTTCAGGCCGGAGATAGCCGGCTTGTCTTTAAAACCGACCAATTATTAAGAATAAATAATAATAAATAATAATGGAGATCATTTATATAGCGCCTAATCCAAACAGGTTCGCTCTAGGCGCTTTACAGAAAGTCTTGTTCTCTGGATTTATCTTTCTCTCTCTCTCATTCTTTCTCTCCTATCTCTCTCACTTTCAGAGCAAGTTATAACGCAGCCTGTTAGGCGCAGTTAACAACTCACAACAGTTCACACTCACAACTGGATTATAAAGTTTTATAATAACATTTGAATATATATTAATACATCTTAATAATGAATAATAAATGTTTGTTGGTGGTGGTGGGGGTGGTGATAGGGATAAATTTTAATCTATTAATTTAATTTTGCCCGGGCAGCAGCCTGTTCCGCCTGCTCTTTACGATTTCCAACTGTATCTCAGTATTTAAAAAACAAAGTCGTGTTACAATAGTTTACCATGTAACTTCCGATGATAAGGTGGACGTGAGTGAAACTCTTTCAACGTCCATTTGCATGAACCATTTTGAGTTTCATTAGAAACATGTCTTGTATACAATTTGTAAATAAGCTTAATTTGCTTGGAAAAAGGTAAATAAATGCAAACTTTTTAATTCAATACCATGGCTGCAAAGTGAACGCTCCTCAGAAACCCATCTCCCCCTTGTACACCCTTTTCATACCCTTGGAGCGTCCTTCCCGCTTCCCCCCATACGAACGTACATACTTTAGGGATGGCCATTTACTTGACACAAAAATGAACAAAATTAGCCCCCAACTATAGCATTTTGAACATGTACATAAATAGTGCCAACGGAAACAAAATGCAAGCTCAAACAATTAAAAGCGCACCGTAATACAATACTCAGTAAATTAAAAACAATATATAGTAAATGACCACCAGGGAAGGACAGCAGGTGAAACGTATGAGCTGCGCAAGATCAAACCACATCAAATGGAACAGCGTGTTCAAATCGAGGGGGGGGAAATTCCTGTCCGGAAATCATTTATTCAAATGTCAGTACAAGAGTTATTTTGCACTGATATTTACAATGAGGGGAGGGGGGGGGGGGGAGAGCATGCAGCATCTTTGGCATACTCTTCAAAAGTTGTTGCCTTTTATTCATTGATTTTTGAACCCTCAGTGCCCCTTACTTGGTATCTTCTGTATGCGCCATCCGCTCCCTAATTTTAGAACTTGGCTACACCTCTAGTGGACAGAAACACATTTCGAAGAGACTGTTGTTATAAAATGTACGCACCCCAAACGCTTTGAGCCCCCCCCCCCCTCCTCACCTTATACTCAACTCTAATCTTATCGAATCCCTATCCCTGCCCCCTGCCCCCTGCCCCCTAGCCTTTCGACCAAAAAAACAAAAAACAAAAACAGGAGGGAAACAAACAGAAAATCTGAAAGAAGAATGAATTAAGGCTGTTGTTACGAGTAGTCCAGGAGGAGCTCTCTGGCTCTGGACTCACAAAAGGCTTTCAAAGATGTACCCCTGGCCCAAAAAAACTTGGGGGACGTACGTTCGTGTAACAACATTCTTTAGAAGACATGATAGAAACATTTCAGTGGCAATGTACCATTTGGAATAAGAAGCAAAGACAATATTATTGGCGGTCTGCATAACCAAAGACATCACAAACCTACCCTTTTTGCTGTGGCCTTGGGGCGCGGAGGTGGTTCGGCCGCTTCGGCCAGAAGGGCCTCTTCCAACTCCCGCTGTTTTTTTTCTTCTGCCTCTCTTTTCTTTTTAACTGTTTGAAAGAAACCAAAGAGACGTGTTAAATCACATGGATACAGACTAGACAAAAGAACAGAGTAGGCAAATAGCTTTACATAAAGATAAGACAGAGAGTAGAGTTTGAGTCTGGGTTTTATGGAGTGTATGGAAATTTAACTCGTAGAATTGATGTCAAGTTTGCAAATGGGAAGGACGCATTTCCTACGTAGATCCGCTGGTTACGACATCGCGCCGAAATTGGTTTGATGTAGAAAATCCTCTCCTCCGGTAGTCCTACCAACTCTATAAGGAAATTTTTCCAAATCTATGACGTATTGACGTAGGGAAGTTGGTTGGGTCAGGGCCAATTCAGAATGTACGTATGCACAATTTGGGGCCATTTTCGATACCCCCCCCCCTTGTACGGTTTTTGTACTCTTGGCTCACCCCCCCCCCTCGCCTTCCTGCACGGACATAAAGCCATTAAAATGCCGAAAATGAGAGCACTTTGATATTTTGAAACTTTAAATGTCATTATTTTGCGCCTTTATGTCTTCATTTGAGGAGGTTCCCTGCCATTGGCATTTACACCTCACGTTTCTTGTTGTGGTAAGGATTAGGTTTTAGAATTTTGTCCTGGCATCGGCCTTGTTCTGTCAGCTCTTATCGATTTCCAACTTCCAACGTTACCTTTAACGTGTGTAATGTCCACACGGGCCCTCCGAGTTTTTTCATCCTTTTTCCGAGAAGACTAGGTGCTCGATCCTACCTACCATAGGATCAGGGACAGGAATTTTTTCCCCCCGAAAAAATTTCAACATGCCTGCACAACCGGGGATTCGAACCTGGTACCTTCAGCCTGAGAGGCGAGCACCTTGCTTCTAGAGCACCATGTCCCCTATGTGATCTTACAAGCCTGTTTAGTTGAAAAACCAAAGCGAAACGCGGATGGTGGATGAGACCTTCGTGTAGGGACTCCTTCTGTTCTATCGCTCTGCTCTCTTCTATCTGTGGTCTTACTTTTCCCTACCACAATGTGTCCGTTACCGTAGTGGCATGTTTTCACCAAACTCAGACTCAAACTCTGTTGAAAAGCTTTGTTGAAAGAAAGAAATGTAAAAATAACCTCCAAATTTTTAACGCATTACAGTACGAAAAAGGTCTTTAAAAAAAACCCAAAGAACTCGAGGTACGCCTGGTAAAATATCCCAGTCAGCATCCTTACGCCCATCCGACGTAGATTTAAGTAGGAATTGGTAGGATTACAGTATGGGCAGTTCCCGACATCAAATCGACGCCGGTACCATGACTGAACCAGCGGATCAAGGTAGGACCGACGTCATTCCTAGGTTCAAGCTTGACCTCAATCCCACACATCTGATTTCCGTCAGGTTGCTGACTAGCATCCTATCCCAGTCTTCACATTTTTTTTCAGAAGCAAAACAACAAATAACTTCTTGTATCATTGAAAGATTTCAGTGTGCCTTCTGGAGGTAACCGGATTCGGTAATTCTTCCAAAATCTGAACATTTCTGAGGGGTCCTGCAGATTGTGGGGTCCCAAATTGTAACTTATTCGTATATTTAACTTGTGCCTAAAATCCGCCACTGGTTGTATGTTTATATATTGGTACTTACGGTGTTGCCAACAAAGGCCGCTCGCCCCCTTTTCTTTTCTTTTGCATTGCTGCTTTTTGAGTGTCTGGGCGCTGCATCTTCTTTTTGGGTTTTTTCTTTTAGACCCTGAAAAAACAAAAGGTCGAATTACTAAAGATAGTTTTTAAAAAATCCTTGGAGCAAATAGGGAACACTTTATTTCAGCTTATTTACTGGAGTCTGAAAGTTGAAACTAATTCAAAGTCAGGTAACGAAAAGACAGTGTAAGGCACAAAATGGCCGTTAAACCGAAACTCAAAGTCAAACTCAACCCCGACAACTTTGAACTCTTACAAGTCTTTATAGACTCTCTAAATATTTGTGTGTATATGTGTGTTGGTGTGTACGTGTTTTCTAGTTGAAAAGGCTGGGGTTAGAATTAGGGATAAGAGTTACAGAAGGACATACTGGCATGAATGGACACAAACCTACAGTTGACAGATATAAGGGGTATGACTTATACATTTTTCAGCGACTGGCAATACAAATTAGGAGTTTAGGATCGGGTATAAGGACAGATTTAGGGTCAGGTTTCTGGTCGATAGGGATTGACTGGGTGCTCCAGACATAAGGAAACTCTTCCCTTAAACCATCAACCGATAACATACAGCTGTAACCAGGTGTCGACAAAATATTAGACAAGAGAAAGAAAAGGTACCTCCCGACCACCCTAACAACATACTCAAAGACGGGATCTGATTGCTATCCCTAACTCTATCCCAATCCCTAGCTAAAAACGTTTCCTAACCCGAAATCCTTTTTTTTTTTTTCAACGGGTCACAAAATTTCTCTTTGATTTAACGCCCAGTGTACAGAATGCATTTCTTTCCCAGTTTGGAGTTCCCGATCTGACTGATATTAGAATTATTTACTCCCCAATTGATCCTCCCTACCTCACTTCTCTTCTTTTTATTTTTTTTGTTGTGGTAGAGATTTTTTTTTTTTTAGAATTTTGCCCGGGCAGAGGCCTGTTCAGCCTGCTCTTTCCGATTTCCAATTGCCAAGGTATCTTTAACGTGCGCAACGTGCACACGGGCCCTCCGAGTTTTACGTCCTTATCTTAGGAGACTAGGTGCTCGATCCTACCTACCATAGTCTCACGGACAGGATTTTTCCCCCCGAAAAAAAAAAATTCCAACATGTCTACATTGACCCGGGATCGAACCCGGTACCTTCGGCATAAGAGGCGAGCACCTTGCCTCTAGACCACCACGTCCCCAATAAACTTTCTCTTCAGATGATATTGTCCATGGTGCACGGGCGGCTCAGCGATTCACATTCAGGACATGAAATAGCCGCCCGCCTAAAGTTGAGTGCCACATTATGTGCTACTCCTTTCATGAAAATAACCCCCCCCCCCCATCACTTACATCCCCATGCCCCCCCCCCTCGTCCATCCATCCCTACCCCGCACCCCCCCCCCCACTCGAATTAAACTTTTATTTTTTTTATTTTTAAAGTACTGAAATGCTGGGACAGTCTGAGAAAAAAATATGGGAGTCATGTGGCTTATCGATCATGATAAAGAATTTTGCGACAAATGTCACCAAATTTAAAACTCCAAAAAAGGAACAGAGAGGTCAGTCACGGAAGAAAATTCCCACGAAATTGGCTGAAGTGGGAAATCAAACATGATCAAAAAAAAAAAAAAATGCTGTGAAATATTTCACTTTAAGCTACTGGCGCACCGAACCATAGATCTAGCCTGTTTCGTTTCAGGTTTTTAAAATATTTTATTTGAGATGAGAACCATAGGGTTAAGCAGGACCTCGCACACCGCCGAGACCGAGACCGAATCCAGTATCCAGTCTGCCTCGCTAATTTAGGTAGGTGACTCAGAACTGTCTTGAGTCGGCTGACGGGGGGGGGGGGGGGAGAACTGATGCACTAATTCCCAACAGACCAAGGCAAACTGAAAAGCCCTATTACACGTATAGACAGCACTAATCAGTTCCGCCGATTTCAATTTCCACCAGTTTTGTCCACCCGAGCGTAGCTATTTATTAGAATGTTCAGTTCTGCCGAGTTCCATTGAACTGTTGTGTCAAATTGAAAACAACTCACGTAAGTCTTTTGAAATGTCACATCTTTTTCTAATGTATTAAAATGGCAAAGTGGACAGATAAAAGCATTTCAGCAAAAGCCCGTGGGAGTACAAATTTATTTACGCCGATGGTCTTTTTCTTGGAAGAAATAATCATGTCACATGATAACGTGGAAGGAATTGAAATTATAGTTTTTTCATTTTTTTATTTGTTTTTATTTTTTAATTAAAGCATCCAAATTGAGTTCCTAGCGAGCAATTTTGCTAAATTTTGATGCCCTGATTACGAAAATACACTTGTTTTTTGATTTGATCAATATTTCAAGTGATGTGACGTACACAAATCTATGACATTTATCGTGTCCAGTGAAAGGTCCAGTGAGTCATCATTCCCGTTAGCCAGTGCCCAAAACTGACGTTGGTTGGACCGATTTCTTTTCAGGCGTTGTCTGATATTCTCGATCTGTCTTGAGACCTTTATTATTATTTTTTAATCAATATGGACACAGTGCGCCACCGGCCCTATTCTTGTTTAATGTCCATTTTGTGATGACCGTCGGAAACTAATAGTGGCACGAAATTACAGTCCATACCAATGGATCTCAACCTTTCTTCACGCAATCGATGCCTTAGGCTCCAAATTTTCTTTCATCGCCCCCTCCCCCATTCTCTGCATTTGTTGGCTGGATTGATCGATTGGGTACCAGAGCCGCTTTGTTTGTTGGCATTTGGAATAGTTTGAGGTTAGATTAGCGGTTTGTTGTTATTGCTGCTGCTGTGCTTATTATGTAAAACATGGCATTTTCTAACGTATTGTGGGCTCAAAAAGCTCAAAAACGGCGACATATCAGTGCCCATATATTATAGTTGAGAACTGTTACAGTCTACAGCAAAATGGTGCCCATGGTTGTGAACTGTTCAGTCTAAACACATTTTTTGTCCATGTTAGAATAACAAAACCTTATGGGAACAGCCACGGCCCTGTCATCAAAACTTGATGTAACGAAGGGAATAGGAGCAGTTGTATAATCATGAAAATAAATAATCAATAACATTTAGTAGTGTAGATAAAGGACTCATCTAGATGTTTTATAAGTCAACTATCCGACGTGCCATTCTATTTTGTATTACAGCCTGGGGAGGAAATGCGAAGGCGCATAACAAGAACAAAATTAACAACTCTATTATCAAAAACAGTGAATAAGTGAACTTTGATGAGTTATTTATGTATTCGTGCAAACAGAAACCGAAATCAATTCTAAATGATTGCTCCCACCCCTTGTTCAATCAAATAGTCCCATCCCAAAGAAGTGGACGAAATCTATTTAAAAACAATCAGAGAAACGCTATAGACGATCTTGTTTCCCATCCGTCATTCGAAGCAGCAGTGTTTCCTGATGCAGTATGCTGTTGTTAGGTTTCCTAATGGATTGTTCTGGCAGTGTGTGTGTTGTGTGAGTCATGTTTTTATTTGCTGGTAATGTTGTGTTAGCAATGTGCGTGTGTGCGGTAAGCGTTAAAGCCCTGTAGGTCTATTGTATTTGCTGTTGTGCTGTTACTGATGCTGTGGCAACAAATTTTTATGGCAACATGATAATGAATTATCTTATCTTATCTTATATAACGCTTCAAAACGTCAGATGCAAGCTCTAAGCGCTGCACAGTCATTCTTCAATTCACATTCACTTCAACACTATAAAAGACATACTAAACATGGGACAACAGTCAGAAACAGCCATGGTTGCATTCCGTCAATGACAAACGTGTGTTTTCAGACGTTTCTTTTTAAACATTTCAGTGTTTTGTATTTATATCTCGTAGGTTTCGAGGCAACAAATTTGACATATAGCATTAGAGTTATTGGTCTCTTCATGGAAATGCTAAGAAATTAACTACAAAGTAATTTAACCAAAAAAAAAAAAAAAACTGAAATCTATTTACATTCGTTCACTTCTAGCAGGGCTGGCCAAACCACGGCTTTTTTACCTTCAATATGCAGCACGTGGAAATATGTTATCTGAGCTCTTCTTTCACCAGAGTTAGTACATACTAGTAAGACTGACAAATACCATTAATATTTTATTTTAGCTCTTTTAGTTGTATTTTTGGGAGTCCAATTTCGTTACTGAAAGTCGCATGTTTTTTTTTTTAGATGTTCCCGCAGGCCATTGCCATTTAATACGATTTTGAAACAGTTGCTATAACAATATAATACTTTGTGATTTTCTGAAACTAATACAAAATTACTGCTTAAAAAACCTGCATAATTGAGTAAACATTGTTGCATACATATATTTCTTAATATTTAATTCAATTTTCAAAAAAAAAAGGGCGTGATTTTAACAAGACCTAGCACCTCTCATTTGCCTCGGATTTGCCTGAAATTTCGCAAGTGCCTTCCTTTCGGCCTGCAGAAGACTTTTTTTTAAATATATTTGGAGACTTGAAATAGTGGGGAAGTATTTTTTGAGTTTTGTGCCGCTAATTTCGTCCCACAATCCCTTCTTTTCTTTGAACGCAAGACCCATGACCTCAACACTCACTACCGATTGATTTTGAATAGGCAAGAGGATCAAAGCTGGAATTTTTTTTAAAGTGTTTTATTGGGGGTAGAGAACAAAACTCACTATTTTTCTCTACTCGGCTCTACTTAAAAGTTAGAAATGTTCCTATTGCAGCTTTCTTTTTCGTACATGAACTCGGGACACACACACATACACACACACACACATACGTGCACAAACCCAACTCTCATCAGTAATCATTAGCATAACCAATCAGAATCCAGTAAATAATGGGCTAGTGACTTAAAATAGACCGGTCTTTCCATAGACTTTGTTCTTGAACATTCGTAGAAAGGGACAATGACTGACTAACGGCACTGTGTAGTGGTGACATTGGGCGCTTTCTGTTATCTGCTACATAATATTTCCACTCCTACCCCCCCCTCCCTCCCCCTCCCTTTTTTTTTTATTCTTCTTAAAACCGCTCAATCTCTCAAGTGGGTTTGGAGCAGCAAGAGAAGGTCAGAGGGGAGACCTGACTTGAATCTGTGCTGATCCCCGATGTCTGAAGTGGTGCATTTTGTCTATAATTGTTCAAAGAGCAGTGTAGTTACCTAAACAAATTACCCACTGTGCACATTACTGCAATTTCGAGACAATATTTACCTCGAATGCTGACCGTTTAGGAGGAGTGGACGGGGGGGGGGGGGCGTAAGCATCACGCAAAGAGGCATTCCACGTAATATATTACCTAAGAGCCATTTTCAAAGCATGCCTGAGAAAAAAAATTAATGGTTGTATTATAAAGAGTAGTCATTAAATTAACATTTTTGGTTAGCATTATCCTCCTTGTATGATCATGTGACCCGGGGACCGTCTTGGAAAAGAGCACATGTCTACGATTTCCCATCAGTTACTCAAAACTAATTGCCCCATTCTGCTTACAGGTAAAAACTTAATTATGCATGCTTTTTCTGTATGCTCAAATGTACTTTTTTAATGTTGAAAAACATTGTTCACGATTTCTGTTGGTTTGGCTTCACAAATTTTGCAGTTTCATTTTGCTGTGTAAAAAAACATGGTCATTTTTCTGGCCCATCAGTTACCAACTAAAGTGAATGCAATTGAATGGACTCATCTTAATTTTTTATTATTATTTAAAACACATTTTTATCATTTCGGTCAGTCCATTACGAAATAAATAGTTGGTTATTTATTTAGTGGCCTTAGCTTTCTTAAAAAGTATTCTTTGAACGCCCCGTCAGTTATCGTGGAATGTCCCCAAAGGGAATGCAGTTGGACTTACTTATTTGCAAACGGATAAAAACAACAACAAAATAAACCCATAGGAACTGACAAAGTAAAGCAGATCAGTTATGATCTAATCCAGAATTGAAACCAACTAAAAGATTTTATCCCGGACACCGACGGCAATTTGGCTGGTTTTTATATATAGGCCTAGATCTCACGTTTTTGTGAGAAAATCTGTATATAACAATAAAAAACGCATTTGTATATTTTGTTCAGATCATGTGGCGCTCGAACATCTGAAGTTTACCGTATGCGGCTCTTACATTAAGCTAGTTTGGCCACCCCTGACATAGAGAAAAGCTACAAAATAGCCCACGCTGTACTTTTCATTTATTTAATAAAAACTATTATATCATAGGCCTAAATAGTGTCTCATGTAGACTTTGTGAGGCCAGAAGCTATAATAATAATAATAATAATAATAGTATTAAACACAGCATTTATACAGCGCTTCATCCCGTTAACAACCAGGCTGTAAGCGCTTTACAACATTTATATTATATATTAATCACAAACACAATACACAGTTATCCTAAAGAGAAAACAAAAAATGGACATTCAAAGTGTAAAAAGATGACTCTTCAGCTGATGTTTAAAAGTCATAAAATTTTCAGTTTCTCTCAATAACAGAGGCAGACAATTCCAAATCTGAGGCCCTTGAAAAGAAAAAGATTTTCCACTACCGTCTGAAGGGACACCTTAGGAATTTGAAACTTTTTAGTGTCAACAAATGATCTAATATGTGATGGTACACAGGGAGTCAAAAGATCAGTTAAATAAGTTGTTGCGTTTTTGTACATTATATTTGTGACGCAGGGTAGTTAGCTTATACATTATTTCTTTTTTCTACCGGTACACAATACATGGAGGCCCTCTGTTAAAAACGTGCATCAGAAGGACCCACAAGGGTACATACCAAAATAAGAATTTCGGACAGCCAAACAAAATTGAAAACAAATATGCCCTTTAATGATTTAATAGCAAGGTCTTTAAAGCCCAGAATAAAATTAATTGTTTTTAAATTAATATTTTTAGAATATTATTTAGATGTCACTTCAAGCAAATATAAACGAATTTATAACATTTTAAAAGCAAAAAAAATAAAAAATTCTGAAATTGGGAGGATTACCGAACCCAGCTATCTCAAGTTGAAAGGTAGGTGCAGGTGTACGGACAGGACTAATAGGGCTGGCGCCACGCTTGATAATAGGTTTGGGATTACGGATAGGGTTAGTCAAACATTTCCTTCTAGTTAAATCATTTTTGAAATCCTTTCTCAGGTTGTCCCAATAAAAGACTAGACTGTATTTTCTGAGGGCAATCGGATTCGGTGATCCTGCTCTGAAATTTCGTGAGACCCTTGCGGCCTGTAAAGGCTTAACTTGTGGCTTGTTTAACCTGTGCCTGAAGCTGGCATTGTCCGTATGTATTTCTTCTTAGCGAGTTTCCAATATCACATTCATATAACTCTAACATCTATTTTATCATGAGAATTGTCATGCTAATGTTGGGATACTAGAAAGATAGAAATTAAAGGGACAAACGAACGAGGTATAAAAATTGTCAACTTACGTGACTTGGCCATCTTGGAAAGTGATCAGATATCCCAACCCAGTGATTACATATCACACACACACACAGAGGCCTACACACGCGCACAGATGCACCTGTTTTCAGTGGCGTAGCGTGTGTGTGGGACCACAGGGACAGTTGCCCCGGGCACAAAATTCCACAGGCACAAAAACAAAACAACAACCCAAAAAGTAAATAACAGTACCCCCCCCCCCCCCCACCCTTAGCGCTAAATAGAAAATCTCCCAATGTTCGAACATTCTATATAGTTTTTCAACATGACGGGGAAAACAACCGGCTGGCAAAAGTTAACAGTTTACGGGCCAGAGGGGCGCAGTAGTTGCGGTGCTCCGTGCGCTGGCAACCTACCCTACGCCGCCACTGTCCGTGTTTTGGTCTTTATTAACCGTTTTCAGACTAGAGGGTGACAAAGGTGTTTTTTTTATCGTTGTTGTTGTTTTTAAGGGAGGCCAACAACAGAAGCAAAACAAAATCATTGAGGTGTGTTGGGATTCAAGTGATACTGACATATTCTCAATTGTTATTAATAGAAGGGTATAATCTATACCTATACTATATATATTTGTGGAATTGAGATTTTTCGTTGCAAAAGGCTCCTGAACCACTCAACACTCGGACTTCAAATTTTATATGGTACATCAGAATGGATGTAAGAGTGCACAGTTTTTAATAGAAGTCTCAAATCGGTGTAGTTTTTTTTTTTTATTGGAAATTTATTGTTTCCTCAATTTTCACTAGGCTCATTGACATGCTGTAGGTTTTTATGACATCATCATTTCCTGAACATTTTCGCGAAATGCAAGGGGGAACTTTTACTATGAAGTATTTGTTCCGGGTGACCTTTTACTATTAATTTTAGTACTTGTTCCGGGGGAACGTCCACTACGGGGGACCAAATAATTCGTCACACCGGCACAAGAAATTGTTGCTCACAACGAAGTGCTCATTTAGTGGACATTGCTCATGTTGACATCATGTATAGTCCGTGTAAAAACACTCTCTCGCCTTCGTGAAAATCCTATTCCACTCGTAGCCAGTCTTTCGGACAGTCAGTTACCAGCCTGCATCATGTTCAGTGCAGCGACTCGTGCTTCATTTATTGCCATTTCTATAATGATAATTATGGTCAACGTTTTCATTATTTGTACTGGGGTCTGCCAAGTGAGTTCAATGTGATAATTTTTACCTCCTTTTACAGATACCTGCAGAAAGGACCAGTTGAATTACATTATTATATAATATTATACTGGACAGATTAATTTGTAAATACAATTGCCAATATAGAGAAGAGTGAACATCACGTATCGCCGAATAATTTAAGTAGAAAGTAATTGATGGCCGCGAGATTTAGAAAACAGGGGAAGAGGCATTTGAAGTAATCATGACCAGAACTCAAAACATGTTTATAATCGATATTGCATGCGAATTGAACGGGATGAAAACTCCATACATTTTAGGTCTTATCTTGCCACTCTATGCATGAACATTCGCTACAGTTAACCGAATATTCGGCTCGTGGATTTTCTCTTCGCTACGAAGAAGCCGAATATTCGGTTCGAGTGGACACTGATTTTCGAACACTAATATCTAAGACAACTTCTCGAAATACTAAATCCCATCCTTGTCCATTGATTTTCCTTTACCTTAATGTCTAATGTACTATGTCTTGAGTGTACACTGGGTGAAAGAAAAAACATCTTTGAACTATGTCTAAATTTCAAACTGGATAGTGTTGAGAGTTCCCGTCTACACCTACAAAAGTTACTGTAGGGAATGAGTTAACACAGCAAATGGAAGTTAAAACATTTAAATTTTACACATTTTGTTATATTGCATTGGAGATTATGTATACGGCACAATCAGATTCTACACGTACGCTTAAAATTTAGTTATGCACATGTTTCTTTTTATCATATTTCAGATTTGCTGATGGACATTTCCCGCAGTTGTAAATGATAAAAAAACAACAAAAAACTTTACAAAATTAGACACAACATAAGAAAAGTATTAACTGAGGTCATTTCCAGATACAGTATATTAATCCTGGACTGCAGAATAGAAAGTTAACTTGTCTATACCATATTTATGTAAATTCATAATCAATATCCATGTTGAACACAATGAATCATGGGAATGGAAGGCGGGATGGGATTTAATTCTTGTTTTATTTTATTTTTATTCCATTTTTTTTCTTTCTTTCTTTTCTATTCTATTCTACTCAATTCTACTCTATTGTACTGTATTCTGCTTTAATCTACTCTATTGTACTGCACTCCGCTCTAATGTATTAATTTCTATCGTATTCCACTCTGCTCTATTCCACTCTACTCTATTCTATTGTATTATTTTACTTCATTTTGTTTATTATTTTTTATCAGTCTGGAGAGCCAGAGGAAGAGCAAGGCGACGCTGTAGCGACTCAGTGGCAGACACCCTCAGAAATCACGAAGTCCCTCCCCCATGCCACTCGTCTTGCTGCCGGCAGACGACTGTGTCTCCCCGCGACGCCCACCGCTACAAGCGGAAGGAAAAAGTAAAAAGTAAGTCTTTTTTATTTGAAAGTGTATATCCGCACAGCATGTTGTATGGATATGGACAGTACATATCCGTACAACATGTTTACCAAAAATCGCGACTTGTGAAGGTTTGCTGAAACAAAACATGGTATGGTGTTCACGAATTTAAAGTGACAACAAATGGGATTGTCAGATGGGCCTGGGGGCGTGAAGGTCTAGTCAGTTTGTATCAATGGGCGGTAGTCAGATTGGCTAATCAGGTGAAAAGGGGTTGGGGTAGCCATTGGCAATCGACGTACACTCAAGTATAATAAATTATTAGCGCAGATCACGCAATCTCCGAGCAGAAGACGGATTGTTTTGCTACTAAGCCGATTCATATTTTTAAAAACTATGCAAATTAACAAGATCAGTAATATAGTATTCCGGTGTGTGTTCTACGTCATCGAATTGTGTGCGTTGTAAGGATCTGAACTGTCCGTATCCGTACAACATGTACGAATATGCGCTTCCTTTTGATTTATCAGATCCTGCAGGAACCATTTCTAGTGCCGTGATGAAGGATGATTCCCCCTGTTGTATGGTATGCACAATATATATGAAACCATCCATTCTTGTGCCAGGGAAGACCACTCCTTGGCCGGTTTGAGAAAAGTTGTGCTTGGATTTTTTTTGTTTGTATGTAGCACAATATATAAAGCATCCATTCTTGTGCCATGGAACACCACTCCTTGGCCGGTTTGAGAGAAGTTGTGCGCCTTTTATACCAATTCGACACAATATAGCGCATCCAACTCTGTGCTGCCGAAGACCGCACTTCTTATTGGTGAGAGACCTGCCCGAAGAGGAAAACTCAGCCTTCACACCTTACAAGAAATGTTTTGTAGCTGAGAAAGTAGCAGGCCTCTTTCCATCATCTGAGCGCGGCGGATAGGGCTATGGAGAATATATCCAAGATCAGGTGAGAGCAGGGCAACTCTGTTGTCCAAGAGGTTAAACGTACGAGGTAAGTGTTTGTATCCCTGAAACCAAAATCCGTTTGTCCAAGGAGGGTCCAATGGGGAAGAAATTCCTTCTACTCTACTCGTTATAAGTGGGGTGCTGCTGTCATTTAGACAAGACAGCTTGGAGAAACATCTAATTCAGTTCGACAATTCTGTACAATATATTATTATATCCAACAAATATATTTCTTCAAAAAATGACCTCAGAAACACATCAATGTAAAAGTTGTCAGATGGTCGTTTTCAAGGAATATATTTTCTACGAGTGCGAGATGGTTAAGCAAGTCTGGGCAGAGGTAGAAAACCTGATTAGTAGCATTACCGGTAAAGGAATCCAGCTAACCACTTGCTCTTGCCTTCTTAACATGCCCTGTGATGACAGCTTGAAGTTGGCCGACCTTTTAACTCTAAATCATCTTATTCTGGTAGCAAAGCTGACAATCTCGGCAACATCATGGTTCTATTTTATAGCAAATTGGCTTTAAGAAATCTATGGCAGTAATATACAAAAGAACTTGTATTCCACAGGAACTCTACAATGCAGCATGAGACAGAACTGAGGGACACCATTTCTCATGACTAACCACTGCGGATAAGGACCTGTTTAGATCCTGGCGCATCGCGAATTAAATACACACTGCAAGAGGTTAGGTATCGTGACATTGCAGATAACAATAACCACTAACTTTGAAACAACAAATAGGACAATTTCACCTTTCACCTAGGTATTGACCATTCACTGCAGAATGTAGCCCTCCGATAATGATTTCTATTCTTCTCTGTCCGATGTTTTCCTCATCCACGACGTCCATTCTCTGTTTTATGTCGACTTGCCATCTTCTTCCTGGTCGTCCTCTTGCTCTTCTTCCTGTCCTGTGTTGCCATTCAGTGCAGTATTTAGTCCACCTGTTGTCTTTCATCCTTGCCACAACAAAAAGGACAATTTCACCTTTCACCTAGACGTCGTTCATACATTGCGGGATGTAGCCTTTCGATTTATAATGATTTCTATTTTTCTCTGGCTGATGTTTTCCTCATCCATGATGTTCCTCCTCTCTGTTTTATGTCATCTTACCATCTTCTTCCTGGTTGTCATCTTGTTCTTCTTCCTGTCCTTTGTTGACATTCAGTGCAGCGTTTTATCCATCTATTGTCTTTCATCATTTCCACATGTCCAGTCCTGTGGTTTTGTTTCAATGATTACCTTTTCATTTGTTTCGTAGTTTGTCATGTATTTAGTTTTGTCGTTGTGAATTTTCAGGCCAACGTTCTTGCTCTGTTTATTATGTTCAGGTTGGTTTCCATCTGCTCTACGCTGTCTGTGCAAAAATGCTATTTAATTATCTGCAAATTTCAGGTCTTTCAGGTGTTCACCAATCCTTTTTTATGTCATTTCTTAGGTTTGACTCTTTAAATATTTCTTTTACTGCTGATGTAAATAATTTTGGCGATCTGTCCTTGGTTGCCATTCAGTGCGGCGTTTAGTCCACCTATTGTCTTTCATCCTTGCCACAACAAATAGGACAATTTCACCTTTCACCTAGACGTTGTTCAACCACTGCAGGATGTAGCCCTTCGATAATAATTTCTATTCTTCTCTGTCTGATGGTTTCTCATTTTTGATGCCTCTCCTCTCCGTTTTATGTCATCTTGCCATCTTCTTCTCGGTTGTCCTCTTTCTTCTTCCTGTTCTTTGTCGCCATTCAGTGCAGCGTTTTGTCCACCTATTGTCTTTCATCCTTTCCAAGTCTCCAGCTATACGGTTTTGTTTTCAATGATTACCTTTTCATCTGTCTCGTAGTTTGTCATGTATTTAGTTTTGTCTTTGTGAATTTTCGGGCCAAGCGTCTTGCTCTATTTATTATGTCCAGGTTGGTTTCCATCTGCTCTACGCGTTCTGTGCAAAATGCTATTCAATCATCTGCAAATCTCAAGTCTTTCAGATACTCACCAATCATTTTTTGTGTCATTTCCTGGGATGGACTCTTTAAATATTTCTTGAACTGCCGATGTAAATGATATTGGCGATCTGTCCTTGGTTGCTGTTCAGTGCAGCGTTTTTCCCAGCTATTGTCTTTCATCCTTGCCACAACAAATAGGACAATTTCAAATTTTAGCTTTCACCTAGAGGTTGTTCATCCACTGCAAGACGCAGCCCTTTAATAATGATTTCTGTTTTCCTCTGTTTGATGATTTCCTCATCCATGATGTTCCTCCTCTCTGTTCTATGTCGTCTTGCCATCTTCATCTTAGTCGTCCTCTTGTTCTTCTTCTTGTCATTGGTTGCCATTCAGTGCAGCGTTTTGCCCATCTATCGTCTTTCATCCTTGCCACAACAAATGGGACAATTTCACTTTTCACCTTTCATTTAGACGTCGTTCATCCACTGCAGGATACAGCCCTTTGATAATGATTTCTATTCTTCTCTGCCTGTTTTCCTCATCTATGATGTTCCTCCTCTCTGTTTTATACCTTCTTACCATCTTCTCCTGGTTGTCCTCTTGTTCTTCTTGCTGTCCTTTGTTGCCATTCATTGCAGCGTTTTGTCCACCTGTTGTTTTCCATCCTTTCCACATATCCAGCCCTATGGTTTTGTTTTCAATGATTACCTTTTCATCAGTCTCGTAGTTTTGTCTTGTATTTAGTTTAGTCATTGCGAATTTTCAGGCCAACCTCCTTGCTCTGTTTTTTTTTTTCTATGTCCAGGTTGGTTTCCATCTGCTCTACGCTGTCTGTGCAAAGTGCTATTCAATCATCTGCAAATCTCAGATCTTTCAGATATTCACCAATCCTTGTTTATGGCATTTCCTAGGTTTCACTCTTGAAATATTTCTTGAATTGCTGCTGTAAATTTATTTTGGCGATCTGTCTTTGGTTGCCATTCAGTGCGGCGTTTTGTCCACCTATTGTCTTTCATCCTTGCCACAACAAATGGGACAATTTCACCTTTCACCTAGACGACATTCTTCCACTGCAGGATGTAAGCCCATTGATAATGATTTCTATTCTTCTCTGTTTGATGGTTTCCTCATCCATGATGTTTCTCCTCTGTTTTATGTCATCTTACTATCGTCTTTCTGCTTTTCCTCATGTTCTTCTTCCTGTCTATTGTTGCCATTCAGCGCAGCGTCTTGTCCGCCTATGGTCTTTCATTCTTTCCACGTCTAACACAATGGTTTTGATTTCAATGATTACCTTTTCATCTGTCTCGTAGTTTGTCATGCATTTTAGTTTTGTGTTTGTGAATTTTCAGGCCAACCGTCTTGCTCTGTTTTTTTACTTCAGCCTGGTTTCAATCTGCTCTACGCTCTCTGTGCCAAGTGCTATTCAATCATGTGCAAATTTCAGGTCTTTCAGATATTCACCAATCCTTTTTTGTGTCATTTCCTGGGATGGACACTTTAAATATTTCTTTTACTGCTGCTGTAAATAATTTTGGCGATCTGTCCTTGGTTGTCATTCAGAGCAGCCTTCTTTCCACCCATTTTCTTTCATCCTTGCCACAACAAATGGGACAATTTAGCCTTTCACCTTTCACCAAGACGTTGTTCAACCACTGCAGTTGTTGCCCTTTGACCGTGATTTCCATTCTTCTGTTTGATATTTTCCTCGTGCATGATATTTCTCCTCTCTGTTTTATGTCATCTTATCATCTTCTTCCTGGTTGTCCTCTTGTTTTTATTCCTGCCCTTTGTTGCCATTCAGTGCAGAGTTTTGTCCATCTATTATCTTTCATTCTCGGCACAACAAATGGGACAATTTCACCTTTCACCTAAGCGTCGTTCATTCACTGAAGGACGTAGCCCTTCGATAATGATTTCTATTCTTCTCTGTCTGTTTCCCTCATTCATGATGTTTTACCTCTCTGTTTCATGTCATCTTATCATCTTCTTCCTGGTCTTGGTTGCCATTCAGTGCAGCGTTTTATCCACCTATTGTCTTTCATCCTTTCCACATGTCCAGGCCTGTGGTATTGTTTTCAATGATTACATTATCATCTGTCTCGTAGTTTGTCATGTATTTTAGTTTTGTCTTTGTGAATTTTCAGGCCAACCTTCTTGCTCTGTTTATTATGTTCAGGTTGGTTTCCATCTGCTCTACGCTGTCTATGCAAAGTGCTATTCAATTATCTGCAAATCTCAAGTCTTTCAGATATTTACCAATCCTTGTCTATGCCATTTCCTAGTTTCTTGAACTGCTGCTGTAAATTTTGCCGATTTGGGGTCTCCCTGTCTCACTCGTCTTTCAGTGGCAAACTTTTCTGACATAATTATGGTTATTGCTGTGGATTCTGCCAGAGGCTTCTTGGTATAATATTTGGCAATAGCTTGATGTAAAAGTCACTGATCTTGATTTTTCGGCGGGCTTCAAAAATTGTGAAATGTTCAATAGAATTGAAGGCTTTATTACAATCGATAATAGGACATAACAGCTATAATACACAGAGAAAACGCAACAAATAAAAAGATGGATTCTCAGGATGGGCCCTCTGTCGTAAGGTCAGCTGCTTCCTCTCTCACCTCCGGGGCAGACCACCGCCATTGGAGTTGTCACTTGGCCTGCAGATGGAAGACTATTTGGTCTCGGGAGTGCCCCAGGAGACCTGTTTCGGGAGGGAGAGGGGGTGTCTTTCCTTGGGCAGTCCATTGAAAGTGGTCTGACCGTCGGAAGAGGTCCCGGACAGAGAACCATTTATAACACGGGAGGGGGCAATGGAACCGCAAATCAGTACAAGAAAGCTAAAGACTATCACCACTCCTAGTACACACAACTAACTAATTCAGTTGATCAATCTGAATAGGTGTAGGGTATAACAGTAACAATGTCACCGTAGTAAAGGCCCTCTTGCAGTATTCGGTTCTTTTTGGCTAGGGTTAAAAGATGGTGACGAGAAAATATTTGATAGCGATGGCACCACTCTGGTGCGGGCTTGTGGGTTTGCTCCACCCCGTGACCTGTATGGACAGGGGATATAGCACAGAATACTAACATTAACCATTAATTAGTCTTTTGCACATGTAGATTTAACATCAGTCCTCCCCTTCTCCCATTCCTGCTCCCAATCTCTGTCTGCCCAGTCTTTCAAGTGAGAAGTCAAGAAGAAGGTAATGAAAAATTAAGGCATCAACAATAACCAAAAGATAACCCTGGTGAAGAAAGGCAGTCAGTTATTTTAACACACTATAGTCTATGGACTATCAGGTAACATGAAAGTACTAACCAACACCGCAGCGCCATCAAAAAGGAGCGGGATAAAAAAAAACAACAAAAAAACCACAAAAAGAGATTCTGTTAGCAGGTCAAAATATCTGGAATGAGATATTAATAAAATGATTTAATGTCACGAGACATGTAATTTCACAACATTGCTTTAAATTGTCACGAGATGAACAGAATACAATCATGTTCATAACCTTTTTAACTAGCTAAATATTAATACAGAAAACACACATACATGCACACAAGAACAAAGCTTGAAGTTGGACTGTCGACATTATGTGGACTTGAACTATTTTGTGTTAAGTTTGATTCAACTTCACAACAATGAATTTTGATTGCTAATAACATAAAATCAATTACTTGTTTAGTAACAACTATCATTTGAGTAGGTGTTTGGAACATATAAGCAAAAAAAAAAAAAGCACTGTACAACATTCTTTCCCAATTTTGTTTTTTAAAGCAATGTAAACGATTCAGACGACAAGCGTGAAAGCTTCTCTATAAATAATTTTGGGAAGATCAGATCTGTGTGTCTTTTGAGATACCAGAATTGATCTGTTGTGAGTGAAAATGTTGCCAAACTAAAGTGTTTGTCTTGATGTCACGGTCGAGTTTACAAAATGTTTAGATTTTAGATCTGCTGAAATTTTTTTCTTCTTTTGGTTTGTTACAGGGAATAACCTTGTGCCGCTACTGTTCAGATGCAACATGGCTGGGTCACAACTATGACAGAACTCTGATGTGACGTGCACAGCTCAAGTTTGAAGCCCAGACTTCAGAGTGGATTTCAGGCACATTAAAGAAATCTGTGCTGGCATGTTTGAATGAATTAGGACGCATTTTATGTATCATCTCAGCTGTATTTAGTTTTTTCACGAGACAGGTAAAGTTAAAAAATAAATTCTTATTTATCTATACATGAAGCATTGCCGCGAAGATGCTCATTTCTGACAATATAGATTGTGGAGGGGAGCCATGAAAGAGCTGGTAGCTTTAGTTTTTAGGAACTCATTCACTATGATAAGCCGAATATTCGGCTCAGGAGTTTTCGTTTCGCTATGAAAAGCCAAATATTCGGCTCAAGTGGATACTGATTTCTCAACACTAATATTTAAGTCAACTTCTCAAAATATTGAGTCCCACCTTGATTCATTAATTTTCCTTTCCTTTGTCTAATGTATTATGCCTTGTGTTTATACTGAATGTTTGTTGACCGAGAAACTGGCGGAAACTTCACTAGATCAGGATGAAAATTATACGCAAATGAACATCAGCCGTTGTATTTTCATGGTGTGCCAAAATCAGACAAGAGGCATGTTTCGGCGCCAAAGGGCTGATTGTTTTTATAGACCCACCCAATGCTTAATTTTGTCACCTTTGTCCGACACTGAGTGCTAAGACAATGGTGACGAGGTTGACCTCCTTTTCAATAAAAAAAAAACAAGCATTATTTTTGTCTCCCTTGTAAGAGTTCACAAAGAATTGATGTCCAATGAAGTCTGATGTCTAAAAAAAGTAAAATGAGATGCTTGTATTATCACATTTGTACCCCTTGAAAAAAATTGAGCATAATGCTTGACATGGAAACTAGGAATTTTTAATGCCGTGTCTCAATAAACCATCCTTTTATGGGCGGTCAAGGTTGGACTGTCGTGCAATTTACAAAAGGTAGCAAATTCGAGGTGTTTTTTCACTTTTGAAAATGCCATAACTTTCAAAGCCTTTAAGCCAGAATAATAAATTTGGTATCAAAATTCTTTGAAAAGGCTCCATCAGATTTAACAATAACTGGTGAGTTACGATAAAAAGTTAAAATCAGTTTGGACTACCTAGTTCTATCTGCCATTTAAAAACAATGTCACAAAAACTCTTGTTATTCACTGGTCATGACTTTTTGTCCATGTTAGTCTGTTTTGTAATTTTGTAAAGTTGGCAGCTCTGAATCTGTGATTTTTATGTATTAACTTGAGTGGAGTGACCCATGTTATATCCCTGCTGTGCAGTGGCAGAACAGGATATGCCCCAAACAGCTTTTTTTCAGTGCTATACAGTGTCTTGTCATTACGCAGTAGAACAGCTCTGTAATCATGTACAGTATATGACTTTTGAACGACAAAATTTGTAAATGTAAGTAGGAGTAAAATTAAAGCATTATAAAAGTGACTGAGCTGAAGTTGAAAATGGTTATGCCATGTTTATATTGCGTCTGTAAACTATGGTCAGTCAGAACTGAGAGCTGAGTTTGTTGTTTACATACAGGAAATAAATGATCACTGAAAGGATCCTGTTTTCAGAGCCACAATTTATTAAATCACATTTAAAAGGAATCAGATTGTTTCCTTGTTCATTTTAGCCCTTGAAAGCTGAAAGACAGTGATTAAATTATTTAAATATGTGACTGCCTGTCCTTGCCTGTCTGTTTATCTGTCAGTCAGTCTGCCTATCTCTGTCTTCCTGTCTGTCTATGAGAGGTATCTTACTAATACTACTAAGCCCAGTCAGACACAGTCAGATGCTGGCAGACAAGAACTTGAAGATGTGCACACCATAATTTCCTGTATTTGTGCTTAGCAAATCTGGAAAGACCTTATCATATTAAGCCCGGTCAGACACAGTCAGCTTCTACCCTGCCACTTTCACACCACGTCCACCTACAACAACAGCTGCTTGTAACAAATATCCAAAACAACTTAAGAAACCGCACACAAATAATGTCACAAAAGAGATCGATAAAACACTCAGCAGTTTTCCCATGATTACAATACACGTATATCGTCGGCCATGGGACAAAAACGTTTAAGTCACAAAATTGTGTTTTGTGACTTTTCTATTAGAATTCAGTTGACCATAAGCCACTTCAGGCACACACCAAAAATTAAATAATGTTAACATAGGAAAATTTTGAAATAAACGCAAGAATAAAAAACATTCAACTCCACACTCGCGGAAAGCGACGGTGTCAAAACTATTTAAACGCCCACAGGGCCTTGACCGGATTTATCCCCCACCCCTTTGGACTGCCCGCGTCGCTTGAACAGTTTTGACACGTGTCAGATTGCGGTGCTCGGACCTTTGCGTAATTTAACCGATAAGAACACACGATGCAATACACCACCATTCTAATCTGAAATGTCATCCTCATGGTGATATAAAAAATTATCATACTTGTATGTCAAATCGTTGTTCGAGCATGATTAAATTTGATAAAACTAATAATTCAGACCAATAAAATTGCCAATAGGTTTCTCTTCCTTTTCTAATCTTCACAACACCCTTAATAAAAGGGTTGTATGACATTTGGAGCACTACTGCAGATCAAAGAAAGCCGTCATGTGATATTTGGAGCACTAAGTTCAAAGACAGCCGGCATGTGACATTTGGAGCACTAGCATTTGGGCTGTGATTTTATCGAGTAATCCTTAATCAACCTGTTGACTATCGATTACTCTACGAATATTTTGCAATAACTTGCGGTGGGTGCCACAGGGATAGAAAGTTTCTTTATAGGCCTAATACACTCTCCGTCAGACAATCCCAGATGTACAGAGGCTAGTTAACGTTGGCAAAGTGTTTGTTGGAGCGTTTCAAAACTTACAAAATTATTTTGAAATTATTTGGATATCAGGATATATTAGAATCCATATATGGATTGTTGTAAGCATAACTGAACAAGGAAAGATGTTATATAGTCCATATTTATTCAAAGATAGGTTTTATATTTCACATTTTTTGTGTTAAAATCTTAGAGCCGTGCGCGTTTTGAATAAATGTCTTTTTTTTTTTAATAAACATTTTCCCTTTGCGTTTATACAGGCTTGGGACTGTCTCGTGAAGAGGCGCGCATTAAAAATGTTTCTTTCATTGGGTTTGTTTCTTTTTTTTTTGTTGTTTATTTATTATTTTTTTAATAAGTGGTTGAACAAAATAGATAATCTACACGAGATTTCACACTGTTGTCGAAGGTCTAAGGGAAGATAAGCTTGGTGGGACCCAACAAAGACAAAAGGACAGTTTTGTGGAGGGAATTGGACACAGAGATCAGAATCGCCAGAAGCGCCACAAATAGTGGCCATGGACAAGGACAACAACAACAACAACAATAATAATGATGATAAAATATACCTGTAATAATAATTTAAAAAATTAATAAAAACAACATCATCATCATCATCGACATTATTTATAGACCAGTCTTTTTTCACCTAATTCATGATGATGATGATGATGATGATGATGAGCAGAACTAAATTTTTTTAGTGTAAAAGATGGAATTTTTTTTCAATAGATTTGGGACTTGATGTTGATATGAGTCTGTGAAAATGTAATCGAATACCAGCAGCGGTATAGGTGCGCCAAATGTCATACTGAAATTTTATTAATTTTCGGTAGTGCTCCAAATGTCACACTGCAATTTGACCTAGATTTAGGCAGTGCTCCAAATGTCATGTTTTAAAAATTTTGGTGCTCCAAACGTCATGCTACCAATAAAAGCCTCTTAAGCTGGCCATACACCTACAAGTGGATTTGGTCTAGCGGATGGAATCAAATTCACTTGTGCAACCACGCCTCAAGCCCCGTTCATGCTGCGCACACACACACCACACATGTGTATGTCAGTTTTACTTGCACAAATTGCTTCAGAAATGGCTTCCAGGAGAGGCGAGTGAATAGTTTTGTGTGCTCTTTCTGTCCATTTTGTGATGAAAAGACGCAGGAAGAAGAGATCATTGTGGGCCAAAAACTGGTTACTAAAAAAGATCTAAATATAATCAGACAAATTTGTTAGAAGAGTTGAGAGTATAATTATCCAACAGACTTTATAATTTCCTTCGCATGACTGATGGTATTTACCTAGGGGTTCTAGGAGTATTGAGCCCTTTGATTGAAAAACAAGACACGGCGCTAAGACAGTCTACGTGCGGTGAGGAGAAATGTGTATGAGCCGTTCCCAAGGGCTCAACGTCGAGCCTTGTGCAACCAGGTTTTGAACCCACAATCTTCCCATCAGTAGACCAAAAGCATACCACCACGGCACCGACGCCACAATGCATTTTTTTTTCAATTCGCTTGCAATTAATCATGTTACCAGTAGACCGGCAGATAATAAACCTACAGAGATATAGACGGACAGAAGATTAGGCTACATATACAAACCTATCATTGCATTGAATTAAGACGTGTGCAATTTGAAAAATAACGTATGTAATGGAAAAAATAATGAATGTTAACATTGGAACACTCTGAGAGTGAGACCAAAATAAGCCGAAATCATGTGTTAAACCAAAAAGAAATTTAGATCAGCTGTCTACATAATCGTCGGGTTTATACCCCTTTAAATAAAAGGTATGATTAAACCAAAGTACCTTCCCTTCGTTTTCAACTTTAAAGTGTTCCAGTTAAAATTGTTTATAAGACTTCATATACCATATTAATACACACACATTTACAAGATCAAGACCGCGGGCAAGCGAGGGGAGGGGGAAACACGGTGACGCATGCTGGCATGACGAGCAAACACCAAACAGAACTTGGTCTCCTTCATGCCCAACCGTGTGATCAGTTATCAGATAAAAGAGTAGATGGAATTGTAAAGTGAGTTTGTTTGGGCGACACATTTGATTTACAAGTGGACAAACATTTGGGATGCTTGGAAGAAACCATAATTTCTCAAGACGACAAGGAAAGTGAGCCACATCGTGCAACAACAATCTTTGATATCACATGCATCTGGACCCAGAGGTCATCTCGTCAAATGTGAGAAAAAGGAAGAAACCCTGAGAGTGGGAGAAAGAAATTAAGGCAGTCTGGACAAGAGTATGGATGTAATGGAAAACAACGTTCTTCAAAGAGAATGCTAGATTGCTGCAAATGCCAAAGCAAAGGTACATCATGCAAAGACAACACAGATGACGAACACAGAGAGTGTTTCTCTTATGTTTGGTCATTGACATGGGAAAGGAAAAAAGCCTACGTTAAAGGGCTGGTTGAAAAGATTGGCAAGAGAAGAAAACGCAAGAGCCATCATACTGCACACATACGTGTTCCATCTGAAATGTGAAGATGAGCGGAAGAAAGTATGTAAGCAAATGTTTTTGAACACAACCGCATCTGAATCGTACATCATATCTAAGACTGACCCTATTGAACTACATGTAGAATCTAGATCAAGATCTAGTCTAGATCTAAGAGTGGGCCTAAAGACCTGGTCTTCTCTTATTCAAGGAGCCTAATTCATGGGTGTCAATACACGACAACTTATTGGAAACGGTGAATTCGTCACTAAAAGCAATTCTAGATCTGTAACTACAAAAGCCAGTAAAAAGAAAAAAATGACGTAGGAGAATGGCAACTGTCAATCATCTTTCTGCCAATACCCGAATTTCTTTATACCCGAAGTTCTTTACCTTATCTATTCTGATGGAAAAGCACGGTGTCTGTCCACGTCGAAGTGGTCAACCATTGGCATAAAAACAATGAGGAACACAACCTGTTCAAGAATGTACGTTGGCCGAATAATTATCCCCTATTAATTGATTTGTCGTCTTTCATGTTTGTGAACCATTCTCTCCTCCCAGTTTCAACTGACTCTGTTCTAATTCAGTTTAATATCTCTTTCTAAGCTATTGTGCTTTAGATTTTTACAGATTTTCTTGTTTAAATTCATTTAATTTCCATTTTATCGTGGCAATAATTTGTTTTCTTTCAATTGGGTCATGCAATATCAAATTCATCTCATATTTTTTTTCCTCTTTTAAAAACGCGGTAGGTACCTTGTTTGTGTGTGACTATATTGGGAAGTTAACTTATAGTGAGTTGTGATGTTTATGTATTGATGCGCGTGTGTGACATGTTTTGTGGAAGAGAATTTCCCTGATGGGGTAATAAAGTGATTCTTATCGTAGAGAAAAAAAATGCCACAGTAAAGCTTGACACAAAGGCCAAGACTCCAATGTGTCCAAATAAAAATGGGCGCCAATTTGTTTTCTTGATACAGACGGGTACGTCGTCATCTTGTGGGGAATGTTATCAACCCAAGCGAGCTAAGCTTGCCTTCTTAAGTTTTCTTTAGGCTAAGAATTTTTGTCCTTTGCTCAAATTTTTTTGACCATCTTTCTCCACCCTGGTCTGCAGCAAAATTATGGAGTGCTTCCGCAATTACTGACGTTTTAAATACAAATAAAACAAACAGAATACAGAGTTAAACTCAATATTTTTTATTCAACACTAACAAATTCAAACAATACAAAATGTGGTTATGTGAAGGGGCATAAAGTATCTGGTATAGAATACCGAAGGAAAGCACATGGTGCGCCAATCAGTGTGGAACTGTGAGGGACAGTTATACTGGCCCACCCACAAGATCGTGGGAGGATGGACAAGCAGTGAGAAACGTGTTCACATCCACGATCTGTGAAACACTAACCACCGTAGAAGGTCACAGAGATCAATGTCAGAAGCGACCTCAAGAAACAATGCCCTTCATCGTACTAACCACTGCCTCTCTTCCCCCTAGTCGAGAGCAGGTGTGTTGTGTGATGAATAAATCAATGCCTCTTGTGCCCCCACAGAGGACTTTTGTATTCTGTCGAGCGTATGAGCAGTTTTACTGTCCTGGCACAAACGATATGCAAATCCTCACAGACACCACAACAGGGAAGTAACTCCCAACCGCCCTCATCTACTACACATTTTTTTTGCTACAGTAGCAATGAAAAACATCTGGTCAATGTCAACTATTTAGCAATAATTTAGTTCCTAATACATTAATAACACAAAAAATCTTACATTGTAATCAAATCTTACAACAGAAAAAACTCATAACTATCCATTGTTTATAATATGAAACTGACAGAAGGTCAAAATTGTGCCCAGCGATATATTCATAACATTTCAAGGGTGTCATTTAAACTGGAAATCTTCCTACGATATTGTCATCATATCATCTTCCCATCACGAATTATAAACATATTTTGTCATATTATAACATACTTTGAACAACCTATTTGCTGTGTTATTTCACAAGTTAGAATAGGAAACAGTTTGTCCAGAATCAAAACTGTGACTTCTCGGGCAAGTACCTTCTGTCATACTCTATGCTTGGTCATGCATGTTCATGAAAGTTCCTATTTCTCATTTTCACTACAATAAAGTTGAACGTTAAAAAAGAAAAAAATGAGCATTTACTTCATATCTCTGCTGATATACAACAGGACAAAATCCAGACCATTTTTCACTACGATCATTTTTGGAAAATAAAATTAAAGAACCTGGCAAGCCAAAAATTAACGTTCCTCCATAATGTATGAAATCTACAGCAATGAGACCTGAGTTCAAATCTTGATCTTTGATTTTATAAATTAACAACTGCCTTGTGCATTAATATTTTTGTTGTCTGGTGTGTCACTTCAAAATCATTATCCACTGGCATCTTTGGCGTCATCAAACGCTGCCCTCTCTAACAGGCCTGAGGGTTACATGGAATAATTTAACATGCCGTTCTTTCAATTAAGTTAAACTGGTACAGTATATAGGTTACATCTGTTACATTTTTTTTAACTGACCCCAAAAAAAACATTTGAAATGGAATTTGGAAAGAAAATCAAAATGAAATTTAGGAAACTTGCAAAATTGTTAACACTACCGATCAAAATTCAATTTTCATTTACCCTGTAAATACTGGCATTATATATTTTGCGCATGAATAAGCCTATAAGCATATCGTTTTATTTGACAATAGTGGCAGCACAGCAAGCAGACTTTAATCTTTTCATGCCGGTTCTTTCCAAGGCCACTCTTGCTCTTTTTGAGTGGAAAGAAACATTAATCCATGTCATAATAGTAAACATGACATAAACAGTAAATTACGAACCACTTGTGTGAACTTTCGACATTCTGCTGCTTAAACTCCATGAGGAATTACATGTCTCTGAACTTTTAGGGTAACTCATTTTTACAGCCCCTATAGAAAGTTGCGCATGCTGCAGCAATCCCTTCTCTCCCACCAATTCTTTAGGGCTACAGTGTGTACAGTGTGCACCTCCAAGTTCAGGCCAAAGAGAGAAATGTACATATTTAAGAAAACCTCTCAACACCCACTGCAACCTCAAAACCAGTCAGTAACCTCCAAACACAAAAATTCAAACTTTGGAGCTGAACTAAAAAAAAAAAAGAATTCCAGTTGAGTATCTGAACCAAGATAAAAACTTAGTAAGGGCGACCACCCAGTTCCATATCCGACTGAACTTGCAGATCAAACCTCTTCAAAGAGGACAAACTATGTACACAATCAATAGGGATCATGGTGCTTCAGTTAAAATTAAACATTTCCTGCCTGCTAAAACAAAGCGTATCAAACCTCTTCCATACAAACTATACTACAATCAGTAAGAAACATGTCACTTCCAATAAAAACTGATCATCTCCCGAGCGTTAAAACAAAGCAAATCTGTTAAAAAAAAACAACAACTCATCCCTATAGCTAAAACCAGCACAAAACTGTACTAAAACTTAAAAATGGTGCCAAAACAGAAACCTTAAAACCTTAACATAACTCAATAAAAGCAGTTCAGGAACTAGACCAATAGAATTGTGAAACCTGATTCAAACAAACATTCCCTATCACAAAGAACCATACGTGACATCTGCAGAGAAGTGTTTATACCCTGACAAGAATGACCATCTGAACGGAAGTGCACACTGTAAACTGCAAAATAAATTCATTTACTGGCAGTCACTGTTTTTCCTTGCATTACCCTGGAAAAGGGACTCATGTAGAGCTATGCTGATCATGTTTATAATTTATGTTGATACATGTTGTAAAGCGCTTAGAGCCTAGTTGTTAACGGGATGAAGCGCTGTATAAATGCTGAGTCTTATCATTATTACCAATATTATTATTATTATTATTATTATTATTATTATTATTATACTGTACCAGGAATAAATACATGTAAATAATCCACTCAATACTGTTGTGAATTTAGTGACAATGAGAATCTTTCCAGATGTTACTTTAAAGTTTTTGTCTCAAAGGCTTTTTAATCTGCATACATGGAGGGCATGACTAGACAACAACCTTGCCAAATTCATTTCTAACAGATATAATTATCTTTCAATCAATCAATGGGAATATGTCTGGATTTTCTACAATTTTACACTAAATGAAGCCCAAACCAGGCAAATGTAAACTTTCATATATGAACAAAAAGTAACATAACATGATTCTATAGAAAATAGAATTACCATAGATCATCTACACATCTTAAGATCTAGAAATCTCTACACGTACATCGCCAAACTAGTATCAACGTTTGTAAGAGGAAGATCTCAAATAAATACATCACTTTGTGATACAGACTTCTGATACACAGGAGACACGAAAGTGTTATAAAGTTGGAAAACGGAAGTTTAATACTGAAATTATCTGAGTAAGTACACCTTACGGTAACATTTTCACATGAATTATATGTAACTTGTAACTTGCATTAAGAAACGATAATTTTTCTAGAACACAACACCAGAGTATTTTCTCAACGAAAGAAAAAAATGCATTTACATAATATTATTCTCTCTCACTTCACAATACAAGCAAAACACTAAGGAGGATGAATAGGACAAGAGGAAAGTTTCAGTGTGGAGAAAGGAAGTCCACGTGAGTATGGACATATTGTGCAAGAAAGACGCAGGATGATAGACAGAATATAGTAGACTGAAAGAGTAGAGGGGGACCACCCTACCAGAAATGCCTACTTAGTGCTTATCACCTGCGATGAAATAAGAAGTTTATGAGTAGATAAAGAACGCCGACACAATTATGGCCAGACTTCTAGAAAGAAGCAAGAAGATAGATAGAATATGGCAGAATGGTAGGACAGAAGGAGACTACCAGAAACGCCCACAAAGAGGAAAAGATAAAGCAGGATAGGACAGAAAGAGAAGCCTTGAAGTGGCACCCACCAACCTCCCACGTGACACTGATCAAGACAAAAGCATTTTACATAATTATCATACAAATCTCAAAGTCAACAAAACTGCAAAAATGTCATGAACTAAAACCCAAGTGAGTTAAATTTGTGAATTGGAAGATATTAATTAAGTGTAACAGAACTACAAAGTTGTAAGGAAAGATGATAATAAAACAATTATACGTCATAATTATAATGTACAACAATATTTCACTAAAATAGATACACAAGCAATGATTAAACATAATATTATCACCCACAGCTTGAACCCCTCACCCCTGCCCCCCTCCCCAATTTGCAGAAGATGGAAAGTTGCCCAAAATAAATTTCTATTCGCCCAATTTTGACTAAATTTCCTGATCAATGCTTGCATATCTATAGCTTAGAAATGGCCCCCCCCCCCCCACATACACACCATAATGATGACATTAATATCATAATGGCAAAAAATAAAGTTATACAAATAAATAAACATTTTTACCCGCCCCCCGCACACACACACACACAGACACAGACACACACACACACACACCTACACAGACACACACAGACAAATAAAATAGTCCATTTCCACTGACGGAACATTAAAAAAAAAGCACAAGTAAATACATAATACAAATATGCATGCTCACACTAACATACTTTGACCCCCCTCCCCCCCCCCCCCCCCCACTCCTATTTCCCCCCAAAAGTACTAACAGCAGTTCAAACAATGTACGACTACCATTAATCAACACTTACATATTTCAATATATTAAAACAATTTGGAGCCCCACCCCCTCCCAACCTCCACCCCTTTATATTAAAAACTTTGGCACACACACAACCCACCCCCCACCCCTTTCCGCCAACACACACACACAAATAAATGAATAAATAAAGATCTCATGGTATACCCGCCCACGCTCCCCCCCCCCCCCCCAAAAGTGACGGTTACATATCTTTAACATTAAGCATCATGAGCCCCGAACCCCATTCCCCATACTAAAACAATTTTAACATATCTCCCTGATAACAATTAACATACATAATATTATGTACACGCAAGCAATGATTATATATTACAAAATAGTATCAAGAATTCTGGAACCCTCCCGCCCCCCCCCACCCCCACCCCTTACCCAATTTGCAGAAGATGGACAGTTGCACAAATATATAATCAATGCCTGCATGTCAAATACCTTAGAACCTCCTTCTGCCTTATGCACAAACAAAAATTAAACAAATACACAATCAATACATATATATTTCAATACTAACTAACATAAATCAATGCTCACATACATCTAACATATTAAACACTTTAAATCACCTGGATCAACCCCCCCCCACCCCTTTTTCCTGAACCTATGACACCCCCCCCACCACCCCTTTTCCTGAACTTATGACATCCCATCCCCCTCCCCGCCACCCCTTTTCCCTGAAGTTATGAATCCCCTACCCTCACTCCTTTTCCCTGAAGTTATGAATCCCCTACCCCCCTTTTTTTCCCTGAAGTTATGAATCCCCTCCCCCCATCCTGTTTCCCTGAATTTATGACACCCCCTTTCACCCCCCCCCTTTTTCCTAAAGTTATGACATCCCCCCCTCCCACCCACCTCCCTGAATTTATGATACACCCTCCCCTCCCCTCCCCCCCCCCCCCCCAAAAAAAGCATAAATAAATATAAATGAAATAAACCACTATGTATACATGCATGATTAATAAAACATTTTGAAAACCTGTGGGAAATGGGTATAATAGTACATATATATACAAAAACATACATCAATCGGTTACATATTACTAACGTTAAATATCATGGACTGCCCCCGTCCCCCCCCCCCCCCCCCCCAACCTCTTCCCCTAATCTATGCTTACAAACTTTTTAACATATTTTAAACAAACATACTATCAACACGCTACATATTTCGATATGAACTAACAAAATCAATGCTTACGTATATTTAACAATTTAAACATTCTGGATCATCCCCCCCCTTCCACCCCACCCATCCCAAATTCAACTTACAACATATTGCATATTAACCAAATACACTATCTATACATAAATTATTAAAGAACATTTTGGAAACCGATGGGATATAATGATACATAAAATAAAAATACCAACAGCCTGGTTAAATATTATAACATTAAATATCCTGGACTACCCTACACCTCCCCCCCCCCCCCCCCCAAAGAAAAAGACACACCCACAAATGTTTAACATAATTATCTTGAAGCTTTTGGACATTCCATATTTTCGGCCCGCCTTTTTTCGATGACTCAAGTGAAAATACTGATCACTGAGAGATGTCACAAACAAAAAACTCCAAAATCTGAACTGAGCCGACTCTTGACCTCTGACCTCTAGGTAGTACATACCCGCAAGTATCAGCTACTATATAACTGACACAACTCTTGGTAAAGTTATGAGAAAATGAATTGCCAAAATAACAAATAACTGGCTCTATATCTCCTCTTTTTGGTCAAGTTGAGTTCTTTTCTCCCCTATCCATATAAACCATAATTTTATTTACTTTTTTTTTTTTTACTTCTTGTTACAAATCTAATCTCTATTACAATCTGTTAAAACTGTATAGTATGCGATATAAAATGTTCCTTTCAAATCTCGAGATTAAATGAAATAAAGTTATTGTTGCAAGATAATTTGCAATTAATTGATGATCCTAACTATTTATGCTACACCTATAAGAGGTATCAAACAACTGACAGACATCTGAAATCCCCAGCGATATTTTGTTTCTACTGAATTGTTCATTTCGAAGCCCTATAGATCTAGTGTTTTCTTTTTGCACCCTTTTGCAGGACCAGAGTCATGAAAAAAATATAGGGTGGGGATTTTGTCCTCTAGTCCCTTATTTTAAAGAGTTGGTGGTTTGGCCCATTTCTGAAACAGTCAATGGCAAGATTTATCCTGTCATTTACTGCATTCAAACAGATCGTTTCACGTTATATTAAATCACATAAATTAAACCATATACTAAACTAAACCTATGATATATCCCATTACTTTATTTAAATTGATTTCTTCGCACTATTATCACACATTATATTAATTGCATCCCACTATTAATCATTATTAATTGCATCCCACTATTAATCGTATATTATATTAATTGCATCGCACTTTTAATCGTATATTATATTGATTGCATCCCACTATTAATCATTAATTGCATCGCACTATTAATCATTAATTGCATCCCACTATTAATCGTATATTATATTAATTGCATCGCATTATTGATCGTATATTATATTAATTGCATCGCACTTTTAATCGTATATTATATTAATTTGCGCACTATTAATCGTATATTATATTGATTGCATCCCACTATTAATCGTATATTATATTAATTGCATCGCACTATTAATTGTATATATATTAATTGCATCCCACTATTAATCGTATAATATATTAATTGCATCACACTTTTAATCGTATATTATATTAATTGCATCCCACTATTAATCGTATATTATATTAATTGCATCGCACTTTTAATCGTATATTATATTAATTGCATCGCACTTTTAATCGTATATTATATTAATTGCGCACTATTAATCGTATATTATATTAATTGCATCCCACTATTAATCGTATATTATATTAATTGCATCGCACTATTAATTGTATATTATATTAATTGCATCGCACTGATAATCGTATAATATATTAATTGCATCACACTTTTAATCGTATATTATATTAATTGCATCCCACTATTAATCGTATATTATATTAATTGCATCGCACTTTTAATCGTATATTATATTAATTGCATCGCACTTTTAATCATATATTATATTAATTGTGCACTATTAATCGTATATTATATTAATTGTGCACTATTAATCGTATATTGTATTAATTGCATCTCACTATTAATCGTATATTATATTAATTGCATCACACTTTTAATCGTATATTATATTAATTTGCGCACTATTAATCGTATATTATATTGATTGCATCCCACTATTAATCGTATAATATATTAATTGCATCACACTTTTAATCGTATATTATATTAATTGCATCCCACTATTAATCGTATATTATATTAATTGCATCGCACTTTTAATCGTATATTATATTAATTGCATCGCACTTTTAATCGTATATTATATTAATTGCGCACTATTAATCGTATATTATATTAATTGCATCCCACTATTAATCGTATATTATATTAATTGCATCGCACTATTAATTGTATATTATATTAATTGCATCGCACTGATAATCGTATAATATATTAATTGCATCACACTTTTAATCGTATATTATATTAATTGCATCCCACTATTAATCGTATATTATATTAATTGCATCGCACTTTTAATCGTATATTATATTAATTGCATCGCACTTTTAATCATATATTATATTAATTGTGCACTATTAATCGTATATTATATTAATTGTGCACTATTAATCGTATATTGTATTAATTGCATCTCACTATTAATCGTATATTATATTAATTGCATCACACTTTTAATCGTATATTATATTAATTGCATCACACTATTAGTCGTATATTATATTAATTGCATCGCACTATTAATCGTATATTATATTAATTGCATCACACTTTTAATCGTATATTATATTAATTGCATCAAACTATTAATCGTATATTATATTAATTGCATCGCACTCTTAATTGTATATTATATTAATTGCATCGCACTTTTAATCGTATATTATATTAATTGTGCACTATTAATCGTATATTATATTAAATGCATCCCACTATCAATCGTATATTATATTAATTGCATCACACTTTTAATCGTATATTATATTAATTGCATCCCACTATTAATCGTATATTATATTAATTGCATCACACTTTTAATCGTATATTATATTAATTGTGCACTATTAATCGTATATTATATTAATTGTGCACTATTAATCGTATATTATATTAATTGCATCACACTTTTAATCGTATATTATATTAATTGCATCCCACTATTAATCGTATATTATATTAATTGCATCGCACTTTTAATCGTATATTATATCAATTGTATCGCACTATTAATCATATATTATATTAATTGCGCACTATTAATCATATAGAAATTAATTATATCACATTACATTATTTTATTGCATTATTATGATAACATTAATATGAACATCATTATCGGTATTGCATTATTATCATTATTATTATCGTTTTAATATTACTATATCATCAGTATGGTCATTATAACTATATGTACTATTATTCATTATTATTGTCATGTAGCATAATTATAATAGGTCCATCATTATCGAATGTGTTATTATTATTACTATTATTACTATTATCGTTACTACTATTACTACTGAATCATTATTACTATTATTATATCAAACATGTTAACTGCAACGCATACTATTATATTAATTGTATAATTGTATCGCATTGTACTGATCGTGTTATATTAACTAACTGTATTGCATTATATCATAATTCATCATCATCATCGTCATTGCATAGTATGATAATCATAATTCATAAATCATCATCATTATCATTGAATATAAATGTGAGTTGTCTGGATGTAATACCTCCACACAGAAAGGGGGGGGGGTTGAAGAGAGGGAGGGAATGGGAGGAGAGGGGATGGGAGAGGGGTTGGGAAAGGGGAGAGAGAGAGGAAGAGAATGGGAAGACGTTGGGGGCGGGGAAAGAGGGGGAGAGGTGGGGGAGGACAGGGTTGTTTATTCTGTGGGGGTGGGGAAGGGAAAGGGTGGGGAGGGGAAGGGGTGGGGAGGGTAAGGGGAGAGAGGATGAGGGAGAAAAGGGGAGCAAGGGGAAAGGAGCAGGAGAGTTGGGGGAAGACAGGGGAATTTATTCTGTGCATCACCATTATATTCAAGACACATCGCATTACGTTAATTCTGTTGGTGCTAATTGTATCGCATTATATTAATCACATTATATTAGTCGGATCGTATTATATTTAATTAACTATCGCACAATCTTATAATAGTATTAACTATTTAGCACATTAAATTTGATTAATCATAATATTAAATTGCTTCAAGTTAAGCGCTTTAACATTAGTTGTATCTCAAGCATATTACACCCTCGATCTTTTGGCCCTAACCCTTAACTCAGACAACTTTTCATCACATACTGATATGACCCATTACATAATTTTAAACTCAATGGTTTTGAAACATTTAATTAAATAGCTTTTAAACAGATTTCTATAAAACACTCTATCAGAAAACAATGTATACACCCGAAACAACCTTGACAACCAGCCCTGACACTGATCAAGTATTATCTTTCACAGAAGACGAGATAGAAATGACCTTAAGAAAAATGAACAAAAGGAAAGGACCTGGAGATGATTATATAACAAGCGACATAATACAAATGGAAGGACACCACATAGTAAAATATATAACCAAAGCATTTCATGAGATTCTAACCACACAGAGAATACCTGAATGCTGGCAGGAAGCAAAGATCATAATTCTACATAAAAAAAGGGGACCGAAGTGATATAGACCAATAAGCATTCTACCACACACATATATAAACTCTTCATAAAAGTTTTACAAAACAGAATAGAGAAAGTACTAGACAAAAACCAACTGAGAGAACAAGCTGGCTTCAGAAATACTTAATAACAGACCACCTACAGGCTCTTAACCAAATAACCGACAAAGGTAAAAAAGAGAATTTTCATTTATACTGTGTATGGGCTATATCGACTTCGAAAAAGCCTTCGATTCCATTGAAAACTATGCAATCTTTGAAGCCCCCAGAAAGATAAATATTAAGGAAGTCTATATAAAAATATTACAAAAAATATATAAAGAAGCTTATGCCAGAATGCACATTAACCATGTACTGTATCTGAAACGTTTGCCATAGAAAGAGGAGTGAGATAGGGAAACCCCATATCTCCAAAATTATTTACAGCAACAATCGAAGAAATATTTAAACAGTTACATCTAGAAAATGGCATAAATATTGATGGTGAAGATCTGCCAGACTTGAGATTTCCAGAGGATATCGTACTCTGCACAGATGAAGTACACCAAATGGAAACCAATCTCAACATACTAAACAAACAGAGCAAGAAGGTCGGCCTGAAGATGCACAAGGACAAAACTAAATACGTGACAAACTGCAAAACAAGAAAAGGTTATAATTGAAAACAGAGTCATCGAAAAAGTCATAGAATATAAATACTTAGGCCAGATAGTGTATATGGAACACAACAACAAATAAAAAAAACCTGAATTAAACACTAGAATAATAGCAGCATGGAGTTGCTTTGGAAAAAACAAAGATATTCTTGGATCCTAAACTGCCAGTGTCCCTCAAGAAGCAAATATTCAATCAATGCATCTTCCAACGATTACATATGGTTGTCAAACATGGCCAATCACAAAAAAGCTCACGAATAAACTAAGAACTACCCAGGGGGGCAATGGAAAGAAAAATGCTTAACAGACTGCAAGATAGAACCCCCCACCCTGACATATGCAAACAAACAAAACTGAAAGAAGTAGTGGAATTCATGCTACAACAAAAGTGGAATTGGGCCGGATACGTGGGGAATAGTTGGTCAAGACGCTGCATTGAATGTCAGCCAAGGACAGGAAAAGAACAAGAGGACGACCAGGAAGAAGATGGAAGGAAGACATTACAAAGAGAGGAGGAACAACATGGATGAGGGAAACAACAGACAGAAGAGAAAGGAAAGCTTTGCCGGAGGGCTACATGCTGCAGTGGTTGGACAACGCCTAGGTGAAAGATGAAAGGTGAAAAGCTTTTATAAAAAGCAGCTAACATCCTCGAGACTGATTTATCCTATTCTTCAACAGCTTTCCCAAGTCTAGCCGTAAGACTCAAATGTCTGGATCAAACAGTTTCTCCGTAAAATGTTCAGACTTGACTCACGACTACAGAGAACTATTCTGTATTATGTAATCTTTCCATAAACTGTTTTGCCCTCAGAAGGAAAACATCATTAATTGATGTCTTTTGTTACTCGTCTGTGCTCAAATCCCCGAACCACACAGCATGTTCCTGATAACAGTTAGCCTCGGGTGCCGGAATTAAGAGGGATGATGATTTGTCCCGCTATTTGGTCACCTGCCTGAAACCTCCAGTATTTAATCTACCTCGTTTCTTTTCAAGCATCAGTGAGAAAAAAATATATAAATACACCAGTAATTTCACCTTTGCCACATTTCATCACCAACTCAAGGCCTATTGTAATCTGGGATCAAAACAGAAGATGGATTTTCGCTTCAGCACAATTTGTCACAAATTTAAACTATTCTGAGAGTCCGCTTTGTTAATTATTACGGTGTCGAAGTTTTTTTTCAAACAACAGTTTTAGGGCTTTAAAATCTTATGTTTGAAGTTAGAATTTTTTTGTATTGTTCGAGTACTGGGGCCAATCACAAGACTTGGAGTTCAGTCTCCGTGATAAAGGACAAACCATGCATAGGATTAGTCATGTTGGAGGGGGCTGGCATGCAAGTTAGTTGCGTAGTGCAGTGCAACAGGTAAAGGGCTTCAGTGGACACTGTGCTGATCCAATTTCCCATTTAGAACTGTCTCTCAGTTGACACAAGATCTGTTTGATTCAGTGGTAACTCTGCACAGAAACGAAGCCCTTCACCAGAACTCAAAATCTTCTGATTATGACCAATACTGAATTTTCCTCTGCTTTCAAAGAATATGATATGTGTATAATATTGATGTCATGAATTCACGAGGAAACCATCGTCTAACTCCATGAAATGTGGCAAAGTCTACTGTTGCACCATAATTTTCATAGCTTAAATCTTAAAATCACCAGTAAGTGTCTAATAAAAAGAAGAATAGCAATGGATAAAGATAACTTTAATGAGATATATCCGAAAGAACAGAAACATCTCAATGTCAACAAAAACGAGGGTTTTGAAGAGCTATGCGTGGTCAATCCTCCTGTACGGATGTGAATGCTGGACATTAACTAAAGACATGGAAAACAAGCTAGAGGCAACGGAAATGTGGTTTTTAAGGAGATTCCTGAATATTTCATGGAAAGAAAGGAAATCGAATGAAATGGTGACGAAAGAGGCCAACATGGAGCGATCTCTAATAAAAACAATTAGGAGAAGACAATTGCAGTTCATGGGACACCTGAATCGACACAAAGGTCTTAAACACCTTGCTCTAACTGGAAAAAATAGAAGGCAAAAAAAGCAGAGGTAGACAAACAATAACATTATCTAGAGAGTTTGAACAGATGGGCGACAGGGAAAAACTAGGACAATATGGGCTTTTTGAGAGCATCCGAGCGGAGGAATGACTGGCAAACCAGGATCGTCGATATCTGTTCCAGATCCGGCACTTGAAGAAGAAGAAGTGTCTATGCATACAATTCCAGAAATTTTCATTGCCGACAAATTTACATGAAATGTCCACGGATACCAAAGCTGGGACCAAAGTAACAAATTTAATCTACAGTGTACTTCTAGATCAGTTTCTTTGCCTCTGGTTGATGGAATAGTGACTCAGTTTCCTTGCCACGATAATACATTGATGGAAATCCGATGCTATCAATTTCCTTGCCTCAGAAATATATGCTGGTGGAAAATTTCTGCCCGCTTTCTTACCAAAATACACTGAAGGCAATACTTTTTATGATTTCAATTTCTTGCCTTAGAAACATGGGAATTCATATCGATTTTTTGTCTAAGAAATTAAAACATGGAAAACCGCTGTATTACTTTCTTTGCCTGAGAAATAAGGTGATGGAAAACTTCACCAGCCAGAAGTGGCGCATTTCCCGGTATTTATGCATCATTCATCCTAACCCTGACAAGTCACCACATGCAGGAAAGCAGGCTAGAAATGCAACAACTTATAGTCTTGGGTACAAGGCGCTGTTAAAAAATAGAGCCAACTTCATCATTGCAACAGGTGAGCACCCGTGCACTTCATAAGACGTGCATTCTACAACTTTACCAAGACAGCACATCTAATCTGTGGTGCTTCCATTTACAGTACCTGCACATGAAGAGCTGCGCAATCCCTCCCTCAAATAGCCGTGAAATTACAGAGACTACTAAGACACTGAAAGTGTTCATGCCTGTCAAATGCTGAAAAAGTGAACCATGAAACCAACACTGTTCTGATACTCAAGAGCACTCATTCTTGATACATCAAAGAAAGCCGGATTTTATCATTTTAGTGTAGTGACAACACTTCATAATCTCTGCAGCCCAGACAAATTCTGTCACTATTCAGAAGTACCAAACTTTCATCTGTGATATCGCAAATTATCAAAGCAAGAACAGCTCCAGGGTAGATTAAGCAGGCAAATTCATGACTGCTAAAACTCCATTTCTCTGACTGGCTTTTAATGGCTATATTGCACCAATTCTCTGACCCAATACTCTTTAAGTCCGCTTCAAAATGCAAAAATTGATTGCCATACAAATCTACGCTTGCCACTGCTGGGTAAGTTCCCCACCTGCCCAGACATAGAGTTAGAGGTACACTACCAACTCCTTGACTAGGAGGTCGGAGAACATTACAGTTTGGTTCTCCTTGAAAGTCCGGGTCTGGGCTCCACCGATGAGACAAAAGCTCGGGGAACCACCATCGAAACTTTCCTTTCCTTCATAGCTCCTCATATTCTGACCAGCGCTGCCCTGTCATCCTAGGCCACACACAGAGATATAAAGGCTCTGTGCAGTTTAAAATGTTAGATACAAACATATTAAACTGCGCACAGACTTTATAAGAATCCCATTTAACAGGACATAACAGAAACAACACAGCCACATAACAACAACAAACTTGACCACAATCACTAACAAGGATCTGCAGCCACTGGACAATGAGTCACTACAGAGAACCAAACCACTCTGGTGATCCTGTATTTCTCTGTCAGATACTACAAACATTTTGAAGGGGCAAGTTCAGTCCGAGTCACCCAAATCAAGATAAACTGATTGTTTCAAATATATGGCAATGATGAATTTCTTCCGACTACCGCCTGCATGACAAATAGTGTTTGAAAATTACCAGCCCATGAAATCTGAACAATTAATTTTATAAAAACTGTTGAATGACTGCGCTGTCAACCACCTGATATGGAAAAGCTATCAACATCCTCAGGTAGTTAATTGTCTTTGTACAAAAGCAACCCAACTTCACTTGCCCTCAATATCATCCAGTATTGACCCCGATCTAAGGCGTCCTTTGTTCCATAATACATCATTGTTAAATATATTACACTGATCTATAGATTAATATCATGGTTATCATTTACGGCTATCATTATTATTATTATATGATCGTTATATTATTACAATGTATCATATCATCATATAACATAGTTATTATGATCTATTATGGTATTATTATTATTAATGACATCGTTATCATCGTATTATTATAACTATTATTATCATTAGTTTAAGTATTGCTATCGTTTATAATTTGATATTACTATAATATATAATTTTCAACATTGTAACTATTATTTAATATACTGTTATTGTCATTTAGCATAATATTAATCAATTATTATTACTGTCATTAATATCATTATTGTTATTATGATGTATTATTATTGTGATGATGATGATTATGATTCCTGTTATTGCATTATCGTCATTACCAATATTACTATTTTCTTTATCATTGTTATTAGCATAATCATTTATTATTAATATTATTATTGATATAATTATTATTATTACATTATCGATAATATTTTATTATTATCATTTAGCACAATTACTATCATGCTAAGCATTATTATAATCATTTACTATTATTATTGTAAGAAATACTATTATTATCACAGTTTGCTGCTGTTTGTTCTAGTCTGCTGCTGTTTGTTCTAGTTTGCTGTCGTTTGTTCTAGTTTGCTGTCGTTTGTTCTAGTTTGCTGTCGTTTGTTCTAGTTTGTGGCTGTTTGTTCTAGTTTGCTGCTGTTTGTTCTAGTTTGCTGCTGTTTGTTCTAGTTTGCTGCTGTTTGTTCTAGTTTGCTGCCGTTTGTTCTAGTTTACTGCTGTTTGTTCTAGTTTGCTGTCGTATGTTCGAGTTTGCTGTTTTTTCTAGTTTGCTGCTGTTTGTTCTAGTTTGCTGCTGTTTGTTCTAGTCTGCTGCTGTTTGTTCTAGTTTGCTGTCGTTTGTTCTAGTTTGCTGTCGTTTGTTCTAGTTTGCTGCTGTTTGTTCTAGTTTGCTGCTGTTTGTTCTAGTTTGCTGTTGTTGTTATTGCTTGTTTGTTGCTGTTGTTTTGTTTGTACTTGTTATTGTTATTATTGTTCTCGGTTGTTGTTTGCTGTTACCGTTGTTATCATTGTTGCCATTGTTCTGTTTCTTAGTATTAATGATGATACATTTATTACTATTACTATATTATCTTTACTGCCAATATTACATTAATTTATCATTATCAGTTAGCATAATTACTATTATGCTAAGCTCGATTATCATAATCTATTATTATTATCATTGTTATATATTCATTATTATTACAATTATATTATCGTTATTACAGCTTCCTTTAATGGTAGTCAGATAGCATAATTACTATTATGCTAAACATAATTGTTATAATCATCTGTTTATTATTATTATTATTGATATATTCACTATTATTACCATTATTATATTATCGTTATTATTAGCACTACTATTTTTTAAAAATCATTATCAAATAGCATAATTACTATTACGCTAAGCATAATTACTAAAATAATTTGATTTTTTTATTTTTATCATTGATATAGTTAGTCATATATTATCGTTATTACTAAAATTACTATTTTCTTATATCAATTAGCATAATTACTATCATGCTAAGGATTATTACGTAATCATTTATTAGTATTACTGGCATCGTTTTATTGTTATTGGTTCTTGTTTGCTGTTCTTGTAGTTATTACTGTTATTATTGCTGTTGTCGATTATTGTTGTAGTCATTATTGTTATTATGGACACATTTATTACTATTATTATTATTATATTATCGTACTTATATTACTATTTTTCTATCATGAATTAGCATAATTACTATTATGCTAATCAGAATTATTATAATGATTTGTTATTATTATTATTGTTTTGTTGTTGTTTGATCGTATTTGTTCTTGTTTGCTGTGTTAGTTGTTGGTGCATTTCCTGTTGTCATTATTATTGTTGTTGGCGATTGCTGCTGGTTGTTCTGTTGTTGCTCTAATTATTATTGAATTCATATTATCGTTATTACTAGTATTACTATTTTTTTAACGTTATCATTTAGCATAACTACTATTATGCTAATATAATCATTATAATCATTTGTTAATATTAATTAGTGATATATTCATTATTACTATTACTACTGTTATTATATATCGTTACTACTAGTATTACTATTTTGTTTTTAATCATTATCAAATAGCATAATTACTATTATGCTAAGCATAACTATATTATCGTTATTACTAACATTACTATTTTATTTGTTATCATCAAATAGCATAATTACTATCATGCTAAGTATAACTACATTATCGTTATTACTAACATTACTATTTTATTTGTTATCATCATCAAATAGCATAATTACTATCATGCTAAGCATAACTATATTATCGTTATTACTAACATTACTATTTTATTTGTAATCATCATCAAATAGCATAATTACTATTATGCTAAGCTTAACTATTATAGTCGTTTGCCATTATTATTATTATCATCATTATTAAATTAATATAACCGTTATTCGTATTATTAATATCGTTATCTTATCGTATTATTATTATTATCGTTATTATTACTATATTATTATATTATGTTAAACTTTTATTATTACTATTATAATTTAGCATGATTATAATAATCATTTTGCATAATTATTATAATCATCTATTGCTTTTATCATTATTATCTATTAACATTATTATCGATTTATTATCATTACTATTTTTATTATTATTATTATACTACTCACTCATTATCATACAAGCTTAGAATAAATGTTGACAAAAGTAACTTCTGCGGACTCATAAATCTGGCCAAACCACCAACTCTTACTTCTAATCCTAATCTATCCCCTAAACCTCCTTGTAAAACTAGTCAAGGAAGGTTATTATAACCTGTAGGGCAGAGACCGCGGGGGGGGGAAGAAAGATGCAGCGAAAATAATCATGGAATAAGGCTAGCGGAAAAAAAAAGCAAATATTAAAATAAAACAGGAGATGGGGGTGGGGTAAGTTTGTAAAAAATCTGTTGGTCTTTGTTAAGGGATTGGAAGGTTTTCCCTCCGTCCGCGCCACTTACCAAAAATTTAACAAACATAAATATGATGAAGATCTCCCACAACCCGCGCTTTCGTTCTTTCTTTCTTCTTTCTTTGTCCCATACAAATACTAAACCCAACCTTTTGATAAGTCCGCTCAAAAGTCCCCTCTTTAGTGCGTTTTCTTGACTGGCGCGAACGGGCAAAGGACCTCCCAAGGGATCTTTGTCCTGAAAATGTTGATCTCTGCCCTACAGGTGCTGGGTATGATGGCAGCCGCCCAGCTCGGCCAGCAGTCCAGGTTGTACTATTTACTGCCATCAATAGTAGCAAGTAGAGAGCTCCACCTGTTTCTGCAGTAACAGGTGGAGTCCTCCATTGACCTGACACAACAAATACTCAAGACTAGTTGGATATTTTGTTACCTATCTGAACTCGAGTCATGTTTGTCCCTTCCTCCTTGAAAAAAAAAGGGGGCTAAACAAAACAAGGGTAAAAGAACTCAACTCTTAATTGGCCCCTTTCTATTGAGTCCTTCATATAATCAAGACAAGAGTTTGTGATCAAAGGGTCCCTGTAGTGTGCTAGACATTGAACCACTCCCATGGTCCACTTTTTGGACAAGGCTCCGGTGACATCTCTAAATGATCTTAAAGTGACATCTCTAGATGGCTTTGTTTCACTTTACGATACCAAAATGATGTATTTCTCATCCCATCGGGGCATATAGCACTTTTTCCAAAATGTTCAGCTTTCAAATATTTACATTTACCACAATTAAAAAGAAAAATGAAAAAGATCAAGTGAAGGCTGATCAAATTCTTATGAAACTCTATATACAATACAAATTATGCTGAAATCGTCGTCTTGAATCCTGTGATGCCGGGAAAATGATGATTATGGCCAGTAATGACACAAACTGGCCATGATTGATGAAATACGTCTTCTGCTATGTTCACTGCCTCGGGTGTCGTGCTCCAAATTCTTTAATTCAGATGTAATTTGATTCCATACCGAAAATTTCACCAATTTTGAATATGTTGAACAATCTGAATCAATTCAGGTCCAGTTATTTGCCAAAATACTCTTTGGAAAGAATCACAAAAGTCTGTACTTACAGGAGGTAACTGTGTGTTGCTGTCATTTGGTCCCATCTGATGGACGAAGATCAGGTCCATGTGGGTCACAGATGAACTTCAGAAAATATGTCTTTGCAGGTTAACATGCCAGCTGAAACATTCAATCAAATCTTCATGTGAGATAGGATCACCCTGAAACACAAAAAAAACGTGTCTGTGCAAAAACAAAAAAACTGTCCCCATAAGGGAAAAAGGAAAAACATTGTTTCTTCTATATTGTACGTAGCATCACTGTCCCATGAGTTTTCAATTCACTGTGAGCGATGGAAGCAGAGATTAAAAAAGAAAACAGAACAAACATTTTCATTTAGAACAATTTAAGATTCAGGTCATGGCCATAGTATACCAAACATGTCAGTATATCAAGAGATTGACTAACTTGCATTCTTGACTCGTATCTCTGAAAACAAAACAGTGTTCAGGTCACTTGTCTTGTAGTTTGGTGAACAGATTTAGATCCAGATAACAGCACATCTTAATTTATCCGTAGTCTCAAATATGGCGCCAAATAGACATGAGCTGCATGAAGAGTTTGCTTTTTTCCTAGCACAAAGACCTGTTGATCTATCGACGTGTCTTTTTCCAAGCTCAAAACTCAAGCAAAGAAACTGATGCACTAAATTCAGTCCATACAGTAAAACAAACAGAAATGTACAAGCTGAGACAACACTGTGTTGACCTACCTGTCACAGCACACACACACATACATGTGGCGCCCAATAGACATGAGCTGCATGAAGACTTCTAACTTTACTTGTCACTCTGAAATTGCAGAGTTTTCCATGCGCCACAAGCCGACTTCTGCACTCCTGTGTTCCAGACTACCTGGCCGCTTTTTTATTTTCACCTGCAATACAAAACAAAGTAACTTAAAATCGGTCAACTTCCATGTATTCATTTCTGGAAAATACTTTATCAAAAAGGTGGAAAATAGAGAGAGTATAAGGAAATCAAGGTCCTAAGCACTTGTTCGGAGATTTCTTTCTCTAAGTTAAAGATCTCCAGTAGCCTAATCTCCCTCTCCTAGCTCTAGTCTAGACTTCACTTTTATTTTGAGCGGAGAAGAAACAGGTTCAGAAAGTAAAAAAAATGATTCCGAAAAAAATCTGATTCAGTTCTGCTGTATTCATAGATTTAAATAGATTTTTTACGTCTATAAAATTAGGAAACTTGACTTTTAAACTCACCTTAAACGCCACTTGTAGATGCTGCTAAATGCAAATCTGACAGGGTTGTAGTGTAGATCGTGTCCAGTGATAAGACTTTATGCAATCAAATAGACCAGTTATTGTCGCTGTGTGTCAACTTGGAAACTTTCAATGACATCTTGGAAGAATAACGATCTCTTCAAATAGACCAATAGACATGAGCTGCATGAAGTCTTATTACTTTAGTTGTCACGCTGAAATTGCTGAGTTTACCAAGCGCCACAAGCGGAATCCTGCACTCTGGTGTTCAGGCTGCTTGACTGCTGTTTTATCACCTGCAATACAAAATCAAGGAAGTTAAAAATTCTGTCAACTTCCATCACTGATTTCTGCAAAATACTTTATCAAATTTTAATATGGTCAAAAATAAAAAGATTGTAAGGAAATCAAGGTCCCAAGCACTTGTTCGGAGATTTTTTTCTCTGAATGAATCTCCAGTAATCTTGCTCCCCTAGATGTAGTCTAGACATCACTCTTATTTTGAGCAAAGAAGGAACAGGTTCAGGGAGTAAAAAAATGATTCCGAAAGAAATCTGATTCAGTTCTGGCGTATTTGTAGATTTAAATAGATCGTGTACGTCAATAAAATCAGAGGCAACTTGCTGACTTTTAAACTTACCTTAAACGCCACTTGTAGATGCTACTGGATGCAAATCTGATTGGATTGTAGTGTAGATCGTGTTATTTGTTGAGACTTTGCGATCAAACAGGTCAGTTCTTGTCGTTGTGTGTCAACTTGGAAGCCTTCATTGACGTGTTAGAAGAAAAACGATCTCCTCAAATTTATCTGGTCCAAATGATAACGACACTTTATGTTAACTCAATGAAACACAACGTTTACAACTTCTCCACAACTTCAATCTTCCTTCGCTCGATTTTGAAGTGTTCTGAATGTCCGGCGAACGAGCTGAAGTTTCAAGTCTCACTGAATTGTAATCAAGTGCAGGAGCATTAAAACGATGTAAACAAAGAAAGAAAAGCTACACCGTGGTGTTATTTGAGTACCATTCATGTACTGCTGGAATAATTTAATGTGAGAACATTATTTTTTTCCCTGTTTTTAAGAAATTCAAAATTGCAATACACCAACCAAAGAAAAAAAAGGCTGCTATCAGCGGGCAGATGTATTTTTAGTAAGCCTACACTACAGCTGAACAGTGAAGACAACTTTTTTCCGCTTTGTTATGACACCACAAGGTCCCCTGAAAAGTTATTGTTTTTTTTTCTGACACTAGATCTACGTCACGTGCTGAACACATTGTCATAATTTTACTTGATCCAAAAATAGAAAACAGCAAGAACAACAACCGGGACAACTGTTCAGACAAGAAACCATTGGTAAAATGTCCATTGCACCTACAGAATTGTTGCACATCGACCAATCTTCATCATGGTAGCTGGAAAAAAAAAACCACAACAAAAAACAACTCTGAATTCACCTTACAAAGTAATTGGACACCTGAAAAACAATTGACTTTTCTGAGCTGGTGCACATTGCTCCTCTTCCCAAATAAAAAATAAAAAAATTAACGATTTGATTGTGTGTGTGCGTGTGGGGGGGGGGGGGGACTTACATGACTGTTTGAAATGAGACAATAATTTTACTTGTTTTTATTTTTTGTTTGATGAACAAAACAACAACAACAAGAACTTGAGTGACTCAGTATGAGTACCAACAAGGTCGTGTGTATTGGCCTATCGCCCAGGCAACCACCAAACATTTATATTAAGCAAAACTAAATGGAAGAAAATATAATTATCGTCACTGCCGTGCGACAATGGCTAATAATTATTATGATTAGATCTATGTCCAAAGGCAGCTGATGGTTCAATGCACTCCTAAGATCTGAGGGCTGTCAGATAATTATTACAGAGAAAGAAATGCGGAAACAGGAAAATTTAACAAACCAATAGAATCATAATGGCGTACGTCACCAAATGACACGAACAGAAATAGTTTTTTCTTACTATCTCAGAAGCGTCAAAAATGACATAATATGCCATTAGTAGAGAATGACGATGCGGACAGTTCGAGCTCAATCGCGTTGAATGGGAGCCACAGATGTCATTCTATCTCATTATTCTCGAGATTCCAAACTGACATACCAATGTTTATTAATAATATGAACAAACAAACGAACGCTGGTGTCAATATTCTAAACAAGAAAATGGAAGATTTGGAAATAAAGAGGGAAACAGTGAGAGTATTTCTGGTAAAACTTCTGATTTCTGTGTAATACACAAAATTAAAGTCAAATAAAGAAATGAAGCAATTTTGTGTTCGTTCAAATATTTTAATGTTCTAGTTCTATACCCCAGTGGGCCAAGTGTCTTGGCTGTAACAAGTAAGATTGTGATGTTTAGCGAGGGGAGGGGGGGGGGGCATTTACGATGGAAGACGGGGGCTGACTGGCGAGTGGATGGGTTGACAGACAGATGGAAGGGCGGATGATAGACAGACAAATAGATGAAGGATATACGGAGAAAACATAGATAGACAGACAGACAGACAGACAGATGGTCGGTCGAACGGACGGACGGATGAATAGGCAGGCAGATAGATAGATAGATAGATAGATAGATAGATAGATAGATATATAGATAGATAGATAGATAGATAGATAGATAGATAGATAGATAGATAGATAGATAGATAGATAGATAGACAGATAGATAAACAGATAGATAGATAGATAGATAGATAGGTAGATAGATAGATAGATAGATAGATAGATAGATAGATAGATAGATAGATAGATAGATAGATAGATAGATAGATAGATGGATGGATGGATGGATGGATGGATGGATGGATGGATGGATGGATGGATGGATGGATGGATGGATGGATGGATGGATGGATGGATGGATGGCTGGCTGGATGGATGGATGGGTGGATGGATGGATAGATAGTCGAAGAAAATCTCTCCGAGTCCACACTTGTTGCCTTTTCGCTGAACTGTTGATTTTCGGTATTTTATGACGTTCTCTACATTCCACTGTATTCTGCATAATAATGTATTCTACTGAAAAAAACTCCCATGAGCTGATATATCAAGGTGCTTGTCTTGGTCTGACCGTTTTGGGTTGGTTTCAGTTTGATATAATCGCTGTATTGCTGATCTTTCAATGGGGAAAACAAGAACGAATATTGAAATCTCTTTTTTCTTCACCACATGAATAACAGATCTATGCAATTGAAGGGCTAAGATTGAACAGTCTCATCCCATTTGATTTAGTTTGCTTATTTCGTGTGCTTTCTGTAACTGAGTTATGACAATTATTGTAGTTGTAAATGTGTTTATCATGTAAGTGCTCTTAAGGCTCTGTGAAAATGAATTTCCCTAATGGGGCAATAAAGTGATTAGTATCTGTCTCACCTTCTTTCTTTTATTTTTTATGCGTAATTTATAGTGAAAGATACAGCAATTGTATATCAACTTCCTAGCGCCATTTTTTTCTGTGTAATTGTCCATTTTCACACTGCTGAATTTTTCACCCGTTGCTCGTTGTAATGAACGGTCGGACTTGCCTTTAGCTGCCGTGTTCCCATGTGGTATGAAAAAAAAAACTGTGTTAGAGACTGGGCAGAGAGACAAACTGCTTTATTACAGACTGAGCCAGTACCTCTGATCTGGATTTCTAAAATCTAGTCGGAATCGGGTCGCAAACGGGAAAGCTGGGTCGATCCGTTTAACTAGATATCCAAATCTGTATGATATTGACACTCTCTGAACCACAGACTAATAGTCTGTGCTCTGAACCCAGTTACAAAATGTAATGCCTTGCTTCATCGCCCTTGTACGTGATCGACACTTTTTACTGTTTCACCGTGTCATTAAGTCATGCGACACTAAGCCAAGCAGTCGGTGCGACGTTCCCACCTTCGTGACTTCAACTCATTCTCGTTGCGTGCGCATACGGCAACTGCTGACCTTGGCAGACAGATTGGAGAATTGAGAAATACAGATCTGTGTTACTTTGTCAGTGTGCTTAGCCTACGGCTGTTAAGCCTGGAACGGACAGTTACATTCACACCAACGGATTGGCAGCTTTCTTTTCACAACACGTTGGAACACATCAGCTGAAGGTAGGCCTACAGTTCATTAGCATCTGGTTGTCTATGCATAACATAATATTTTAATTCTTGCTGCTCCCAAAAAATAGAACGGCCCACTTAGTTGGTGTATTGTTTAAAGAATATTCACTTGTGCAAATTGAGCGTTCACTAAGAATGCTTTAACTCGCAGGCCCAGTGAAACACAAGAGAGCGGGGATCCTAGCCAGTCGGCGATTTTCTGAAAGATAAACGTTTACTGCCAAAGTTTGATTATCGGGTACATGGATATTTGGTAGGTAATATTGGGGGTGGGCAAAATGGAAGGAGGCAAATCGGAATTCTGTCCTAGCATTCTCTGTCTGATCCCATGCCCCGTCAGTTTACAGACACTCGCATTAACTTGATAGGTGTTGGTAACTTCGGGGAGGCGTTTCATTTGAGGCTTATGGCAACGATATTACAAGAACACGGCTGTAGGAGCGTCTGTGCGTGGGGTGGGGTTACAGTGGCGGCAGAGCTTCCCCCCCCCCCTACACACACACAAGGTAGTCCTTTAAATGAATGTTTTTATGAGAGAAGTTCCATTTGAGTTACACAAGAGGGATATTACAGTGATGCCATTTTAGGGGCGACCGTGTGCCTGCGGTCGCATGGGGGCAGCGCCCCCCCCCCCGCCCCACTGGCAAGTTAGTCCTCTCAATGGATGTTTTTATAGTAAATGTGGGGCGCGGCTATTAACACACAGAACATGAAATATGTGGTCAATAAATTTATACTTCAAGCAAGAGGGTGTGAGTCTTTCACCTTGTGTATTTTACATTATGAAGGTGGAGTAACGTGAGATTATTTTTTTACGGGTTAATGAGAAAAAGCACCAAATCCAGCTGGCAAACTAAAGTGGTGATAGTTCCCAATAAAGACAGTCCATTTTGTTTCCCCAAGTGCATCTATAATTATACTGAGCTCTTTCCAAGCATTGTTCATTGTACGAATAGTCATGATAATGTATACTGCAAAAAGTAGAAATGAGAAAGCTGCATAGTTGATCAATGTTATAAGCATTGGGAAAGAGTTCGATACGTCCCGACCACTGCAAATTCATACACTTCTTTAGCTTATACGTTTTTTGGTTGAAAGGGTTAGAAACAGGGCCAGGGATAAGATTATTCAGGGGTAGGGACAGGATTAGGGATAAGTTAAGGCTTAATACGGATAAGGTGGTCAGGACATACTGTATTCTTTCCAAGCATTGTTCATTCATTACTTTTTAGTAAGATTTTAGTAGAATTGTATTGCAGGTTATTATAATCCATTATCATTTTTTGAGTGTCAATTTACATTTGATCTTTGAAATAAGACTAATAGCACAAGAATCTGCTGTTTGAATGTAATGTTATTGCAGAAAGAAGTGTTTTATAATAATTCTTTTGACGCCAAAACGCTTGTCTTCGGAAACAATCAGAAACAGGCGTGCATCATCTTAGCACAGTTGTCACAAGACATTGAAACAAATACATGACTGCAACTCTTTGGAAAGTTACAGTGGTTAGTGGACTAGAATGAAATGTAACTAATTTTTTATTATGTTCATGTTTAATTCACGTGTGTTTTTTCATTTCAGGCACATTAGGAACAGCTGATATGACATTTTGGCTTGATGAAGTCCGAGAGTTCATCACACCGCTGTTCTTTTGCATGAGGAAGGCAAGTGGGCATCAGAACATCCTTCTGGCTTTGGTTCAAAGCCATGTCATATAACGAATTCAAGACACTGATCAAATTATCCAAAGTCTAACAAAACGGGCTTGATGTCCACTTGCATAGGATGAATATCTGGGGCTGTGTCCTTGGCTTTCTGAAGGGAACAGATAAGACTAGTTAAATGCTCTGAAGAAAACATGTTTTTTATCAAGTGCCAAGTTCTGAAGAAAACTGATACACCATGCTCTGTAGAAAACTCATACACCATGCTCTGAAGAAAACTTATACACCATGCTCTGGAGGAAACTGATACACCATGCTCTGAAGAAAACTGATACACAATGCTCTGAAGAAAACTGATACACCATGCTCTGAAGAAAACTGATACACCATGCTCTGAAGAAAACTGATACACCATGCTCTGAAGAAAACTGATACACCATGCTCTGAAGAAAACTGATACATCATACTCTGAAGAAAACTGATACACCATGCCAAGAAGAAAACTGATACACCATGCTCTGAAGAAAACTGATACACCATGCTCTGAAGAAAACTGATACACCCTGCCAAGGAGAAAACTGATACACCATGCTCTGAAGTAAACTGATACACAAAGCTCTGAAGAAAACTGATACAACATGCTCTGAAGAAAACTGATACACCATGCCCAGAAGAAAACTGATATACCATGCTCTGAAGAAAACTGATATACCATGCCCAGAAGAAAACTGATACACCATCCTCTGAAGAAAACTGATACACCATGCCCAGAAGAAAACTGATACGCCATGCTCTGAAGAAATCTGATACGCCATGCTCTGAAGAAAACTGATACACCATGCTCTAAAGAAATCTGATACGCCATGCTCTGAAGAAAACTGATACACCATGCTCTGAAGAAATCTGATACGCCATGCTCTGAAGAAAACTGATACACCATGCTCTGAAGAAATCTGATACGCCATGCTCTGAAGAAAACTGATACGCCATGCTTTGAAGAAAACTGATACGCCATGCTTTGAAGAAAACTGATACACCATGCTCTAAAGAAAACTGATACACCATGCTCTGAAGAAAACTGATACACCATGCTCTGAAGAAAACTGATACACCATGCCTTGAAGAAAATTGATACATCAAATGTCAGATTCTGGAGAAAATAGACACACCAGTTCACAAGCTCTAGAGAAAACCGATATACCTTTCACAAAGCCTGGAGAAAGCAGAAACACAGACTCACAGGCTCCAAAGAAAATAAACACAAAGTCACAAGCTCCACAGAAAACAGAAATATGAGTCACAAGCTCCAGCGAAAACAGATAGTCACAAGCTCCAGTGAAAACAGATATACAAGTCACAAGCTCCACAGAAAACAGATATACAAGTCATAAGCTCTGGAGAAACCGGAAAAACAAGTCACAAGCCCTGGAGAAAAGAGAAATATAAGTCAGAAGCTGTGAAGAAAACAAACACCAAGTCCCAAGCGTCAGAGATAACAAAAACACCAGGTCGCAAGCTCCGGAGAAACCAAAGATACAAGTCACAAGCTTTGGTGAAAACAGAAAGAGGAAGACACAAATTGTGGAGAAGATAGAAGGATGAAGTGACAGGCTGTAGAGAAAACAGAAACATGAAATCACAAGTTCCAGGGAAAACGGAAACGCTATGCCAAAAGCTCGGGAGAAAACAGAAAAGAACTGACAAGTTCTGGAGAAAAGAGAAAACTAATGCTGGAGAAAACAAACAAGTGAAAAGCTCCAGAGAAACCAGAAATACAAGTCACAAGCTCTGGAGAAACCAAAAATACAAGTCACAAACTTCGGAGAAAACAGAAAGAGGAAGACACAAACTTTGGAGAAACACGAAATCGCAAGTTACGGAGAAAACAGAAATGCTGTGTCACCAAGAAAACATGTCACAAACTCTGGAGAAAACAAGCAAACAAGTGAAAAGTTCCAAAGAAAACAGAAAACAGAAAGACATAGTCACAAGCTGTGAAGAAAACAGAAAGACAAATCACAAACTGTGAAGAAAACGGAAACATCAAATCACAAGCTCCGGAGAAAAACAGGAACATCAAACTCTGGAGAAAACTGATGCATCAAGTCACAAGTTCTGGACAAAAAGCACATCAAGTCACAAGCTATGGAGAAAGCAGCCACAGCAAGTCACAAGCATGAGAGAAAACATATATACAAAATCATTAGCTCATGTTTAACTTGTGTTTGACAGACAGGCATATAATCATCCACATGGATCTGAGTCACCATTAGTTTCTGTACCGTAAGCCTTATGATGACAGAGACCAGCAACTAATTTCCAGGCAATACAAAGACAGCACTAATGCCAAACTATGGCACTACTGCATCCACCCAAGACTCTGAAAAGACTGTGGCTGACAGAAGTAACAGAACTTGTTCATCTTAAGGGACAAGGTGGTCTAGAGGCAAGGTGCTCGCCTCTCATGCCAAGGGTCCCGGGTTCTAAACCCGGGCAGTGCAGGCATGTTGGAAATTGGATTTTTCTCATATTTTCAAGTCCCTGGTCCTATTGGGGGGTAGGATCGAGTACCTAGTCTTCTCGGATAAGGACGAAAAAATTCGGAGGGCCCGTGTGCACGTTGCGCACGTTAAAGATACTTTGGCAGTTGGAAATCGTAAAGAGCAGGCCGAAAGGCCGCTGCCCGGGCAAAATTGAAAATTGAAATTAATAGATTAAAATTCATCCATATCATCCCCCCCCCCCCCCGCCAGAATTTATTATTCATTATTAAAAATATATATTGTTATTAATAAATATTCAAATATTATTTGAGTTGTGTGAACTGATGTGAGTTGAGAACTGTTGTGAGTTGTGAACTGCGCCTAACAGGCTGCGTTACAATTTTCTCTGAGATAGAGAGATAGAGTGAGCGAGACAGGGAGAGAGAAAGAAGCAGTGCAGTGTGTTGAGCGCTTTGCAGGCAGCTCCATTCTGCTCTGTGGTTGACATGTTGTTTCTGTAAAGCGCATAGAGCATTTTAAATGGATATGCGCTATATAAATGCTATATAAATGCTATACATTATCTGGAATAAAAAAGCTATGTGCATAATTAAAAGCCTCTGCCAATGTGTGCTAGATGTCGGTGACAGATAAAACCAGGCTAAACAGCATTGTCATCAATGTTAGCCACACTTGTAAGAGACTGTGCATCCAAAAAAGGGCAAACAGTTACCTGAGGATCCACAGAAGAGATGACTATGACCATTTTGTCATCGTCAATACGACAGACTCACCTAGCAACAAAACAGTGTTTGACAGAGCTTGATAAGTCTGGTCTCAAAAGTCAGCGAGTGGGCCAAATGTTAAAAGGTAAACACTTTCTTTTGATGCCTATTTAGGGTGTATTATTTTGCCATATGACCTGTTTATGACCTCGTCATTGCATTGTCTTACATCACACTCGTTCGTGCTGTTATAGCATAGTTATCATAGTGTATGCAAACAGTAGAATTGAGAAAATTAAATAGTTGATCAATGTTATTAGCATTGGGAAAGAGTTCCGTACATTATAGCACCAACTTCAAATTCCTACAATTCTTTGTAGCTTTACGTTTTCTGGTGGAAAGGGACAGAAATAGTGTTAGGGATAAGATTGTTCAGGGTAAGGGACAAGGACAGTATTAGGGATAAGTTAAGGCTTAATACAGATAAGGTAGTCAGGACATACTGAACTTTTTCCAAGCATTGTTCATTCAGGACTTTTGTAACATGGGTAAGTTTTGGTGGAATTCTATTGCAAATTATTAAAATCCGTGATCATTTTTTGAGTGTGAACTTTCAGTCTGTTAATAAGACTATTGGCACTGTAAAAAAGAGTCTGATGTATGATAAATAATAGTAAATAGTCTTGTTATTATAAAAAGAAATATTTATAATCCCCATTAAATTTGGTGGCACTGCCAAATTAACCTAAAAAAAGTAGCACTCAAGTTAAATTGATTGATCAAGTCATGAATAATGTCATGCATTTTTCACTGTGTTATTCCTTTTTATGTGAATTGCCGTGAGCTTAGATGAGAATGACCATTTAGATTCTTGGTCAGGTGGCATTAAAATGTATTATGCTTCATTTTGTTGCAGGTATTCTGGCCTACTGATCTACATGAAATTGTTGAAATTCTGATCTCCAACATGTGATGGCCCAAGCTGATCTTACCTTTCGCCATTCAACAGACATCTGGCCATCGCATCATGTGTATGCTGAAACATTTCTTGACATCTGAACAATTCGACATCTCCAGAATCACCAGCGAAGACGACAACCAGCAGTGAGTACAGCACACCTTCAAGATCTAGATCTGTTACTTTTATTGTATGAATATTTGATGCATATGGATAAGAACTTAAACTTTTTGTGTTTGGAAAGTGTATCAAAGCCCATTATTTGAAACAGCCTGTATAAAATTTAATGGCAATTCAACATATGTACTGTAAAAGATTAGATCTAAATCAGTGGTCCTCAAAGTGGGCGATATTGCTTTGAAAAACTTGACACCATAATTTGCATGTGGTCTGTTGCTTTTTGTAGGGATTTTGGGGATGGGGCTGGGGGAAGGGATGGAGGGTGGGGAGAAGGTGGAGATGGAAGAAAATCTGGAGCTCATGGGGTGATTACTTGAAAAAGGTTGAGAACCACTGATCTAAATCTTAGCTAATATTTTAGGTCACAACACCTTGTAGTGTGTTGTTCTTCAGCTTTACATCATTTGTTGCAGTGTAATGAAAAATACCGACATTCTACATCTTTTGCTTGCTAGAATTTAGCTGTGACAATTTCCAAGGTACACATGGGTCAAACTAAGCATACTGAATAGCTAATACCTCTCAAACGCGTGTCTCAGTCATTGTTCCAACCTCAGTTTAGCTGCGTTCCAGCATGGATTAAATCGCTTCAGTTATCAAATGGAAGAGCACTGTGAGAAGTAAATACATCCTTCTGAATGTCTGGGGACGAAATACATCATTTTTGAATCTCACAAGAATAAGGACAGATTTGTCAGCCGTAGTTTATGGTCTTCGTTTTTCATGGAATTTTGGGAAGAGCACCGGTTTAGGATGTGGTAAGTATTTTTGATGTGAAGAGGTTAGTAGGTCAGACCGTGAAAGAGGATTTTAGTGTCTCTGATGGTCGTGCATGGGAAATTTAATTAATGCTCTTTTAATTCTTCAGGTTTACCTTGAATTGATGGCATTTTGACTTAGTAAGAGAAGATCTGTAGAATAAGATCAAAATTGCAAAACAAGGCCTAGAGTGAACTTTTTTGGATTAGGCGCTATATAAATGATCTCCATTATTATGATTATTATTATTAGTGTAACATGAAGCGGTTTTGCTGTTCTGTATCATCCGGGAAATTTACTGCACAAGATGTTAAAAACTATGAATTAACAGAGTAATATAAAAATCTAGGATTTACGGATGAAGCAAATATAGCAATTTTCATAACTTTGTTTGAATATCCACATATCAGGTAGACAAACGGCATTACAAGTCTTAATGGCAGGTCTTAATTGGGAAAAACTAATTGCAACTGAAACTAGGCTGAGGCTAAACTGCGTTTTGAATGAGCTTTTGATAAGTGAGGCAATATTTATATGACCAAAATTCAGAATAAGATGAGCATCGGTGTAACTTCAGACTATTACATTTGTTTTTCTTTAAAGATAGGAAGCCCTTTTCACCCCCAGATCTACACGATTGGGAGAGCATGAACTGAATAATGGAAAGTAACAAGATTCAAAGAAAATTCACTTTTTTAAAAACTGATTGATCAGGTCAGGGAGCATAGATTGTTTTTCTTTTTCATTTTTTTTTCAACTGTCCAGTTTATCAGCAAACGGATGCATTCAAAGTTTATAATAGTAGGACCATAGTAACATGGCTTCGCGTTTGATCCATAACTTTGGCCCTTTATATTCAAAATTTTGATATGCCGACAAAAGGTAGATAGTGAATTAAGCCTTTCATTATCGTAATTAATGAAGATTTGACAAACTGAATGATCAGAGTTGTCACATTTCCATATAACAAACTGTAGGAGCTTTAGCAATCTAAACAGTTTCTTTAATGTGCCAAGTCAATGAATGCCTGAGACTTGTCAACTTTTCAACAACATAAAAAGTAATTCTAAATTCTAGGTGTCTCAGAATTACTTTTGTAATTACAGATGCGTGAAAATAATGATGGACTATATTTTTCTTCCGTCATTTACAATCTTTGTTGTTAGGCCAATGAAACTTTGGGGTTGATGAACTATTTATAACCAAAAAGCTCGATTTGTCTTCCCATTTTCTTTGCCTTTTGTTGTATTGTTCTAGTATTATTTCTTAGGCGAGGCTTTAATACAACTTTATCTTTTTGCCATATTTTGACGAAACTTTGGGGTCGTCCTTTGGGCTCAATATATGTTGAGGGCAAACCGCATCTATACCGGTAGAGGGGCGCTGTGGGTTAATATGACACTTAAAACAGACTTAAGAATCAAAATTTAAGAAATGTAGTTAACAGTCTAATTGTCTAATTTAAAAAAAATTAAAATGTTGAAGATAAAATGACAGAAGATCTGAACAATAGGATATCTTAGGGTCCCGTAAAAATTGAAATTTTGATGTTTCAGTTCTAAGTGATCATTTAATTGTAATTACGTATATCATAGTTGTCCTTCATGCTTGATGTGATTGCAGCTACTTGCAGAAAACATTGGTTGTTATAGCTTCTTGTGAAAATCAACTGAAACCTGTGCCGTAGGACTACTTTAACAAGAAGCCAAAACCAGTATTATAAAGTAAGCGGTTTAGAACAATGAACATCGTCACCTCTGATTTTTGAAAACCTTTTCAGGGAATGCAGTAAATCGTGTCCATACAAAGTTCTTTGTTGTCTTAAGTTTGGTCAGAGTTTGAAGAGCAAAGCAATGTCAATAGAACCTTAATCAGCAGAACACTTAATAAAGTATGGGGACAGGAAATATAACTACATGTACAACTCTTGACTTTTGCATGGGGATTAAAAATAGTTGCAATTTTTTAAATTTCTGCAGACATTTTTAAAGCTTTTAGTTTGGCATTTAAAGTGATGACTTCCAGCGGTGCTGTAACTCTGGACTTTTCTATTACTCTAACTGGTCCCTGGTAGGGACGCTGTGTTGGTGAACACACCAGTTCTCTCCATTTGTCGATCATGTGTCAATGCCTGGGTTTCAGTGTAACTTTTGTGGGTCCATTCAGTGACGTATTGCTGTTTAGTTTAATTGTTACAGTCGGTGCACAAATTTAACAGTCAGGGAGTGGCGTGGTTTTTTGTTGGTAGTATGTCATGCACTAAGTCAGGTATTAGGGTAGCCACACAAAGGCCACCGAATTCGGTCACCGAGTCACTAGGCGCTTTAGGTGAGAAGAATTGCACTACATAAACGGACCGAATATAGGTGGGCTCTATGTGCAGTTGTTGAAATTATATAGTGCAATTGTTTGACAGCATAATAGGAATAGTGGTAGGCATCCGTCTGTCTCGGGAGACAAGGGTGGCCTCTTGGTTTGGTCAGTCCTGTTGAGAGCAGCGTCTGGTATGGCTCAGCTGTCCGAGCCTGACATGGCAGTCCCTGCTACAGGTGTTGCAGGTGCAATTTGAGGGTAGATCCGAGTCCTGAGTGTTCTGCCTCTGTTCTTGTTTCTTGTGTAGTCACTTGGCTTCCAACTGTCTGTTATGCTTCTCCAGGCCCAGTATGACGTCCTTTCGGCGACACACCGCCAGTTTCTACGGTCGTCTGCGAGTCGCTCCCAGTTGCCTTGGTCGATAGCGGTGAGTTTCATGTCGCGTTTACAGATGTCTTTGATTGGCAGTGCGGGGCGGGGCTGCTGGGTGGTGTCCCGTGACCATGTCACAATGCATGACGTCTTTGGGAACGCAGCCATCATTCATTCTGCCCACATGGCCAGGCCACCACAGGGCATCAACTTGTTCCAGCACAGCAAAATTAGTGACATTGTTTTTCCATTGACTGCCAAGGAGTCGTCGAATTGTGAATTCAGTGAAGATGGAAGCTTTCCAGTTGGTTCTCCTGCCTGCCTGAGGTGGACCAACATCCAATGCCATACAACAGGGTGCTGAGCACGCATGCCTAATAGTCTTTAAGTTTGGAGTTTGTGGTCGGCTGTTTGTTGTTCCATGATCAAGTATCTTTTGCCCAGTTTGGCCATCACGCCGATAGCTTTTGCAATGCGTTTATCTCCGCATCGAGCGACAAATTGCTGGTGATAGTAGAGCCCAGATAAGTGAAGTGATTAGTGACTTCGAGCGTTTCGTTTCCGACTGTGGTCGATGGTATATCAACCCATGACTTTGGTTTTTTGGATACTGATGGTATGCCCAAATTCCCCGCTGGCATGGGCGAATTGGTTAATCAGTGGCTGAAGGTCTTCCTCGGTGTGGGAAGTCAGGGCTGCGTCATCCGCAAACATCCTTTTTCTGATTAAGGTTGTTCGAACTTTGGTCTTGGCTCTCGGGAGGCTAGGTTAGATAACTTGCCGTCGCTTCTGGTATGCAGGTAGACACCTTGCGCAGAGTCTTTGAATGCAACGTTCCTTAGTTGCAAGGAGAAGATGTAATTGTGAGGACGCCTCCTTGTTTTACACCGCTCTGTCTTGTGGCGGCTTGTTATGTTCCGCCCATTGTAGTCATGCCAGTCGTAATAAACAACGTCACAAGTTGTTCTGACTGACCAGTTCAACGTTTATTTACACTTGATCTGCGCCTCTCTATGTAGCATAGGAAACCAAACTTCGGTGGGGGGGGGGGGGAGGGGGAGCTTTGTGCATGATTGAGAAAATGGGCAGAGAGATAAATCTTTTGTAAAATTCTGTGATGCGAAATATGATCCGAAATAGTGTGTAACCTGCCGCGCAATAAAAGGTAAAGTACTGCAACAGTAACATGATCTGTTCAAGGAAATAAGTGGTTCTGAAAGTACATGTAATATCTGTGGATCTGGAATAAAGTAGGTGGACATGCTGCTGTTCTGCTTACAGTGGCCTTTTCAAGTGCAGAATTTTGCTAATCGATCACTTAATGCCACATTTGGCAAATGTTCGGCAAGATTGGAAAGTCACGATCAGAGGGAGAGTTCCTTTACTTTATCATATGATTCAGGGCAATGAAGCCTGGTTGTTTTGACATCTGTATTTGGCATCATGTCAGTTTTCGATGTAAGCTATATCCAGTTGCCACAATATAACGCCAACAGGAAATTCGTTTCGAAGTTTGCTGTCATTGTACTGTGAAGGGCTTGTTAGATTGATGAGGTTTTAGGCACTGATTACACAAGTTTGGCTTCGCGAAAGGTCTTTGGTATAATGTAATTAAACCATTCCAGTGTAAGGAGACAGGAAGATTTTCAAAAGTTGTGCCCATTTTTTTTACCTTAGTATTGCAAGCATTTTTGTTCACTGTATGTTGGTCTAGTTTTCTGCAGCCATATTACGTACTATTTAGGGCTTACGTGTACCGGTAGTGTCCGTTCGGGGTTTTCCTACTTTTTACTGAAAGGGCCATTTATTTCTTTCTTTCTTTCTGTCTTTCCTTTTTGTGTTTTTCACCCCCCCCCTCTTTTTCTATCGTTTTTCATTCTGTGTCGTCTCATCTTGTTCTTACACAATAGATCTGCAAGACATTATTATGATATTTATTATATCGCCACGGGAAGCGCAGGAATTATCTTGTGGGTCCAAAACTGAAGACACTGTCACACAATAATACATTGTTGTTCATAAAATGTCTAGTATTGGCAACCTGACACGGAGGACATGGGCAATTGATTAAACCACTAGTGTTATCCTGTCTTAAGACTTTGCTGTGAAGTTGGCATTAACCCCCCCCCCCTCCCCCAACCCCCTCCTCCCTAGACAGATTGCCGACCCAGGCAATCACAATAGTAAAATGTGAAAACTACCTAAATTCAAAATTATAACTAGAGAAATGTCTTATGAGTTTCCTTCATATTAATCCAATGGTAAATAAGCCTAAGGGAACCGCTAAATATTTTAAAAAGAAGAAAATGTCTTGTTTGGTCAAGGGCTTGGACTTGTTTAATCCTACTTTGATCAAAGTGGTCTTTTGTATATTGTAAATAAACTCATTTTGTTTGGTTGATAGGGGAAGATTTTGAATGATATCATGCATTGGTCTAGTAGATTAGTACCAGGTACTTGGCTGATACTCTTTGGAATTTCCAGAGGGAAAAAATGATTCTCTTTCTTTCTTTCCTTCTTTCTTGCGGGTGCTTGGTGGGCACCTCTGGTAGTGTCTCCTTCTGTCCTATCTTACTGCTGTATTGTATCTGTTGTCTTGTTGCTTCACAGGTCAACGTTTACATTATCACGTTGACAGCTGTCTCCACACTTCATTCTTTCTTTCTTTATTATAATAATAATAATAATAAATAGAATTTCTATAGCGCATTTCTAATAAAATTATTACTCAATGCGCTGTACATTGCATCAATAATTCATGCATACACTTTCCAAATCTCATACTAAAACACGCACTCTCATCCATACAAACTTTCAGTTTCACACAAATAGACGCTCTTAGTCATATAACACTAGCTTATATAATCAATTGTAACATCAAAGTACAGAATAGAATTTTGAAAATTTATCAGTTTCGGGGGAAAAGGTGATGTTTTACGCTTTTCTTAAAGCTTTCAAGATTCGGTGATTCACGAATGTTCAAGGGTATTATTTTCCTTCGTTTCTTCCTTCAGGTGTAAGTTTGCTGATTTTCATCAGTTTTCAGTTTTCACCTAATGTTTTGGCCGCAGTTTTCCAAGTGTCTTAGTTCCGTGTATGTTGATCTGCTTTACTGCAGCCTTGTTACATAATACTATCTATGTGTAAAGGCAGTTTTCCTTTCGATATTTTCCTATTTTATACCAACATACCACTTTGTATCTCTTCCTTCCTCTCGCCCCTTTTTTTTTTCTTCTTTCCTTCTGACCTTTCTTTCTTGCTTTCCTTCATTATATCCCTCCGTCTTTCTTTCGTTCAGGAATGTAAGTTTGTCCAGTTTCGTCGGTTTTCTGACTTTTTGGCCGCCCGGCCGCCTTAGTAAGCTTATTCCAAATATCTTTTCTCCCCGGTGTATGTTGATTGAGTTGACTGCAGCTGTATGATGCAAGAATCGCCTTTACCGATAGTTCTCTGTTCAGGATTTTCCTTCTTTTCACCGAAAGGCCACGCCCATTTTTCTTTTTTTCTTCATTAGAACTTCTACAACACAGACATGTAAAACTTTCTATACTGTCAGCCTTACAGAGAGGACATGGGCAGTTCTTGACCCTCAATTTCTAGCCCACTCACTTTCTCTCGAGACTGGACTTTCGTAATCAAGCTCTTTCACATACGGTTTTGTTGCTAGGTGAGTCTGTCTTATTGCTGTTGATAATATGGTCATAGTCATCTCTTCTGTATGTTCTCGGGTGAGTTTTGGCCCTTTTTGGATGCACATATATCTCTAACAAGTATGGCTAACTGTTACTATAGCCTTGTGCTGTCTGACATTGACATCTAGCAGACTTTGGCAGGGGCTTTTACCTCATAAGCGCTTGCTGTAAACTTCTGTCAGCTAAATTTTTTTGGAGGTCTTGGACGGACGCAGTTCTGCCATAGTTTGGCATTAGTGCTATCTTTGTTTTGGCCTGGAAATTGTACTTGTAATCTATAATCTTCATGGAGGTGGCAGTGCAGAAACTAATGGTGAATCAGGTCCATGTGGAATGTCTTAAGACTTTGGTATGAAACTGGCATCTAGAAAGTATGTAAAAGTTATTTAAATTATGCGGGTGAGCCTGAGGAGACACAGCTTACGATTTTTTATTCAGAAGAACCCAGTTTTAAATGGGTCTGTGGGGACCGATTTGTGATTTAAAAAATGTCCAGTGTCTGAAATTTTATGAATATCCAGTGCTCCATCCTTGTTTCAGTATTGCCCAGTCACAAGATTTGAATGTTCCAATAAAGGGCTTGGACAGTTTTATCACGCAGGGAACATTCATGAAGGTTGACGTTGTGTCCGCCGAGAGACAGGAAATAAATGCATGAAGAATTCAAGCCCTTTATCTGCACGACTAACACTAATTGCATGAATGCATGTGGCATACTCAGATGTTACTCACATATCATGGCAATTTCCTTTCATGGAACTTTCAAATTTTATGATTGGTATAATACTGGAATATGACAGAGAGCCTCATTTCAGTTCAACGTAAATATGTCATGACTTGATTTTTGGTAAATTGGGATTTTTTTGATTTTTTTTTTTGGTAAATTGGGATTAAAAAAAAAAAAATTCTGTGTATGCGTTTAAATTTTGGTTACTATTATTATTCACCCTCACCATCACCTAGACACTGTCCAGCCACTGCAGCATGTAGCCCTGCGTCAATGCTTTCCATTCTCTTCTGTCCGTTGTTTTCCTCATTCATGTTGTTTCTCCTCTCTTGGCAATGTCGCCTTTCCATCTTCTTCCTGGTCGTCTACTTGTTCTTTTTTCTGTCCTTGGCTGACATTCACTGCAGCGTTTTGTCCATCTATTGTCATTCATCTTTCCCACGTGTCCGCCAAATTCCACTTTTGTTGTAGCATGAATTCCACTACGCCTTTCAGCTTTATTTGCGTATGTCAGCGTGGGGGATTCTATCTTGCAGTCTGATGTTAAGCATTTTTAAGCATCCAGGTAGTTCTTAGTTTATTCGTGAGCTGCTTTGTGATCCACCTTGTTGGACAACCATATGTAATCTTTGGAAGAATGCATTGATTGAATACTTGCTTTTTGAGGGACATTGGCAGTTTGGAATCCAGGAATATCTGTCTGTTTTTTTCCAAAGCAACGCCATGCTGCTCTTATTCTGGTGTTTAAATCAGTTTTTTCGTTGTGTTCCTTATTCACTATCTAGCCTAAGTATTTATCTTCTATGTCTTTTTCGATGATTTTGTTTTCAATTATTACCTTTTCTTCTGTCTTGTAGTTCGTCATGCATCTCATTTTGTCGTTGTGCATCCTCATGACGACGTTCTTGCTCTGTTTGTTTAGTAGTTGGTTTCCATTTGGTGTACTTCATCTGTGCGGAGTACGATATCGTCTGCAAATCTCAAGTCTTGGAGATTTTCACCATCAATATTTATTCCATTTTCTAGATGTAACTGTTTAAATATTTCTTCGATTATTGCTGTAAATAATTTTGGCGATAGTTGGTTTCATTGTCTCACTCCTCTTTCTATCGCAAACTTTTCCGATACATGATTATGAATGTGCATTCTGGCATAGGCTTCTTTATATATATTTTGTAATATTGTTATATAAACTTCCTTAATATCGATCTTCCTGAGGGCTTCAAAGATATCATAGTGTTCAAAGGAATGGAATGCTTTTTCGTAGTCGATATAGCCCACACAGAATGATAAATTATATTCTTTACCTTTTTCTATTATTTGGTTAAGAGCCTGCAGGTGGTCTGCTGTTGAGTAACTCTTTCTGAAGCCAGCTTATTCTCTATTAACTTAACTATTATTAATATTTTGCTAAATTTGGAAACACCTTGCTCCCTCCCTAGGTTTGGAACTCCTTTTGAGAGGAAGGCTTAAGGGCAGGGGATGAGGGTGGACTTTCAAAAGTCCTTTGTATTGAAGACATGATATCTCTAGTAACTGTGATCAGACTGTCAGAAGCTAAGATAAATCATCTTTTAGATTGAAAAAAAAGGACTGAATGTTTAGCAAAAAAATATTTCCTTAAAGTTGATTTTGTACATTACAACTACTGAAAACCTTAATAAATTGGTCACTGAAATGACAATTTCACTGCATAAGATGAAAAATGAAGAAGTGTTAGGTTGAAATCAGTTGTGGTAAACACACTGTTGAGACTCAGTGACACGTTTTCGTTAAGTTTAGAATACTCATCAGGAGACATAGATGTGGTCAATAGAGCAGTTTCTGGGTATTGCTTTCAAACCCAATGGTATTATTAACTGAATTTGTCTAAAGGAGTGTTTAAATAATTTTATGTTCTCTATGTTTCTTTCTTTCTCCTTCTTTCTCATTCTTTGGCCCGGGGGAGGGGGGAGGGAGAGGGGGGGGGTGCCGTTGTCCATGAGAGAGATGTATCTTTTGTAAAACTCTGTGATCCGAAATAGTGTGTAACCTACCGTGCAATGAAAGGTAAAGTACTGCAACAGTAAGAGGATCTGTTCAAGGAAATAAATGGTTCTGAAAGTACATGTAGTGTCTGTGGACCTGGAATGAAATAGGTGGACATGCTACTGTTCTACTTACAGTAGCCTTTTCACGGAGCAGAGTTTTGCTAATCTATCACTTAATGCCACATTTTGGCAAATGTTTGGCAGGATTGGAAAGCCACGATCAGGGTGAGAGTTCCCTTAATTATCATAAAAAATGATTCAGGGCAATAAAGTCTGGTTGTTGCCCCATCTGTATTTAGCAAAACGTTTGTTTTAGATGTTGGGCATTATCAGTTTTCGATGCAAAGCTTTTACATTTACATGTATTCAGTTGCCACTTCATATAATATCAACAGGAAAGTCGTTTGCGAAGTTTGCTGTCTTTGCACTGTGAAGGGTTTGTTAGATTGATGAGGTTTTAGGCACTGATTACCTAAGTTTGGCTTCGCGAAAGATCCTAGGTATGGTGTAAATAAACCATTCCAGTTTAAGAAGACAGGAAGATTTTGAAAAGTTGTGCCCATTTTTTTACCTTAGTATTCCAAGCATTTTTGTTCAGTGTGTATTGATCAAGTTTTCTGCAGCCATATTACGTACCATTTATAAATAACTTCATTCAATCGAGATGGCTGCCTTAGTAAGCTTATTCCAAATATCTTTTCTCTGGCGTATGTTGATCCAGTTCACTGCGGCTGTGTGATGCAAGAATCGCCTTTACCGATAGTTCTCTATTCAGGATTTTCCTTCTTTTCACCGAAAGGCCACGCCCATCTTTCTTTTTTTCTTCATTAGAACTTTTACAACACAGACATGTAAAACTTTCTATATTGTCAGCCTTACAGTGAGGACATGGGCAGTTCATTGAACCTAAATTTTTGGTCCACTCACCCTCTTGAGACCGGACTTTCGTAATCAAGCTCTTTCACATACGGTTTTGTTGCTAGGTGAGTCTATCATATTGATGATGACACTATAGTCATAGCCATCTCTTCTATGTGTTCTCGGGTGACTTTTGGCCCTTTCTTGATGCACATATATCTCTAACTAGTATGGCTAACGTTGATGACAATACTGTTGCAGCTTGGTGTTGTCTGTCACTGACATCTAGTAGACATTGGCAGTGGCTTTTTTTCCTCATAAGCGCTTGCTGTAAACTTCTGTCAGGTACATTTCTCTGGAGGTCTTGGACGGATGCAGTTCTGCCATAGTTTGGCATTAGTGCTGTCTTTGTTGTTGCCTGGAAATTTTACTTCTAATCTCTCATCTTCATTGAGGTTGCAGTACAGAAACTAATGATGAATCAGGTCCATGTGGATGTCTTAAGACTTTGCTGTGAAGCTGGCATCTAGAAAGTATGTAAAAGTTATTTAAATTATGCAGGTGAACCTGAGGAGACACATCTTACGATTTTTATTCAGAAGAACCCAATGGTAAATGGATCTGGAAACACCTTGCTCCCCCCCCCCCCCCCCAGGTTTGGAACTACTTTTGGGGGGAAGGGCAGGGGATGAGGGTGGAGTTTGAAAAGTCCTTTGTTTTGAAGACATGATATCTCTAGTAATTGTGACCAGACTGTCAGAAGCATAGACAAAAGATCTTTTGGATTGAAAAATTTACTGAATGTTTAGCAAAAAAATATTTCTTTAATGTTGATTTTGTATATTACATATACGGAAACCCTTATTGAATTGGTCACCGAAATGACAACTTCACAGCATAAGATGAAAAAGGAAGAATAGTTAGGTTGAAATCATTTGTGGTAAACACACTGTTGGGACTCAGTGGTAGACATAGATGTGGTCAATAGAGCAGTTTTCTGGTATTGCTTTCAAACCCAATGTTATTACATGTATTAACTGAATTTGTCTGAAGGAGTGTTTAAAAATGTTCTCTATATTTCTTTCTTTCTCCTTCTTTCTCATACTTTGTCCCGGTGGGGGGGGGGTGAGGGGGGTGGGGTGTGTGTTGTGCTTGGTGGGAGTATTGTGCGGGGGGAGGGCGGGGGGGGGGGTTATTGTGCATGATCGAGAAAATGGGGAGAGAAATGTATCTTTTCTAAAACTCTGTAACGTGAAATATGATCCGAAATAGTGTGTAACCTACCGTGCAATGAAAGTACTGCAACAGTAAGAGGATCTGTTCAAGGAAATAAATGGTTCTGAAAGTACATGTAGTGTCTGTGGATCTGGAATGAAATAGGTGGACATGCTGCTGTTCTACTTACAGTAGCCTTTTCACGGAGCAGAGTTTTGCTAGTCTATCACTTAATGCCACATTTTGGCAAATGTTTGGCAGGGTTGGAAAGCCACGATCAGGGGGAGAGTGCCTTTAATTTATCATACGATCCAGGGCAATAAAGTCTGGTTGTTGTCACATCTGTATTCACATGTTTGTTTTAGATATTGGGTATTATTTCAGTTTTCCATGTAAAGCTACGCGTGTATTGATTTGCCACTTCAGATAACATCAACCGCAAATTCGTTTGCGAAGTTGGTCTTCTTTGTACTGTAAAGGGTCTGTTATGAGGTTTTAGGCACTGATTACATAAGTTTGGCTTCGCGAAAGGTCCTAGTTATAATGTAATTCAACCATTCCAGTGTAAGAAGACAGGAAGATTTTGAAAAGTTGTGCCCATTTTTTGGCCTTAGTATTCCAAGCATTTTTGTTCAGTGTGTGTTGATCTAGTTTTCCGCAGCCATATTACGTACTATTTCTAAATAACTTCATTAAATCGAGATGGCAGGAAAGATGGGATCAACAAACATCAAATAGACTACACTTTATCCGAGATCAACTTGGACAGTGGACTCATGCCTCTCAACAAAATCGGAGCAGGGATGTAAATGACATTTGAAAAAATTCTCTGAAAATGAAACGCCAGGATTGGCCTCTCCTGAGCAGAATTTGGTTAAATTGATAGGGATAAAGTGACTTTAAAAAGGAAGAAATAAACTAGAAAAGACTACACTGGACAAGTAATGAGTGGTACAAGAATAACTTTCAGAAGAAAAAAAAGACAACGTGGTAATGGCCATAAGGTACATACCTTACTTTGCTTGGTAAATGTGATGTTTCATTCCTCTACAAGTTTTGGTTGATTATAGTTCTTATTTCATTGTCAAGAGTCACATAAAAAATTCACTTCTAACTTTAGTGTGATGAGTGACCCTATCCTTGAGAGAGACTGGCTTGGGCACTGAAACTACCTCTAAATCTGCCCTAGATCTATTGTGTTCTTGCTCAATGTTGGGAGCATCACCATAAGGCATAGAGGGAGGTAGCCCCCAAGACCCACTATACCAAGACGGTGCAATTCAAGCACTTCCGTCCGCCGGGCCAGTAGTTTCTAAAAATAGTCCGGCGCGTACAATCGTAAACACAGGCATGCGGTTCGTACGTGTAAATCAAAATTAACACTTTGCAAGGCTGTTTGCCGTCTTGAAGTTTATGTCTATTATAGTAAATTGGACTTCAGACATTATACACCTTTGCACTCCTCATACAGTCCCAATATTTTTGTGTTTGGACTAATGCATGTGTGCTATGGAGATCATCAGCTGTGTGTTTGTGTTTGTGAAGAGGGAGGGGTGTAAAACTCTAATTGCTAATTCAATTTTCGGTATAAGGGCATCGTCTTTTTGTTTGTTTGAGGAAGCCGTAAAAGGTCATCGATCAAATTCTGATAAACTTTCTCAAAGCTAAGGAATCCCATACGTACAATCAATAATTATGTGAATGAACTTTTCCACTTGATCATCCCGAATTTCTTTTAAAGGAATTTAAGTGTTTTGTTGTTGTTTGTTTCTTTCTTTCTTTCTTTCCTTTTTCCTTATTAATCTTCAAGAAATAGAAATTAAATCAGAAATAATGCCCCAAAACAGAAAATTTCAGGAAAGAAAGCTGGAAAACTGAAGAAGCTGCAACATGAGTAACACTTTTTCAACGTTCATTATCATCAGAATACTGCGGCTGGATTTTGGTGCGTTTTTGTTGATTTTTTTAAATCGCCCATCTGGTCACTTTTCCTACTTCATTACCGCTTCTCTGCTACCCTGGTTATCTCTACACTTTTTCATATAATTAGATGTGAATTTCCCCTCTGGTCTGATGTATGTGAGGACTTCATTCAAAGTTTTGTGCTTTATACCCATTTATTTGCTTTAATCATTTAAATAATGGCCCATCTGGTCTCTTTTCCTACTTCATTCCTCTTGCTCTGCTACCCTGGTTATCCCTACGCTTTTTCATAAGATTAGAAGATGTGCCTGTACAGTTCCCCTTTGGTTTTATGTATGTAAGAACTTCATTAAAAGTTTTGCAGTTTATACTCATTTATTTGCTTTAATCATTAAATCAATTCCTTGAATAGATTATCTATTGTACAGTTCTTGGCAGTCTTGGTAGTCTATTAACCTCATCTCATCCAATGGGACATAAAGAAAATATCACTGTTTACTTCATGCCACCATTAAACCTTTGCTAACCGAGCCATGACTGGCCATACCATACGCGCTGGATCGATTGCACTGTCTTGGTATAGTGGGTCTTGGGTAGGCCTACAGCTGAACTAGATCTAGAACTAAATCGAGGCAGAGATTGACTACTGATATCTGCAGTACCAGAAATCTTACTGCATGCTGCCTGCATTGCAGTAGACTCTGGTTAGATCGAAAAATACGACAGTTTCGCTCGTGAGCTTTAGATCGGTTGGCATGGTCCTTTAAATAACGCACACCACCACTGCCGTACTTATCTCACACTTGCAATAACAGCACCAAGCAAACCCATCTTTGTCTATCTTACGGAAGTAATCTGAAAAATAATCGCCGTTGTCATCTTTCAACAACAAGCAATCCCATCTAAACTTGTTCCTACACTCTAGATCAATCGCATCAACTGCTGTATCTCGTTCAACAAACTTGGGAAATCTTCGTGAACACGCCATGATGTTGTTTACAACTAAAAAACAATGAGTTACTTCCCTTGCCTTGTATCTATTTTCCCACTTGGCTAGGCTATTTTCGTGGGTCAGAGAATTTTCCTCTGAAACCTCTGAGATTCTCGGACTAACGATAATGAAGGAAACTCATCCGTCAGAGAATTTTCCTCTGAAAATTCGTCGTACAGATAGCAAACCAATGTCGTGACAATAATATTAATGTAGTTGTGAAATTAACTGTTTTTATTCGTAGTTTTTAGGTTTCGATTTGTTACTGTTTGAAAAAATATATTATCAGTGAATAAAGAAAACAAAAACAACCTGAAATAACTAAAAAAAATAAGGATAGATTTAGTCCTAAATCTAGGAATTTAACCTCAAAATTCAACATGAAAAAATCTGAAATCAGAGAAAATCTGAAAGATTTACATCCCTGTCGGAGAGATGAAATTGTAATTATTAGCCTCTGTCGGAGTCATACCCACCTCTCACACAGTTTTTTGCTTGGGGGGGGGGGGGATGGGAGGAGATCCCTCCGAATGTGTGGCGTCCATCTGCCAACTAACAATATAACACATTTTAACTGAATGTGTAGACTTCGTGCATATCCGAAGAGGACACTGTGCCTGCGGTTCCATTAAAGAAATATTCTCCGACGTGGGCCCGCAGTGGATACTCTCGTTTCTAAAAGAGGTCAAACTCTACAAGCTGATTTAACAGATTTTTATCATATTTACTAACTTCGTAAACATACTTTTTAGCAGGGGCCATTTCCCGTAAAATTGTTAGTATGGGCTTTTTCCCGGTAAATTCTTAACTTCACTTTTATCTGATCCTATCCATACACACCTGAGAGCTGAAAGTTAGTTCAAAGAGAGAGAACCAAAAAAGCCGTGAAAGGTGCAAAGTGGCCGTTATCATGCCGACCCTCCGTTAAACTCAAACGTAGCATTTAGGGTATACATGTACCGGTAGTGTCCGTTCGGGGTTTTCCCATTTTTTTTACTGAAAGGGCCATTTATTTCTCTTTCTTTCTTTCCTTTTTGTGTTTTTCACCCCCCCCCCCCGCCCTTTTCTATCGTTTTTCATTCTGTGACGCCTGCAGGACATAATATTTATTATATCGTGACGGGAAGCGCAGGGGTCCAAAAATGAAGACACTGTCACACAATAATACATTGGTGTTCATAAAACTTGCAATATTCACAGCCTGACACCGAGGACGTGGGCAATTCATTATTCATTAAACCACTAGTGTGATCCTGTCTTAAGACTTTGCTGTGAAGTTGGCATTCCCTCCCCCAATCACCCCCCCCCCCCCTCGCGCTTTCCCTAGACAGAAAATGTGAAAACTACTTAAATTCAAAAGGTCAACTAGAGAAATCATGTCTTATGAGTTTCCTTCATATTAATCCAGTGGTGAATACGCCTATGGGAACCGCTAAAACATATTAAAAAGAAAAAATGTCGTTTGGTAAAGGGTTTTGGACTAGTTCGATCATACTTTGATCACATTGGTCTTTTGTATAATGTAAATAAACCCAATTTATTAAGGTTGATAGATAAAGATTTTGAATGATTTCATGCATTGAAACCGGTAGATTAGTGTCAGGTACTTGTCTGATGGTCTTTGGAATTTCCAGAAGAAACAAATGATTCTCTTTTTTTCTTTCCTTCTTTCTTGTGGGTGGTTGGTGGGCACCTCTGGTAGTGTCTCCTTCTGTTCTATCTTACTGCTGTATTGTGTCTGTTGTCTTGTTGCTTCATGGTACAATGAAATCCTTATCACGTTGACAGCTGTCTCCACGCTCATTATTTCTTTCTTTATTTATTTCCTTCCTTTCTTCTTACAGGTGTAAGTTTGCTGATTTTCATCAGTTTTCAGTTTTCATCTAATGTTTTGGCCGCAGTTTTCCAAGGGTCTTTGTTCCAGTGTATGTTGATCTGCTTTACTGCAGCCTTGTTACACATTAGTTATGTGTATAGAAAGTGTTCCTTTCGATATTTTCCTATTTTATACCAGCATGCCACCTATTTTCTGTTCCTTCCTCCCTCCATTTCTTTCTTCTTTCCTTCTGACCTTTCTTTCTTGCTTTCCGTTCTTCCTTCCTTCTTCCCTTCCACCCCCCCCCCCATTCCTTCTTTCCTTCCACCCCTCCGTCCTTCTTTCCTTCAGGAATGTAAGTTTGTCCACTTTCATCGTTTTTCGTACTTTTTGGCCGTCCGGCCACTTTAGTAAGTTATTCCAAATATCATTTCTCCGGTGTATGTAGATCCAGTTGACTGCAGCTGTATGATGCAAGAATCGCCTTACCGATAGTTCTCTATTCAGGATTTTCCTTCTTTTCACCGAAAGGCCACGCCCATCTTTCTTTTTTTCTTCATTAAAACTTTTTACAACACAGACATGTAAAACTTTCTATATTGTCAGCCGTACAGTGAGGACATGGGCGGTTCACCGAAATTAAATTTCTGGTCCAATCACTGTCTCTTGAGACCGGACTTTCGTAATCAACCTCTTTCATATACTGTTTTGTTGCTGGTGATTGTATCATATTGATGATGACAAATGGTCATAGTCATCTCTTCTGTGTGTCCTCGGGTGACTTTTGGCCCTTTTTGAATGCACATATATCTCTAACAAGTATGGCCAACGTTGATGTCAATGCTGTTGCAGCCTTGTGTTGTCTGTCACTGACATCTAGCAGACATTGGCAATGGTTTTTTCCTCATAAGCGCTTGCTGTAAACTTCTGTCAGCTACATTTTGCTGGAGGTCTTGGGCGGATGCAATTCTGCCACAGGTTGGCATTAGTGCTGTCTCGGTTGTTGCCTGGAAATTTTACTTCTTATCCTGGAGGTTGCAGTATAGAAAATAATGGTGAATCAGACCCATGTGGATGTCTTAAGTTTTTGGTATGAAACTGGCATCTGGAAAGTGTGTAAAAGTTATTTAAATTATGCGGGTAAACTTGAGGAGTCATGTCTTATGATTTTTATTCAGAAGAAGCCAGTGATAAATGGGTCTGTGGGCACCGCTTTGTAATTTAAACACAATGAAAATTAGTCCAGACTCCGAAATTATATGCATATCCAGTGCTCCATCCTTGTTTCAGTATTGCCCAGTCACAAGATTTGAATGTTCCAATAAAGGGCTTGGACAGTTTTATCATGCAGGGAACATTCAGGGAGGTTGACCTCGTGTCTGCTGAGAGACAGGAAATAAATGCATGAAGAATGCATGCCCTTTATCTGCACGACTAACACTAATTGCGTGAATGCATGCAGCATGCTCAGATGTTACTCACATGTCATGGCAATTTGCTTTCATGGAACTTTCAAATTTTATGATTGGTATAATACATGTACTGGAATATGACAGAGAGTCTCATTTCAGTTCAACGTAAATATGGGATGATTTGTGGTAAATTGGGATTTGGGGGAGGGGGGGGGGGGTTATTTGTCTAAGTTTTTGTCACTCTTATTATTCACCTTCACCTTTCATCTTTCACCTAGGCGTTGTCCAACCACTGCAGCATGTAGCCCTCCGGCAAAGCTTTCCTTTCTCTTCTGTCTGTTGTTTCCCTCATCCACGTTGTTCCTCCTCTCTTTGTAATGTCGTCCTTCCATCTTCTTCCTGGCCGTCCTCTTGTTCTTGTTTCTGTCCTTGGCTGACATTCAGTGCAGCGTCTTGACCACCTATTGTCCTTCATCCTCCTCACGTGTCCGCCAAATTCCACTTTTGTTGTTACATGAATTCCACTACACCTTTTAGTTTTGTTGGTTTGCGTATGTCAGGGTGGGGGATTCTATCTTTCAGTCTGATGTTAAGCATTTTTCTTTTAATTGCCCTCTGGGTAGTTCTTAGTTTATTCGTGAGCAGTTTTGTGATGCGCAATGTTGGCCAACCATCCTAACAAGAATCCATTGATTGAATATTTGCTTCTTGAGGGACATTGGCAGTTTGGAATCCAGGAATATCTTTGTTTTTTCCAAAGCAACTCCATGCTACTCTTGCTCTGGTGTTTAATTCAGTTTGTTTCTTGTGTTCTATATTCACGGTCTGGCCTAGGTATTTATACTCTATGACTTTTTCGATGACTTTGTTTTCATTCATTACCTTTTCCTCTGTCTCGGAGTTTCTCTTGTATTTAATTTTGTCCTTGTGCATTTTCAGGCCGACCTTCTTGCACTGTTTGTTTAGTATGTTGAGATTGATTTCCATTTGGTGTACTTCTTCAGCCATTCTGTGCAGAGTACAATATCGCCTGCAAATCTCAAGTCTGGCAGATCTTCAACATCAATATTTATGCCATTTTCTAGATGTAACTGTTTAAATATTTCTTCGATTGTTGCTGTAAATCATTTTGGAGATATGGGGTTTCCCTATCTCACTCCTCTTTCTATGGCAAACTTTTCAGATACAGTACATGATTATCGATGTGCATTCTGGCATAGGCTTCTTTATATATTGTTTGCATTATTTTTATATAGACTTCGTTAGTATTGATCTTTCTGAGGGCTTCGAAGATTGCATAGTTTTCAAAGGAATGGACGGTCTTTTCGTAGACGATATAGCCAACATAGAATGGTAAATTATATTCTTTACTTTTTTCTATAATTTAGTTAAAAGCCTGTAGGTGGTCTGTTGTTCAGTAAATTTCTCTGAAGCCAGCTTATTCTCTGTTAACTTAACTATTATTAATATTTTGGTAAATTTGGAAACACCTTGCTCCCCCCCCTAGGTTTGGAGCTCCTTTTGAGAGGAAGGGCAGGGGGTGAGGGTGGAGTTTGAAAAGTCTTTTGTATTGAAGATATGATATCTCTAGTAACTGTGATCAGACTATCAAAAACTGAGATAAAACATCTTTTAGTGACTGTTTGGCAAAAAAATATTTGCTTAAAGTGGATTTTGTACATTACAAATACTGAAACCCTTAATGAATTGGTCACTGAAATGACAACTTCACAGCATAAGATGAAAGAGGAAGAATTGTTAAGTTAAAATCAATTGTGGTGAACAGGCTGTTGAGACTCAGTGACACGTTTTCGTTAAGCTTAGAATAATCATCACGAGACATATATAATAATAATAATAATACATTACATTTGTATGGCACATTTCCATTAAAAATGCTCAATCCGCCTTACATGACCCAATTTCACTCTTTCGCCCTTCCTCTCTCTCTCTCTCTATCTCTCTCTCTCTCTCTCTCACTCTCTGACTCTCTCCCCGACTCTGTCATTCATGACGAACTCTCTCTTTTTCCACCACCTATGGGAAACACTATCAGATTAGATGATGTTTTAGTTTACGTTTAAAAATCTCCAAATTAGATGATTCGCGAACAGCTTTTGGAGTCCCTTACAACTGGGCCGAAATGTGTAAATGAACGTTCACCAAATGATTTATAGTTTTTAGCTGGAATACACAAAATTGTTTTATCATTAGAAGATCTTAAGGCTCTTGGTGGGCAGTAGAGCTGTAGACAATTTGTTAAATAGCTGGACGCACTCTGGTTTAAACATTTGTAACATATGACAGCAGTTTTATACTCAATTTTTTGCATAATTGGAAGCCAATGCAGCTCTTTCAATATAGGGGTGACATATTATTTGCGCCTACTCTGCTTGATTATTGCTTTAGCCGCGGTGTTCTGGATTACCTGGATGGCATTGATCTTATCAGCTGTCAGACCTGCAAGAATGGAATTGCAATAGTCCAGTCTTGACAGAACGAGGCTTGTTATCATTGCCTTTGTTATATCATTGGGTAGAAATGGTTAATTTGAGAGGTCATAGACATATCATAGTCAAGAAAAATGGCTAAATTTTTCAGTTTCAAGGATAACTGAATATTTTGGCCATTTATTGTAATTTGAACAGTTTCGGGTTGTCTCAAAATTCGTGGATTACAGCATAGCATGACTTCGGTTTTGTCTTGTTCAATTTGTTTACTATCCATCCACATTTTTACCTCCGCCAAACATGCGTTTGTTGTCTCTGTTATGATAAATAATTGACCAAAACTGGCAATTTTGTAAATTTGGCAATCATCAGCTAGAAGTGATAGCGCATATTATCATACTTTTTCAATACTTCAGCAAGAGGCTGTGTATACAATGTAAAAAGTACCAGACCGAGGACGGAGCCCTCCGGCACCCCACACAGGAAATTTACAGCATCTGAGCATTCACTTCCAATTTTAACATATTGACGCCTATTTCGCAAATATGACTCAAACCATTGCGGTGCAACACCCCGAATTCCAGAAGTGACCCCCAGCCTTTCAATCAAAATGTTGTGGTCTATTGTGCCAAATGCCGCAGAAAGATCTAGAAGTTTAAGAAGGCAAATGTTCTTTTCATCAATACCGTCCAAAATGTCGGAAACTACCTTCAGTATAGCTGTTTCTGTATTATGATTGGCCTTGTAGGCTGTCTGGCATTCTTCATTCAAACCGTTAACATTTTCATGGCATAAAAGCCTTTTTAGTACAAGTTTTTCGAGAATTCTAGACAACAATGACACTGGTCTAAAATGCTTTAGTTCATTTTCGTTCAGTCCAGCCTTTTTCAAAAGAGGTCCGACGGACGCAATTTTGAAACATTCAGGGACGTTACCTGTGAGGAGTGAGTCATTCACAATGATGGTAACAAAAGGGAGAAGATGATCAAGACACAGTTTTGAAAGATTAGTTGGAATGGCATCTAAATCACATGATTTACGAGGGCTATGCATAATAATGTCTCTTATTTCGGCGTCAGTAGCTGGTGTAAAACAGTCCAAATAGGTGCCTGTAAAAAATTAATGACAAAATACTGCTGGTGTTATGACAGTAGAGTCCAGATTGTCTCTAATTGCAATAATTTTATCATTTAAGTATTGTAAAAACTCGTCACAATAGTTCTTTGTCCTCTCCTGTAGACAGCATGGTCTCTGTACGCTTACTAAATACCCCGTTTACAGTAGCGTAAAGTTCTTTACAAGTTTTGGTGTTTTTGAATTTTTCGAGATAGAATTCTTGTTTGGTGTTCCTAACAAGTGTGTTAACATGGATGCGTTGTTTATTGCAGATCTGCTTGTGGATTTCGGGTCCCGTTTTTCTCCATTTACGTTCCAATCGTCGTCACTGCTGTTTTGCTCTTTTCGTGTCTAATGTGAACCACTTAGCATCTGTCCGCTTGGATATTATTCTTTTTCTTAGTGTCGCGTGTTTGTATGTGTCCATGAGCTCACGATTCAACGTGTCTATATTAAAGGGATGTTCATCAATAAGCTGCTGACGAATATCTGACTTGAATTTTATTTGGTCTATGTCTTTCAGTTGTCTTGATTCTATCACTCTTTTCTTGGGCTTGGATTTCGACAAATCAGTATCAATTACGATGACCGAGTGATCTGAGATGAGTTTGTCTATCACTGCGGTGTTTTTTACACAAGCGGTTGGGCTTGACGTAATAACCCAATCGAGGATGTGGTTACACCTGTGTGTGGGTGTTTGTATTAGCTGTTGTGTGACATTGTTAGCCAGCATAGACTTGATGTTCCTAACGACAGGGGTGTCAATGTCGAAGTGAAAATTAAAATCACCAGTTATAACAAAATCTGCATTTTTCATCTTTATGCTACAAAGCATGTCTTGTGGTTCATTAATAAAGTCTGAAGGTCTTGACTTGTTGATCTTGCTTGGGTGGGGGGGGGGGGGGGGGAGGTAGATGCAAATGGTGACCAGAGTGGACGAACCGAGCTGCAGAGATAGAGATGCAGGTTCGAATGATGTATATTTTAGCTTGGTCACAGCAACAGATCGTGTACCACCTTTGCGTTCAAGGCGTGGGATAGACTTCGTGTTATAACCTGGCGGGGTGATCGCAGAAAGTATAGTCTCGTCGCCCGTGTCTTCAGTGACAGGTCTCAGTGACACAGGGGATGTCAACGTTTTGTTCTTCACTTAAATCAGGAATGCTATCAGTTTTGTTTCTGCATGATTGCGCATTTAAACATCCCATTCTAAAATATGAAACTTTCTTTATACACATTGCGGCAGTCAAGGTAAACAAGATTGTTTTTGTTGACAGACCTGGGTCTAGATCTATTTATAGTAGCGTTGTCACGATGGTGCAGACACACGTCGATAAGTCTTTGTTTTTGTCTGCCTCGTCTTACTTTCCTAAGGGTTTTCTTGTGTGCTGTAGCACGGGCACCGTCCTGTTTAAGAATGTTCAGTTCAGCACACAGCTGTTTAATGTCTAAATCAAGTGGAGTACAGCAGGCACCTCTGGCAGTTAGTTGGTCCTTGGTGTACACGATCTTGGTTACACAGCTGGTGCTGGTGGTATGCGCACTGAGCCTATTGTTTATAGTTTATAAAAATGTCAGCCTGACCCATTTGAACAATGTTAGGTTGTTCTAATTTCATTCACTCTCTCTTACGCCTTAAAATCCATTATTTTATCGTCTGCTAATGCTTTGTTAAGCATCTGCTGTTGTCTTAAATGCGTGCAGGATAATGCTCTTTCGTCCTTTTAAATAGTTTTTCTCAAATGACATTGAAAGTATAACATAGATAAAAGATCTTGGCTTTTTTCAGTATTTAAATTTACTTATGCACATTTTTGAAATTAAAATAAGATGATTCATCTTGTCTAGCATTGTTTGGTCTATATCTTGTTCCTTCTTTGTTATACCTAGCAAGATGTCTGTTATTTTCAGTTCTATCTTTCTTCCTATCCATGCATTAATTGATAACAAGATCAAACATGGTTGAAAACTTCTTTTCTTTATGACGTGAAATGAAAAACTAAATTAGCACAAAAAGATGTTCACAAGACGCAAGGAACGTTCAATGGAGAAGGCCTGTAAAAGTAATGTATGGACTGTAACTCAGTTCAGCCAAATTGTGGAGACTTGTCATTCTTAGGGGACAATTTGGGAACGAGGATAACGCTCTTTTTTTTGTTTCTTTAATATCTGTGGTTTGGAAAGAGAAAATGGTCTGATCAGGAGGAGCTGGGAACTGCATTGCAACTGGAAATGGCGGATGGTTCTCTTGCGTAATTGGGAGGAGTTAGACGATACCAATCTAATTGCCCCCTTTATTATGTAATTCGCTGAACTTTGAATTGGCAGCTTTTTTCAAACCCTGGATAAATGATGTGTTTGTTTAGGTACCCCGGCACGTTGGACGGTGTGTCTACCAGCGGCAATGATGGTCTGTTAGGAAATTATCAGTGGAACGTTTAATGTTCGATGGTCAGTGATTTGTTGTCTGTAGGAAAGACTAGGACTTATAGAGGAAAGACCATTAATCTCTGCAAGGACATTTGCATTACCTTCTCTTGCAGATTGTTTTTATGTATTCCGACAGGCCTTTTGCAACGGATGACTTGGCGCCTTGAGGGATTCAGAGGATTGGGTGTCTGTGCGACATAGACTGGGGATAATTGATAAACTCCGTTTCAGATAAGGCTGATGATGATCTGTCACATTTTTCTGTCTTGAATGAGTCCTGGAATGACTCTTGACAAATCCAACTGTTTTCTAGTTCACTTGCTTATTAAGAGTTTCGTCGTTAAAAAAGAATAGAAAATTCAGGAGCGTTGGGGATGCATCCCGTCAATAACTCCATCGCTTTGGCAGCCGCAAGCAAGCTGGAGAAGGAACGACAAGAACTTTTTGAAGGCTAATAAGAATCTCCATAGAGGGGGGCGAGAGTGAATGCTAGTGAGACTGCAGCCATAAAAAAAAAGATAAATACGCGAAAGTGCCCGTCTCGTTTACATGGAGAGTTGGGAGAGCAGCAATAGGCGTGAAGTCCGGGGGATTGACAGCTGACGGAATACCACTTGGTCTCCCTAAAAGCACGCTTGCAGTTATCAGGATAGATTAAAAGAGGGTCATTAGGAGTGCGATCCATCTGACAGTTATAAAAAAAAACAAAAAAACTTAACATGTACCTTTGTGAAGAAAGCAAATATTCATAATTATGAAGCTCAGAAACGTTGATAAAATGTATCATTTGGCGGTAGAATCTAATATGCAAATAACTCCAAAATTAAGATAGTATAATACCCCGGTACCATTTAAATGTGGAGTGTGTTATACAAGGAATCTATCTAGCAGTTTCGGAGCCGGCACAGGGAGTCAAGGCGAGCGGGGCCCATCCGAGTGGAATGTCTCCAGGCCGGGATTTGTGATGTCGGGGAATGCATATCTGTCTGTGTACATATATAATAATATTTATCTTTTTGCTGACTGTCGTCTTTTAGTCAAGTGTTTGCGGTTTTCCAGACTAAGAATATTTTGTGTAGTATACGATATGTTGTTTGTGCTGTAGGCCCTGGAGCTCTTGTAATGTTTGTCTCTCGGCAACATTTGCTGTGCAGTCGTGTATGCAGTGTTCCCAGATTGGGCTAGAAACCGCGGAATTGGGCTAGTTTTTTTCGTGATTTGCGGGAATTTTTTTTCCGTGTGCGGTTCGCTGGTTTTGGAAGAGCCGTCAAGGTGAACAGAAATTTACAATTTTGATTCAAAAAATCATTAAATAATTTTTGGGGTTACAGTTTCTGTGCACAGAGCGTGTATGACGTGTGCTGTTGTCATGGGTTTAACGCAGTGTCTGCACGTGTACTGTCCTTTGATTCTGTTCTTTGCTAGCCTCAGACGGTTCAAGTTGAGGTTATTGCATGGCCCGAACTCAAAACTAAATGCTTCCCAAGTGGTGTAAATGTATTGTATGGTGTGGTGCGTTGGCTTTTAAGAACAATATAAGGCAAATCCTTCTGTAAGGTACACAGTTAATTTTATTTAATGCTACACATATAAGTTTTTATATAAATAGGATGACTAATGTCACTGCATAGATGCATTGTATACAGGGAAACAATTTCACAAAAGTCATAGTGGAACACTGTACAGATATGCCTTGCACAGTTACTACGCCGTCTGGCCGAACTCCCAAACATCCCGCATTGTTAAACAAAAAGAAAGACTATGTACTCGCTGTCTCACGTTGTAGAGTACAACGACCCTAGGACAGGTGGAATGGAGACAGTAGACAAGGTTAACTGTCAAGAGGGTACTGACCACGGCCAGCACATGGGGAATACGAGTGTCACGGTGTGTGTGGTCTTCAAGAGGTGAGACCGACACAACGTTTTGTGTGTTGTTGTATTCACCCGGTACATGTGCATGTGAGACCGACACAACGTTTTGTGTGTTGTTGTATTCACCCGGTACATGTGCATGTGAGACCGACACAACGTTTTGTGTATTGTTGTATTCAACCAGTACATGTGCATGTGAGACCGACAACGCGTGTTGTGTGTTGTTGTATTCAACCAGTACATGTGCATGTGAGACCGACACAACGTGTTGTGTGTTGTTGTATTCACCCAGTACATGTGCATGTGAGACCGACACAACGTGTTGTGTGTTGTTGTATTCACCCAGTACATGTGCATGTGAGACCGACACAACGTGTTGTGTGTTGTTGTATTCATCCAGTACATGTGCATGTGAGACCGACACAACGTGTTGTGTGTTGTTGTATTCACCCAGTACATGTGCATGTGAGACCGACACAACGTGTTGTGTGTTGTTGTATTCACCCAGTACATGTGCATGTGAGACCGACACAACGTGTTGTGTGTTGTTGTATTCACCCAGTACATGTGCATGTGAGACCGACACAACGTGTTGTGTGTTGTTGTATTCATCCAGTACATGTGCATGTGAGACCGACACAACGTGTTGTGTGTTGTTGTATTCACCCAGTACATGTGCATGTGAGACCGACACAACGTGTTGTGTGTTGTTGTATTCACCCAGTACATGCGCATGTGAGACCGACACAACGTGTTGTGTGTTGTTGTATTCACCCAGTACATGCGCCTCCCTTTCTTGTTTTCTAAGGCTGGTTTCTGTGACTTTCTTTCTTTCTTTCTTTCTTTGGTGGGTGATTGGTGGTCGCTCCTGGTGGGATCTTTTTCTGTCCTAACATTGTGCTATATTTTTTCTATTGTCTTGCTTCAGAAACTCTGTTGTCCAATTCTTTTGTTGTGTATTATTATGGTACAATTCTTTTGCTGCATATTGTACAATTCTTTTGCTGCATATTGTACAATTCTTTTGCTGCATATTGTACAATTCGTTTGCTGCATATTGTACAATTCGTTTGCTGCATATTGTACAATTCTTTTGCTGCATATTGTACAATTCTTTTGCTGCATATTGTACAATTCTTTAGCTGCATTTGGTACAACTTGTTTTTTGCACATTGTACAATTATTTTGTTTATGGTAAATTTCTTTTGCAACTTTGAAGGTAAAATGTTTTCCGTGGGATATTTGAGGGCTGAATTTCGTGTTATTTCAGGTAAACTAAAGTGTCAGTATAGATAGAGAGAAGCACCACCTATGGAGTCACACCTTTAGCATAATTTAAACATTTTACCTTTTAGGCCACAGCTGATTTTTAAGGAGAAACAAATGCATTTTGAAAATAGTGACAAAACAACAAAAAAAAAAAGGTAATAAAACTTATGAGCTAGAACTATAAAGAAATATTGGAGATGTGTGTACTTTCAGTCTGAGCAAAGTATTGATATTTCGAGAAAAATTTACTGTAATTTAAGATGCATAAGGAAAGGTTGAAGATTTGGTAGGGGAAAGTGTGAGAAAAAAAAATGGAAAGCTTTTTAATATATAGGGGGGGGGGGGCGTTAAATCTTGAGTTATGGATTCATTGTCTTTAAACAAACTCTGACCAGGCTTAAATGGATGATTTACAGGACAGAGCAGAAAAAGGGTTGAGTCGAAGTGAAATCTGGGCTTAAAAATGAGAGGTTTCTGGTGAAAAAAGAGGCTACACTCAATATTTAGAGCAGTATTATAATGGCATTGTAGCTAGGAGCTTGGGGTTTACTGAGAGAATTTATCCTTACTGTGGTTAATTAGACATGTAAGCTTGTGGCTCCGGGTAAATGCACAACAGCATTGTTGCCAATCTATACATGCAGATTGCAAGTTCAATCAATATTTAGCCTAAATGCCCCATAAGTAGCAAATCAATAACTGTTGCAAATGATAAAAAAAATTAGTATTTAAATGTATATACTTGCAAATGGCTGCCTTAGGAAAATTATGTTAAGAGTGAGAATATGCCTTAAGACACTGTTTTTTTTCTTGGGTGTATTGGGGTTGGGGGGCGGGGGGGGGGGGGCAGTGGTAGATCTGCCATGAAACCAATGAAGTCAGGGCCCCTTATCCCGGAATGCCTCTGTAGGAACTTTTTTAAATTGATGAGTGAATTTTTCAACAATGTCGATGAAGTTTTTTAAAAGATGTTCCAAATACGATATCGATAGTGATTGAATGGACGGTTTGCAGTTTTCCATCTCAAAATATCCGTAATCGAGTTTTTGTTTTTTCATTATTACTCGATAGTACTGAAAATAAGCTTTAGGCTACAATGATACCAAAGAAAATGTACTTACAAGCTTACAGACCGTAGCTGTAACACCGTTGCCAAGACCCAAACATTGTCAAATCTGCATTTTTTCCTCGCTTTGACGATAATTTATCATAGAGGATTGGCCACTTCAAACGCATTGTTCAGTGTGGTCTCCATTTATTTTTCAGCATTCTAACATTGATAGATCGATTCCTCACTTTGAAAAACGGTAATTGACATCGGAAACCCAAAATTGATATTTCAATGATATTTCATTGATAGCTCAGGCTTCTTAGAACGTCCCCTTAAGCAACTCCCAGTAATGGCCTTCTTCCACTCTGGTAGAGAATCAATCAGTGCTTTTTTTCGGCGCATTAACGATGGGTGGTGTGATTTCCTTCCTCCAGTTTTTTCCTTTTCTTTTGTTTTTGGTAAGTTTTCGACTATATCTTTGTTAGTATGTAGTGTTAAAGATGTGCAGGCCAAGGTGTCCTTATAAGTTTGGTCCCTAATGTAAGTTAAATGAAAAACAAAAAATGTGGTGATCTGTCATGGACAACCCCATTGAAAAGATAAAGCGGTTACCCAGACTTCGTTGCTTGTGGGAAGGGTTTCACTGTATGACCCATTTTCAAGGACTGCACCCCACCAACCCGTTTTTCCACCATGTAAGCCCCGAGGGGCAAACAAGGCCCCCTGGACCTTATTGGAGGTTGTTCTCTCGTTGCTAATTATGAAAGGGACCCATAACAGTTCAAGCTCCAGGGTCCCAAAAATGTGGATTTGCCACGAAGGATGGATTGTAATCAGATTTATTCATCGGGTTTTGACGTGTTCCTATTTTGCTGCCTGTCAGAAGTGTAATAGTAAGTATGTAATTCGTAACATTTGTGGTCAAATTCTTGAAAAATTATGTTAAAAATTAATTGTCATAACAGGGTTAAAAATTGCCCAAGAAGAGTATTTAAATGTCTAAGCAAAAAATAAATAAATCTGACACTAAATAAGTGCTAAAATTACCAGAAAAAGCATATGAAGATTGTCATAAAAAGAATATTCGAATTGCTATATTGATTGCATTTGCCTGAAGAAGAAGAATATTTCCATACTATGCATGTTAAAATTGCCATCAGATTGTTAGACCTGCCATAAGAAGAATCTTGAATTGCCATAAAGAGAATGTTAAAATGCCACCAGAAGGTTAAAATTGCCATAGGAAGGTTAAAACTGCCATCAGAAGAACTCTAAAATTTGCCATTAAAGGCAAGTTAAAATTATTGCATGGTAAGTATGGAGATTATTGAATTTAGGTAGGGATAAATTTTATTTATTTTTGCCTGGGCAGCGGCCATAAGAAGAATCTTGAATTGCCATAAAGAAAATGTTAAAATGCCACCAGAAGGTTAAAATTTCCATCAGATTGTTAAACCTGCCATAAGAAGAATCTTGAATTGCCATAAAGAGAATGTTAAAAGGCCATCAGAAGAACTCGAAAATTGCTTTTAAAGAGAAGTTAAAATTATTTATAGGTAAGTATGGACATTATTCAAGTTAGGTAGGGATAAATTAGTCAACATTATTGCAAGGTAAGTGTGGAGATTATTCAAGTTAGGCAGGGATAAATTTTGTTTAATTTATTTCTATATTAGTTATCACGAAACAGGGAAAACGGTCATAAGAAGAATCTTGAATTGCCATTCATAAAGAGAATGTTAAAATGCCACCAGAAGAACACTAAAATTTCCATTAAAGGGAAGTTAAAATTATTGCAAGGTAAGTATGGAGATTATTCAAGTTAAGTATAGGTATAAATTAGTTAAAATTATTGCAAGATAAATATGGAGATTATTCAAGTTAGGCAAGAATAAATTTCATTTAATTTTGCCTGGGAGAATAAATTTCTGAAATATCCATTGGCCGAAAGCAACATTCTTTTCCTTCAGTTCAAACACAGAAAAGGTGAAGGCTATATTCATTGTGATTCAGGGGTCATTATCATACTTCATTTTATAATCATCCTTATTTTCATGAAAAATACTGAAATCACAATAATTTTCAATCAATTTTAGGCCAATGTTGGAACCTTTCACATGGAAAATAATTCTCGTAGAGGAAATTTGAACAGAATTTACAATGAATGAAAACTACAGCAACCGTCCTTATCTATTAAGTATTATTTATGCACACAATTTTGTCACAGCCTGTGATGTTGCAGTTTTGTAATATATTTGCAGTTTTGTAATTGTAATGTATTCCAGTATTATTGCCATGTCCTTATGGATTGTCACATTGTCAATGAGATTGTTATTATAAATGTAACATAAACTTTGAGGGCAAGAGGTATTGTTAAATGTTCACTGTTCCATTTCAACATTAATTTTATACAGTATATTTGGATTGGGTTTAACAGGATAGAGGATGTGTTACTGATAATTGAAAAGGTTTACATAATGGCTATTGGAACCTGTATGATATTAGAAAAAAAAAAAGTAACTGTATGGCTGTTTCACAGATTTTGTCCATGGGATTTTTTTGTGCAAGAATTAATTTTTTGCTTTGCCTTTTGTTTCATGTAGAAATGGGAATGCGTTTCAGGGTTTACATGCATGATTTTGCTTGTTTCTTTCTTCCTTTCTTTTTGCTTTTCTTTCAAAATTTTGATGTTTATTTTCTGTCTTTCTTTCAAAATCTTAATGTAAATTTTCTTTTTCTTTTGAAATGTTCGTGTTTGTTTTCTTTCTTTGCTTGTTTTTATTTTCTGTCCTTCTTCCCTCTTTCTTTTGCTCTTCTTTCTTTCTCTCTTTTTGTCTTTCTTTCAAAATTTTGATGTGTATTTTCTTTCTTTCTTTCAAAATTTTGATGTGTATTTTCTTTTCCTTTTGAAATGTTCATGCTTGTTTTCTGTCTTTGCTTCTTTTTTTCTTTTCTGTCTTTCTTCCCTCTTTCTTTCATTCTTTCTTTCCTTTTCTTTTTTCTTTCAAAATTTTGATGTGTATTTTCTTTCTTTCAATATGTTCATGTGTATTTTCTTTAAATTTTAAAATGTTCATGCTTGTTTTCTTTCTTTGCTCCTTTCTTTCTTTTCTGTCTTTCTTCATTCTTTCTTTCTTTTTTCTGTCTTCTTTCTTTCTTTCTTTCTGTTTTTCTTTCGGTCGGAGCTAATGCTCAGCTTATTTACTTTGCTTTACTTTGGAATAATGTGTCATTTGTATTATTGTATGGTTTAGAATGTGTTTTAGTTGATAATCATTTGTAATATATGTATATGTCAGCATGAAACCCAAATCTCTTCTGTTGCTATGCAGTGAAATTTTGGATTTTTTCTTTCCTTGAGGGTCCATGAATACAAATTTTGGGGTTTATTTGAAACTGCAGAAAAATTAATAGAATGGTTTTCATATACATGTACATTTTGCCACTTCAGTTCTTTTTTGTTCCAGCTCCACATTTTTTGCACGACTGAGAATTCGAATGTTTGTGGCTTTATTGTTATGATAAGGAGGTAGAATAAAATCGGAACTGTGAAACAGGTTGATAAGTGCCACAACGCATTTTAGACAAGTGTCAAAATGTGCATTTGTAATATACCCTTTCTACATACTAAAAGATCTCCAGTTTTTCAGAAAATGGAGTTAGAACAAAAAAGAACTACGGTTGCGATTTGTGAAAGGTTCTGCATTTTTTAAAAATTTATGCTAGATAATCATATCAGGTGTCATACGATTTGTTTCAAGTGATAAGCTTTTTCTATACATGTATGTTAAATTATACGAACCTGTCAGTATGAAACCTAAATCTCTTCTGTTGCAGTGCAGTGAAATTTAGATTTTTTTTGTTTGTTATTCCCTTCACTGTCAGGAGAAAAAACTTTGGGGTTCATATGAAGCAGGTGAAAAATTGTGATAGTAGTTCGCATTGTATTCATGTATGACTTTAACTTTTGAACTTAACTTATTATGTGCAGCATAAAGGTGTGTGTGAAAGATTCATCTAATGAGATATCACTGCTGCCCCTTTGTGGATAAGAGAGAGAGAGAAAGAAATAAATTGTGTGTGTGTGTGGGGGGGGAGGGGTGTGAGCGGAGGGTGGAAAAAAAAGGGGGGGGGGAATATATGAATAGATGAGTGTAAATGTAAATTTGGGGGGGGGGGTGGAATATATGAATAGATGAGTGTAAATGTAAATTGGGGGGGGGGGGGTGGGGGGGAATATATGAATAGATGAGTGTAAATGTAAATTTGGGGGGGGGGGGGGTGGAATATATGAATAGATGAGTGTAAATGTAAAAAAAAATTTGGGGGGGGGGGGGGGGGTATTGTTTTTGCTGTTCTTTAAAATAGAAATTTATTTTGCCTTTAATTAAATGACTTGTGAACATGAAATTCAAATATTTTTTTCTGCTACTGTGGAATGAAATGTGAAGGGGGAAAACATTTTTTTACTTTTCAGTATCAGAAATAGTGTTTGGAGATCTTGCCAACAGGTCATTTAAAAATTCACCATGTTATTCAGTGTTAAAATTAGGAATAGATTTTTGTAATAAGCATGTAGTGTATGTAAGTATTGTATGTAAAGTATGTAAGTATGTGAGTATTATTGTATTGTATGTGAGTATTGTGTTGTATGTGAGTATTGTACTGTATGTGAGTATTGTATTGTATGTGAGTGGTGTATTGTATGAAAGGATCGAATGTAAGCATCATATGTAAGGATTATATGTAAGCATAAGTGTGTGTGTGAGAGCTTGAATGAATGTGTGAGTGAGTGAGTGAGAGAGAAGTAAAAGGGAGCAAATATTTTTGTATAGTTATAAAGTTTGAATGAAAGAAACTTGCAGTGATTCATTCTCATTATTATTATACAATGTCTTTCATTTGATGCTGAACACTTTGTAATATATATTGAAGGGTTATTTGCCATGTTGTTGTATGTGACATTTTGCAGATTTTGAGATTTTGTCGTGAAAATGACACTGCTAATTTCATTATGTATTAGCACCATTCCATTCGGTTAAAAACTTTTTGAGGTGTGTGTTTTTGACTTAATTTTGTGCTTTAATTTTAAACAACTCTTCAAAGTTTCGAACCCCATTTCCTCGAAAAGGCCAAAATACACATACAACAATTTGGAAAAACCTAATGTATACAAGCCTGTCAGTATGAAACCCAAATCTCTTCTGTTATTGTACAATGGAATTTGGGCTTTTTTCTTTCCTTCAGTGTCAGGAAGAGAAGCTTTGGGGTTCATATAAAACAGGAGGGTGAATTTATGTAAATGTATGGTTTTAGAATATGTTATGAACCTCTGTGCAGTACAAATGTGTGGGTGAAAGGTATAGTGACAGATCACATTGTCAGTAGTTATCACGAAACGGGGAAAACGTGACTGTCATTACACTTTTCATCGACATATCATTTGAATAGGTAATTTTAAGGCTTCGGCTATGTGTGTGTGTGCTTGCCAATTGAAGATGTGTGCATGTGTGTGTGAGTGAACGAGGGAGTGAGGTGGAAGTAATACCAGTAGCAGATGTCTTCATACAATAAAAAGAGATGATGCCTGATGCTGTGAAGTCTAAAGAGAATGTACTTGTAAGTCAAAGCTGTGCATGTCCATGTTTGATATACATTAGCAATACAAGTATTACATTTGCATTGCAGTTTGATTATTTCTATATTAGTTTTATCCTTTATGTTGTTCATTGGAAAATGAATTGAATAAATCGCTTTCAATAACCACATTGTTGCGTCTTTATTCCTGAGTGAAAGTGTGGTTTGAATTGAGGCCAACATTTTGTGACAGTTGTTGCATTATTAAATCACACATTGTTCATGTGTGAGCATCACTGTATAAAACAAATGTCTAAAGCACCCCACGCACGTTCAAGCCTGGCTTACAGCCTCACCCAGATCCTGTAAAACTTATAAAAAACTGAACGTGTGTGGGCCATTTCATACAGCCGGGCTCCGAGTCAGGACTTAAGCCAAAATATCAGAAGGTGCCTGAAAAATTATCTAAAGCCAGTGGCTTGTCACGGTAAACTCAAAATTAAACATACATGAAAATCTTGTTTTGGCCATTTTGATGACAAAATCGGGAAAAGCAGTAAATTTACCATCGATTTGATACCAAACGCCATTTTCGTACGATGGATAGAACGGTTTTTATAAATTACCAACTTTTCATCAATTCTCGCACCCCTCTCTCTCTCTCTCTCACACACACACACGCTCGCTCGCTCTGCATGTGTGTGTTTGGTGGGGATAAAAAGAGAGTTGGAAAGAGAGGTAGGGAGGGAGATTTTTTTCTCTCTCTCAACCTGCGCGTCCCCGCGAAAACGACCGTGAAGTCCTGCCGATAACCAAAGTCAACTCATTGTATTGTTGTTACCTTTTCATTCGAATGAAATATATAATCCTCGTAACATACATGACATGTATCCATAATTTTCTGTGTTAATAAGTCGGTGGCTTTGTTAAGTGAATGATTCAATCCGATCAATAAAGTGTGATTTTTAAAAATTTTGTCTCATCTCATTAAAAGAAAGAAGAAAAAAAAGAAAGTAAAGGCATCAATGAAATATTAGCTGATATAGACACAATGTACTCCACCGGCTAGATCAGGGGTCCCCAACTCCCAGTCCTTGCACCGGTGCTGGTACCGTCCATCGTTTGGTAGGCTACCTGGGTGCAAAGAAAAAAAATTGTGATTAAAATTATAATTATTTTTCTATCATTTGTGTCTACCCAGTCCACAGAAAAATTTCATGCATGAAACCCTGTCCCTGGGGCAAAAAAGGGTGGAGACCGTTGGGCAAGATGGTCCAACGATTAGAACCGCCATACGGGAACCGGGAGGTTGGGGGATTCGAACCCCCGGTCGGGTCACACCTGAGACTTAAAAGTTGGTAATCCAGTGGCTTGTCTCGCCTCATCATCAAAGTGCAGGGATTGGTCGTGTCGGTGCCAGTATACTGTGATTGGGAGGGATATGTGAGTTGTGCTACACTTCCTATCCCTGTGTGGCGGCACATGCCCGTAAAATTGTCCAAATCAGCAACCTTACTTAAATAACCAACTTGTGTTGAGAGTGACGTTAAACCCCAAACCCAATGTACTTTGCAAGGCAAGTATAAATTGCCCTGCATGTCTGTGGTGTCAATCCACCTAAAGCTAGAGGTGAGATGCAGGTTAAAACTTTCAGGTCTTCGTATGACCTTCCTGTGACCAAAAGCCTCGAGGCTGCTGCCAGCCGTACATGGGTGGACACTGCTGTCCTCATCATTGTATTTTCCCTCTCGATCAACGGTGTTACAAGTTTCAAGAGTTTTAAATACGTGTGCTCGTCAATTGGCAAATAATTACGAAAATCACTAGGATAAAATCTTAACTCAATCAATAAAATGATGCGAGTGTGAGTCGCTCGATCCAACAGCCACTGTTTGACGCAGTATCGTTTTCTGGTGCTCAATTTCCGCTTCCGGATGACTGAATGTATGATTCCACATAGAGCCTGTTGTTAGTTGTGAGATATTGTGAATGGGCTATGGTCCAAAATAAAGTGATCAAACTATGTACACAGGAGTCGAGGGCACTGTTTTCAAATGTTTTGTGTGTCAATGAAACATCTGTTCTGTTTCTGCACCTCTGTGTGCAATCAGTGGTGGGAAAAATTTCATCGAGCATGGCCGCAACGTGTGTGTGCAAAGTTCGAATTAAAATCTGTTCGCAAAGGCCGGATATAGGCGAGGCTGTGAGCCGGGCTTGAACGTGTATGGGGGGCTTAAGAAATAAGCGCTTTTAATCATTTTGATCATTGTGGTTTGCAACAAGGTTATTTTTTTTTAAAAATCACCCTCTATACTTAGCGGGCTCTATAGCCTATTGACCATAAAAGAGTTCAAACAAGAATTTATTTAGGTTTTCTGGTGAAAGCACAGTTCAAACACTTTCAAATCATCTTAAAACTCAAATTACTCACACACGCTGATAGTCAGCACCACAAAATTGGGACATTTGTAGTTCTAACTGAAATCTTTCTGTATATTTTTTTTTCATTCCTAGTCTGATTGTTTGTTCCAGCATGATTTGAATTATTATTTTCTGGACGGTTGGGTGTAATTTTATAGACTTTTTAGTCTGTGTGGCCAAAGGACCTTAGTATTGACCTGCAAAAAATTCTGCCTTCTCTTATTGCAAAATTCATTTGTACATTTTCTCTTCCTCAAGCTAAAAGTAAACATGTATACATGCAATTTGTGTTCATCGCCAAAGCCCACAGTCGGTCACGGAATATTCTGTGCACAATTATGGGACGATATGTAAACAAAATTCATAGACCACAAACACAAAATAGACATTTCTCGCAACCGGGACTATGAGAAAAGGCCATGTCTGTCTTTCTTTCTCTCTCTCGCTTTCTCTCTCTCTTTCTTTCTTTCTCCTTTCTTTACAAGACACCTTTGTGTCTCCATTAGTGACATGAACTATGAAATGATTATATTCAGATACATAAGTGAAGGCACCCCAAGAAACAAAAATAAAAGTACTTTTCATCACTCAACTGTATACACGGTTGAGCCCTTTAATCATACCAACAGTGCATCAGTAACTATAACATACAACAAAGATAATTTGGTCAAGTCGCAATATTCCTCCAGATTTTTTTATTTTTTTTTACCCACTAAAGCAATCCATTTACAGGTATTTCAAATGTGAGAAGCTCTCGCATTACTCAGTACTCATATCACTCTATTAGGCTAAAATAAAGTGTGGAAAAGAAAACTGCATATCACCAAGCCCTGTGTTAGGAACAAACGGCACTTTTAATAACAGCACTTGTTGGTGAACTTGTATGGAAAAAAATGCAAATCCTCTTGAGTTCTTGAAGCCAGCAAAAAAATTGATGTTATTTTAAATGCCCATGACATGGCTAGGTGCATTGGGGGAGGGGGGTATAGTAATAGTGCCTTAATGGAAAAGGAAGCAGTATAATTCACGATGGCGATAATGAGTTTCCCAACTAAGTACGGGTATAGCACCGGAATAAAATAACAAGAAGCTGAATTTTGTAGCAGTTGTGTTGACAGCACATTGTTAAGCACATTATTGTTGCGACACTAGTCCAAGGGAGACGATGTCACAACATTGAGAAGCCAGGGGGAGTTAAATTAAAATTTTGCGTTTTCCACTACGTTCAGTGTCATTTATTCTGTTGTGTCCCTTTAGTGGATGTCATTACATGTATTTTCTATATCTGCCCACCAGCAGTTCATCGCGTAATGCCACAAGTATTATAATAATTTTTTTATGGATCCAAATATGGCTATTCCAGTTTGGAGCACACAGTCAGTCCGAAAATGTTAATGAAGGCACAAGAACTCCCGCTAGGCAAGGTCATGCAACTTTGTACCGTTAATGTTAGCGTCTCAGTTGAATATTATTGTCTTCATCTATTATATATTTCAGTAACTTGCAACCTTTGGCATGACTAACGTGATTGTTTTTTAAAACGAGTTACCATTAGATTACGAGAACTTTTAACTTTGTGTTGCCGTGAAGAGTTCCATTGCAGTTCAACACTGGCCACATAATGCCAGTTTCTAAAAATAAGTGTGTAACAATCAGCTGAGCAAGCGCCCTCTTGGGCACAAGCGTGTTCAGGAACATTTTTCGGCAGACAGGAACCCGATTACCGTCGACAGCAAAACAATAAGAAATGGTTCTTTGTCGTCTAGACCCTCCGCCCAGAGCTTTTGCTTCTACATGACGAGCGATCCAATGTCTCTGTTCTCGTAGGTCTCCCATGTTCCAATAGGAATCTAGGAGAGATGCTTTCTGAGAGTCAGAGAGTTCAGAGCAGGATAACTGGCGTCTCTTACACTCGCCACCAGAGCATCGTTCTTTTAGTTCCCGTCGATCTGGAACGATTATGCCAGAGGCAGACATGTAGGCAAGACCCAAGTTGCGATTTACCTTTGCCTGCAGAAGAGGAAAGTCGAAAGGAATCAGAGCATGTTGGGTGAGTTGTGCAAATTGCTATTGACAATGATAGAAAGCGATAGAAAAAAAAATACACTAACAATGACACTGCAGGGTATTATAACGAAACTGCCCAATCTTCGGAAGGCTCAATGACTTTCAGCAGACCATGAATCATTCCTGAACTTACTCAACCTCTTGGCAGGGTGTAAGCTGAAATTTACGGGCGCTAAAAGGATACTCACATTCTGAAAATATTTTCCACTTTGGATATTGTTATGTATTAAACTGTGCATTTTCCCAGGTCAGGAACATTAACACTAACAGAGCAAAATCTGAAACTGTCCGAAATAACCCATGATAAAACCCGCCCCTCGTAAGAGGGATTCGAACCCGCGTAATATAGCATAAAGCCCGGTGAGTCGGCCCCATGACCACTGGAGAGCACCTTAAACGTATGACTGTAAATTAATAGAGTAGTAAACTCACCTCATCCCGTTTCCTTTTCCTGTTTTTCTGCGGTTTTTCGCTGTCTGCAAATCTAGGAGAGCCCTCGATCACATATTCTTCGGCTATCTGTTGAAGAGCACTTTGTGCCTGGGCAGGTTCTGGAATGTTTTGTTCTTCAAGAGCTATTAATTCAGCTTCTGGATGCTCTGCTTCTTTTTGAACCGACTCGTCAATTTCTGGAATGTTAATGGTGATGTCGAGACTGGATAACGCAACAGAACAGTCTAAATCTTCTATAAGAGAAACGTCTTGTAGATCCGATGGAAATCCAGCGCTTACTGATGTGTTGGTCTCTGAATTATTCACACTGTTTGCTGGGATAGCACTGTGGTCGTTCTTTGCATTTATTGGCCCTTGACAATTCAACCATGCGCCTTCCTCTTGAAAACTGGAAATGATCCATCATATAGAAAAGCAAACATCCAAATGGTCAGCTATTACTTCCTCTCTAAATTCGACATTCATAATGTGGCATCTCTTTCACTGGTCTATTCCGATAACTTGAAGGGTGATTCAGATATTCCAGAAAATAAATTGCAGTAAGTAATTGGGCAGTTCGGGAACAAATTGCATCGTCAAAGTTTCGGACGTAAAACTTCCAAAAAAGGGAAAAGGGGCGGGGACAGCCAGGGCGACAAAGTTGGAATCACATTGATCCACTGAGCTTATTGGACGACTCGGAAACAAAATGCAACGTCAGTTGTCATCTGGGCGGGGACATATACCGGACCACCAAAGACAAAACCATTGTTCCATTGGGCGGCATTTTCTTAATTCCTTTGAAGACAAAACAAAAATTGTCTTGAGGAGCGGTCTCTATCAGTGACCCAGACCACCCGTCGACTGCCGTCATTGTCCTTTTCGCCCTGCGGGCAGTCCCAAATGGGTCGATATCTACCGTGACAAAGAGGCAAACACCGTATTCGCCTCTACGGGCCATCCCAGGTGCCTCGATGTCGACTGTGACAAAGGGGCCAATACCGTCTTCGCCTCTATGCCGTGCAACCGTTGTGAGAACGCCTCGCGTGCAACGCTTGGGCTGTTCGCCCCTGTAGGATGGACCGTAATTACGTAATTAGGGCACAGTTTGTAAAACTGTTTATACACAACGTAAATCTAAGTATAAGGATAAAGAAAAGCCAAAAAAGTGAAAATTGAAACAACAAGGCCCTCCAACGAGAGCATTACAAGCTTCCGCTCTAGAAGACAACCTGCCACTCTTCGAAAATGCCAAACTGTTCTCTAAGCTGGGTGTAAAGGAGGCCTTTTGGCATATTTGCCTTGACTCTGAATCCAGTATGCTCACCACCATGGCCACCCCATTTGGTAGATATAGGTGGACTCGACTCCCTTTTGGTCTAAATGTTTCTACAGAAATCTTTCAGAACAAACTGATACAGGCCCTGGAAGGTGTACCCGAATGCATCAACGTTGCTAATGACTTGGTGATAGTAGGACGAGGAAAATCAGAAAAGGAAGCAGAAGTGGATCACGATGAAAACCTAAGAAAGCTGAGACTAAGATGCCAGGAGAAACAGATCGTCCTGAACGACGAAAAGTGGACTATAAAAGCTACTGAAATAACGTTCATGGGGCGCCGAATTGTCACAGAGGGGTTCAAAGATTATCCACAAAAAACCGAAGCCATCACAAATTTGGAACTCCCTTCAGATGTCCATGGGGTAAGAAAGTTCTGTGGCACGGTGCAATATCTGTCGTGATTTCTTCCCAACCTGGCGGACAAACTGGCACCAATACGCAGACTGTCTAAAATATATATTTATATATATATATGTGTATGTGCATGTGTGGATTGGCCCCCGGTAGCGGTGTGGTCATAGGCTTGTTTGCCTAAATCACAGACGAAGAATTGAGCAAACTTCCCGGACGCAGCTTCGAAGCTGGCGGCAGCAGGCCAGTGGTTGATTGATAGGGCAGATGGCAATATACCGTCACTCTGGCCTGGATATCGTGACACAGAGCATCCACCAGTATTGGTGTTCTTTGGTTTGGGTATTTCACCCTAGTCAGTTGGGACTGCGAGGCTGTGGAGTAGCCTACAGGCAGCCGGTCAGGCAATATGACTGTCCCTCTGGCATCCTCCTGCACCTGGATACATTTCCAGTCGTCTTGACCCTGTCTTGCCACTTGGATAAGTTGTGTCCAGGCGAGAGAGTGAGTCTGATGTTTGCGCAGCTCTTTCTCACTAAAAACAAATTCTTTGCGCCAGTCTTAACACTCACCTCGTCTTCTTTCATCTTTGTCTCGTCTTCTTTCCTCTCAAAATTCCAACGGCGATGGGCGAGTGCGGTGGCAGCAGGTTTGGATAGACTGGAAGCTGTTAGCACAGACCTAGACGTTGGTGGCTGTGGGCTATTATGGTCGCTTCATCGTCGATTGAAGTGGAGGCGTGGGGAGGCAGCACCCACAGTAGCTGAGCAGCCTTATTTAAGGATAGCACTGCTCACCTCAACTGAGGAAGGGGCTAGAAAAGGTGCCCTAAAGAAAGCCCACTTCACATCACCCTGACTGGTATACCGCGACCAGTGGGGATCCCTTTTTGCGGTCGAAACAAAAAGAAATTCAGCTTACTCAGGCTAGGAGCCTGGAATATACGCACACTACAGGACAACTCAAACAACCCGGAAAGACGCACTGCACTTATTGCCATTGAGCTCAGCAGGTACAACCTGGACATAGTGGCACTCATTGAGACCAGACTCCCTGATAGTGGCCAACTCAAAGAGCTCAGTGGTGGATACACCTTCTTCTGGAAAGGCAAGGGTGCAGTCGAACCGAGACAGCATGGTGTTGGGTTTGCAATTAAAATAAATGACAGGCTAATGACACTCAGGATCCCAGTTGGGAAAAGCCAGTCAGCCACCCTCATTAGCGCATATGCGCCCACCATGACAAACCCAGATGAAGCCAAAGACAAGTTCTATTCTGATCTAGAATCTGTCATGTGCTCTGTCCCGGCAGCTGATAAGCTGATTCTCTTGGGGGACTTCAATGCTAGGGTTGGCTCCGAAATCTCAGCGTGGCCAAATGTTTTGGGCCCTCATGGAGTTGGTTCATGCAATAACAATGGGTTGCGCTTACTTACTTTGTGCGCTGAATTTGGCCTGTTCATTACCAACACAAATTTTAGTCTCCCCGTGAGAAACAGAACGTCATGGATGCATCCCCGCTCAAAGCATTGGCATCTCATAGACTATGTCATTGTGAGGAAGACTGACAGAAAGGATGTCCTTGTAACAAAGGCGATGTGTGGTGCCGAGTGTGGAACTGACCACAGACTCATTGTTTGCAAGCTCAGACTAACATTGAGGCGCAATAGACGCCCTCAAGGGAAAGCGCCACCAAAACGCCTAAATGTTTCAAAACTCTGCTCAGCTGAGAAACAGAGCGGGCTCTCATCAGAACTCTCCTCAAAATTGGATTGCGTGACTTTTGACCCTGAGAACATTGAACAGAGCTGGACTGACCTAAATACGACTGTACACTCTTGCGCCAGCAGCACAGTTGGTTTTCCTGTCCGCAAGCACCAGGACTGGTTCAATGATAATGATAATGAAATCAAAGTGGTCATCAAAGAAAAAAATAGTCTCATCCAAGCTCACTGCAGTGACCCCTCTTCCACAGCAAATGATGCACTGCGTGCATGTAAGGGTGTACTCCAGAAGAAGCTGAGGAAAATGAAAAATGACTGGCTTGAAGAGCGAGTAAGAGAAACTCAGAAATATGCCGACACAAACAACACTAGAAAGTTCTTTGAGAGCCTCCGAGCTGTGTTTGGACCATCCCGCTCTGGCACTACGCCACTTCTTGCGTCAGATGGTTCAACACGCATTGTTGAATTGAATGCCATAATTCAGCGTTGGGCAGAACATTTCGGAGGTGTGCTAAATCGGCCATCAAATATAAATACTGAGTCCATTGACCGCCTCCCTCAAGACTCCTATTAATGCAGCTCTTGCCAAGCCATTCACAGCAAATGAGACCCAAACTGCCACAAATCAGATGTCCTTTAACAAAATCACCAGGCGTGGATTCAATTCCTGCTGAGGTGTATGCCTTCGGTGGAGAAAAGCTTATTGAAAGGTTGACAGAGTTGTTCAATCATATGTTGAAAGCAGGGAAGCTGCCACAGGACTTCAAAGATGCTTCAATCATCCATCTGTACAAAAAACAAAGGGGACAGCCAAGTCTGTGACAACAACCATCGTGGAATCTCTCTACTTTCAATTGCTGGCAAAATATTGGCAAGCATGCTTCTGAATCGCCTTCTTGATCACCTCTCGTCAAATGACTTGCTTCCCGAGAGCCAATGTGGCTTTCGTAAAGAGAGGGGAACGGCGGATATGATTTTTGCTGCCAGACAGATTCAGGAAAAATGCATGGAACAAAGTAAAGCGCTGTATATCACATTTGTTGACCTCACAAAAGCATTTGACACAGTGTGTCGTGAAGGCCTCTGGAAAATCTTGGCGAAGTTTGGGTGTCCACCCGAATTCATCACAATAGTGCGCCAGTTTCATGATGGCATGCAAGCTGCAGTCAAAAGCAACGGCAGTTTTTCAGAGCCCTTTGCTGTCACAAATGGGGTAAAACAGGGTTGTGTCTTAGCCCCAACTCTGTTCAGCATCATGTTCTCTGCAATGCTACAAGAAGCCTTTAGCTCTCCTCCTCAGGGGGTAAGCATCAAGTACCGAACTGATGGCAGTTTATTCAACCTCAGGAGACTTCAGGCAAAAACCAAAACCAAAAGTACTCAAGCCTGTGACCTACTATTTGCTGATGATTGTGCACTTCTGGCACACGATGAGGATAGCATGCAAAACTGTGTTGATAAGTTCTCTAGTGCCTGTGACAACTTTGGCCTCACAATAAGCACAAAGAAGACGGAAGTGCTCCATCAGCCTACTCCAGACGACAAGTATCCTGTGACCCCAAATATCAAAGTCCATGACAGTCTTCTGAAGGTGTCGGAGAACTTCACCTATCTTGGCAGTACACTGTCTTCCGCGGCTCGTGTTGATACTGAAATTCTCTCAAGAATCAGCAAAGCCAGCTCTGCATTTGGCAGGCTTCGAAAGAGAGTGTGGGATGTTGCCGGCATTCGCACAGACACTAAGCTGAAAGTGTACAATGCTGTGGTCCTTCCCACCCTACTCTATGGGGCTGAAACCTGGACAGTGTACCAATCGCATGCCAGAAAGCTAAATCACTTTCATCTGGCCTGCCTTAGAAAGATCCTAAGGATCAAATGGCAGGATAAAATTCCAGACACTGAGGTCCTCAATCGTGCCAAGGAATTGAGCATCTTCTGCCACCTGAAAAAAATTCAGCTACGTTGGGCAGGACATGTTGTCAGAATGCCCGACTCCAGACTCCCTAAGCAAATCTTCTTCTCTGAGCTCTCCAATGGAACGAGGAATGTTGGGGCCCCAAAGAGACGTTACAAAGACACTCTCAAGCAATCACTGAAGGCCTTTGCCATTGATGTGAGTGAGTGGGAAAAGCTCTCGCTTGATCGTGCAAATTGGAGGGCGGCCCTTACCAGAGGCAGCAAAGCATGGGAAGCTGACAAGAGCCCAGCAGGCTATCAAAAAAAGAGAACGGCGCAAGAAAAGGCCCAGTGGTACTGAACCAACGGAACACTCTTGTCATTTATGCGGAAGGGTCTGCAGGGCAAAAATAGGACTTAGTCACATGAGAAGCCACAAGTCATGAAAGAACAGTCTTTCCATTCTGTCCTCTGTGTCCTTTAGTTCTCTTTATTGTCCATGTGTTTGAAATTCTCAACAATTTCTGTTCTTTATTCCTCTGGTGTTGTTAAGGTCATCATCATACCTGATGGACGAACTATTACATGTCTAGATATGTTGTCTAGATAATTATGTTTTCGGATATCAAATTTTCATACCCGTTACCCCTTAGTAAGGCTCGTTTTCCCTGTGAGACTGGTCTAAACCCGCGTGCACTGTTTGTGGCACTATCGTCACTGTGTACTTTACTAGTGTTTGTGATAGGGGTGGACTTTCTTAAACACTTGATCTTTCATTCAAGAAATGTTGGATTTAGCCTGTCCATTTCAGTTCATTTTCTGATTAGTTCCAGGTTTTGACTTCACAACTTTTCTTGCCCCCCTCCAGATGTGACATATTTAATGATATCCCCAATTCCAACTATTTCTTGTCACACTAGAAATAATTATTTGAGCAATTTTGGCTTAATCCGTTTCGGTATATTTTTGGTTAAATTTGTTCATTCTAGAGATAGTTCTTTTTACACTGAAGCCTGTCTTAATATCTGTGTGTTTTAACAGTAAAGTTCATGCATTTTTTCTACACTTTTCCATTCACAGCAAAAAAAGGACCACCCTTATGGAGAAGAAGTGCATTTAAGAGTGAGTCTTTTAAATACTACATTATCTTGTCAGCTTTTGAGAAATTCAGAAGCCATTCTTTATGTGAAAATTATTCTATGTGAATATGACATGCTTCCATCTGTGGCTTATATTCAGAGCTCATCTTTCCTTCCGTCTCTCTCTGTCTCATCTCCTCTCTCTGTCTAAAAGAACAATTATGCCCCCCCCCCCCTTTGCATAAATACACATTCAATACGAGGATAGCATAGAATGAGAGAAAAGGTACAAAATTAATCGGCAGTGTGTCCCCCTGGTAGATTTACGACTTTGTTGTGGTTGCAAAATATTTCACACTGTCCAGTGCCAAGTGTTCATTCTTTTTATACATTTTACTTATGTTTCAGACTGTAAGGGTCAACATGAGAAGATATTTCTTCAGAACGCAAGTATACACGCAAGTGAACATGGTAAGTCTGTCTGCCCACCGACATACTTACCTTGTACGTTTGTCTGACAGTATCTCTCTCTGCCTCTGTCCTCGTCTGTCAATACATGTATGTATCCTTCCAGCCATCTATCTGCCCAGCCGTGTCAGTCTGTGTATCTGTCTGTTAGTGCGTGTCTTTCTGTGGATGAACTGATCACTAAATGTTTCTCAGTCTGTGCATCTGTTCATCCACTAGTGTCTTTCTGATTCGTCTGTCCATCTATTTATCCTTCTTTACCAACAATTTGTAGAAGATACCAGCTGAGTGTTTAAAAGATTTGTAATGAATTATCCTGAAGACCAACTCCATTTTTTCCATGTGTGAAATGAAAGGCATAGCTGAGCCAAGAATCAGCATTCCCCATGGCTAGCCCGAGAGTCTATTTTGAGGCTAGATCCATACCCACTGTAAAGCTGACCGGTTAACAAAGGAGCTCCTGTATAAACGAACATTTGTTCAAAGATATAAATCATGAAACTTCCAGCATGTTGGAAAAAGGCTGCATTCATGATTCAGTCAGTGTTAATATTTTAATTTCCCACTGCACTGCTGCGCACAAACCCTCATCTATTCAAACGGTGTTTTATATCTACTAATGCGAAATTTATGGAGGCGCGAAACGAAATTTCCTGTTAATACTTTTAAATTCTAATTATTTCTTTTTTAATTCGAAGAAAATTTTAATGTATCCATCTTTTCCCGGCTGAAAATGCCAGAACACTTTCTACTGTTCAACTCAAGTTTTGGCTCAAAATCAACAGGAGTATTAAAAATAAAGCGAACTTCAAGACCTTTTCAAATATGTTCACTCACACTTTTAGCTCTTCCTGTACGTAATATAATTATACTGTACAATTTAAGGTTCAGCGGTTAAAAAGCCGTTCATGATGACACTGGAGGCCTTACTTTCTTTATAGTATGTTTGTCATGTGTTTTCCACAGCATGATGATGATCCACTTCTTAATATGTAAGAAGAGGTAAGGATCTTTCATTGGTCATTGCTTTGTGTGTTTTATTTGATGTATAACACCTTCAATACTGCAACCCTTCATAAATGGTAGCTTTGTCCACATTATTCCAGCAAGAAGAGAATTGCAATAAACCGTCTAAAATTCAAGTCATTCAAAACAACGCAGCCAAATTGATTACCAAGAAAAACCAAGCGACCACGTTACGCCTTTGTTAAAAGAACTGCACTGGCTTCCTATAATAGAATTACATACAAAATTGCTGTTTTTTGCTACAAATGTTTTAAATAACACCGCACCCAGCTATCTCAAAATTTCTTTTCAAGTCTACTCACCATCTCGTTCACTAAGATCATCAAACGACAAAACAATCTTAAGAATCCCATCTAAAAACAATAAAACTTGTAGGCCATAGATCCAACTATTTTGGACCTTTTGTCTGGAACCAGATGAACATTCGTGAATCATCGAATCTTGAAAGCTTTAAGAAAAGCGTAAAACATCACCTTTTCCTCCGAAACTGTTAAATTTTCAAAATTCTATTCTGTACTTTGATGTTATGATTGATTATATAACCTAGTGCTATACGACTAAGAGCATCTATGTGTGTGAAACTGAAAGTTTGTATGGATGAGAGTGCGTGTTTTAGTACGAGATTTGGAAAGTATGCATGAATCATTGATGCAATGTACACAGGGCATTGAGTAAATAATAGAAATGCGCTATAAAAATTCTATTTATTATTATCATTATTATTATTCTCCCACATTTAGTATATATTCTTTATATTCGTGTATTGAATGCGAGTTTAATCCTCTAGCATCCAGTCTCCAATATTTGAACCAGGTGCCCTGGAGCCCAAATCTCAGTATTTGGTACACTTACTCTTCCAACTTTATGATCAAATAATTTTTCCAATTACACATTTGCACAAAAATCTTTTTAAAACCAGCCCGGCATGGTATTTAAGACGTTTTGGGGTTGGCAAATGTTCGTCTGGTAAGACCCTTTTAATTTACCGTCCTCCATATCACGTGATTTGCAAACAAAATGGCGGCGTGCCCCACTTGTAGGGCGGAAGCGATGGACAACGATGGAACGATGCCATCCTCTTGTTGGGCACCCAACTGTACAAACCCGTTACGTGCTGGTTCTGGCATAAAAATGCATCTTTGCTTTGAATGTGCACATATTCAGATGCCATCATCAGGGCAAGTTAGGTTTTTGCCCTACACGGTGCTTTTCGAAGCCGTGCGGCTCCCCGTAAACAACCGTAACTCGGAAGTTGGAAAGGGTCTGCGATTAGAGCTTACATTTGATGGGGTAAAGGCCAAGTAGTATTAGCGTTATTGTTACAGACTTTACCTTATACAATGATTTACGTTCATGTACATTTTTCCATTGATTTAATTTCTTAATGCATTCGTTTTTTGTTTTTTTTTCAATTTCCACAGACTGCGAGAGAGGAAAAAAGTTTTGCACCCTGTCGTGCTGGTGGCACAAATTTATTTGTGATGTGCATGTAAGTCATATTACAAACTAATGAATGTTGGTTCGGGGAAGCACAGAAAGTAACTAAATATCTTTTTTCACCATTCCATTTAACAATCAGCTGTTTCACTTTTTGTGGGCTGTTTCACTTTTTGAAGCCTGGCATCTCGCACCGAGTCAGCGACGGTGGAGGGGACAGAGGCAAATATAAATCCCTACACAAGAAAATGGCTCGGACTCCCTCCGTGATTAACCGATGTCGCACTTGCATGTAAACAAGCAAAGCTAATACTACCACTTAAATCCTGAATGAGGAATACCAAGTAGGGAAGGCCCGCCTTCATCTAATGTTCAAGGGTTCACAAGATGAAGCAGTAAGAAACGTAGAACCTGAATTGAAAACAGGTCGAAAGTGGAAAGAGAGAAGCAGTCACAGGCAGTAGAACATTCGTTGCAGATAAAGGAAATCATAGGAACCACTCTTAGTCTTCATCCGGCCCTGCTTCATACAGTCATTTTTTGGAAAGATTTTCGAGTGTGCCTAATGTCAGCACTGCCAAAAGAAGAACGTCCAAGCAGTAGAATGAGAACACGGAAAAGAGTTTGGAAGGAAAAAAACTACTTTGTACCGTGTTTTGTTCAGTGATTTCCACGACTTCTGTGCCATAAAGTCATATTTTGGAGATCCCGAGTGTGTCACACGTCTGTCCTGCCAGAATGGGAATCACCGACCTTGCAGGTTAATTATAAAGACATCCCTCTAGAGGACTAACCCGCCATGTGTTCAAGTGACGTCATTTTAGCGATCCGTCTACCCCCCAACTTTTAAGCTTCTCTTTAATGTCTTTCGTTTATGCCTTTTTGCCTCCCTGCCGTCTTTCTCTCACTCATTCTCTTGGCAGATTCGCATTTAGTTTGAAAAAGAAAAGTTTAAAATGCAAAAGAAAACACAGAGAGAGAGAGAGAGAGAATAGAAATTAATGAATTAACCCATGTACAGTCTACAACCTTTGTAGGTATCTGGCAAATTGGGTTACAAGTGACATTATGGCCATGAAGAAGGTGATGTTTATTTTCATCTAATATCAAGTGAAACAAAGAATATTTCTTGAAATTTTTACACATTTATTGTTACAATTTTCCCCACATTGGGCGGCTATTTCATGTCCCGAGTGTCAGTGGTGCCGCCCGTGCACCACAAAAAACGTCCCATCTGGAGAGAAAGTTTATTGGGGACACGGTAGACTAGAGGCAAGGTGTTCGCCTTCCATGCCGAAGGTACCGGATTCGGTCCCTGGTCAATGCAGGCATGTTGGAATTTTTTTTATGGGAAAATATTCCTGTCCATGAGACTACGGTACGTAGGATTGAGCACCTAGTCTTCCAAGATAAGGACGAAAAATTCAGAGGGCTCGTGTGCACTTTGCGCACGTTAAAGATACCTTGGCAGTTGGAAATCTAAAAGAGCAGGCCGAACAAGGCCGATACCCGGATAAAATTCTAAAAAAAAAACCAACAAACCTCTATCACGAGAAGAAAAATAAAAACAAGAAGTGTATTGGTGAAGATGAATTTAGAGGAATTTGAGGAATTGGCAATTTCAGTGAGATCAAGAGCTCCAAACTGGGAAAGAAAATCTTTATGATCCCTTGAAAAAAAGATTTTGGCTTAGGAAAAGGTTTTTTTCCATGGATAGGGATAGAGTTAGGGATAGCAATCAGATCCCCTCTTTAGGTATGTTGGTTGGGTGGTCAAGAGGTTTCCTTCTCTTACTCTTGTCTAATATTTTGTCGACACCTGGATATGGCTGTACGTTATCGGTTGATGGTTAAAGGGAAGAGTTCCGTTGTTTCGAGCACCCAGTCAATCCCTAACCACCAGAAACCTGTCCCTAACTCTGTCCTTATACCCGACCCTAAACTCCGCCTAATTTGTATTACCAGTCGCTGAGAAATGTATAAGTCGCAGGCCTGACTTCTGTCAACTGTAGGTTTGTGTCAATTCATGCCAGTAGGTCCTGTAACTCTCATCCCTAATTCTAACCCCTACCTTTTCAACTAGAAAACACACAAATATTTATGCAGTCTGTAAAGACTTGTAAGAGTTCAAAATTGTCGGGTTTGATTTTCTCGAGTTTCGGTTTTAACGGCCACTTTGTGCCTTTCCCGAATTAGTTTCAACTTTTCCGACTCTAGTAAATAAGCTGAAATAAAGTGAAATTAAGCCACCGGATGTACGGAACTTCCCTATTTGCTCCAATGATTTTTTTTAAAGTATCTATAGTAATTCGACCTTTTTTTTTCAGGGTCTAAAAGAAAAAAAAAAACCAAAATCGATGCACAGCTCAGACACTGAAAAAAAAAATGCAAAAGAAAAGAAAATAGTATCAATATATAAACATACAACCAGTGGCGGATTTTAGACAAGTTAAATATACAAATAAGGGACCGTTCACAAATGATGTCAGCTAAAATTTGGCCAAAAATGACCCCCCCCCCTCCCCCCTTGTCATCTTCTGTCATCTTTCTCATGCCCCCCCCCCCCCCCACCAAGTTGACGTCAACCAAAATGTACATGTACATCTAGATAGAACCCGTACAGGATGCATATATATATATTCACCTTTGATCTTTATTTTAAATCAAAATAAAAACTATTGTTTATAAAAAAATACCTCAAAGAAATACCCGAACTGTCAAATCCAAATTTAACCAAGCAAAATAATTAAAACAAATAGATTCGATAGCAAGCATGGATTGGATATCAAGCATAAACAAAGCAAAAAGATTGGAGTATCAGTATCATCTCAGCTTGGAAAAAATAAATATCAAATAAATCACAGAAAAAAAAAAGAATTTAATTATGCATGGCACATATTATTTTTGGCACATGAAAATATCCTGGAACTGTAAACAAGTGGGGAAGACTTCCATACATGTATATTATACTGACTGGTGTACGATTATGGGGAGATAACTGTTAATACTATTCATTTTAGGCCAAGAAAATGTGGTCTATATTTTTCTTCTTGATTTGAAGATTTGACTTTTCTTTTTACCAACCTTTTAGAGCATCATGGTTGATGTCAACTTTGTAAGGAACCCCTCCCCCCATGTCAACTTTTGTCAACTTTTCACTGACCCCCCTCCCCCCGCCGAGCTGACGTCATTTGTGAACGTTCCCTAAGCCACAATTTGAGAGCCCACAATCTGCAGGAGCCCTCAGAAATATTCAGATTTTGGAAGAATTACCGAATCCGGTTGCCTCCAGAAGGTACACTGAAATCGTTTAATGATACAAGAAGTTATTTGTTGTTTTGCTTCTGAAAAAAAACATGTGAAGACTGGGATAGGATCCTAGTCAGCAACCTGACGGATATCAGATGTGTGGGATTGAGGTCAAGCTTGAAGCTAGGAATGACGTCGGTCCTACCTTGATCCGCTGATTCAGGCATGGCACCGGCGTCGATTTGATGCCGGGAACTGCCCGTACGGTAATCCTACCAATACCTACTTAAAGCATATTAGCGCCAATCTACGTCGGATGGGCGTAAGGATGCTGACTGGGATATTTTACAAGGCGAACCTCGAGTTCTTTTTTGAAAACTTTTTCATACTGTAATGCTTAAAAAATTTGGGGGTTATTGGTTTAGTTCTTTCCTTCAACAAAGCTTTTCAACAGAGTTTGAGTTTGATGAAAACACGTCACTACGGTAACGGTGACATTGTGGTAGGGAAAAAGTAAAACCACACAGATAGAAGATAGCAGAGCGATAGAACAGAAGGAGTCCCTACCAGAAGCTCCCATCCACCACCCGCGTTTCGCTTTTGGTTTTAACAAAACAGGCTTGTAAGATTACAGAGGCAAGGTCCTCACCTCTCAGGCCGAAGGTACCAGGTTCGATCCCCTGTCGGTGTAGGCATGTTGAATTTTTTTCGGGGGGGGGGGGGGGAGGAGGAAGAATATTCGTGTCCCTGATCCTATGGTAGGTAGGATCGAGCACCTAGTCTGCCCGGAAAAGGACGAAAAAACTCGGAAGGCCCGTGTGGACATTGTGCACTTTTAAAGGTAATGTTGGCAATTGGAAATCGATAAAAGCTGACAGAACAAGGCCACTGCCAGGACAAAATTCTAAAAATCTAATCCCTGCCACTACAAGAAAAGTGAGATGTAATTGGTAGGGAGACGCAAAATAATGACATTTAAAGTTTCAAAATATCAAGGTGCTCTCATTTTCTATACTTTAATGGCTTTACGTCCCTGCAAGAAGGCCGGAGCCAAGAGCACGAAAAGCTTACAAGTTAGGGGGGAGGGGATCGAAAATGGCCCCAAACTGTGCATCAAACCAACTTCGGCGCGATGTCGTAACCAGCAGATCTACGTAGGAAATATGTCCTTCCCATTTGCAAACTTGACATCAATTCTACGTGTTGAATATCCGTACTGTTTCTGGCTGGGTACCGAGCCGACACTCCATAAAACCCAAACTCAAACTCTACTCCCTGTCTTATCTTTATGTAAATCTATCGCCTATTCTGTTCTTTTGTCTGGTCTGTATCCATGTGACTTAACACATCTTTTTGGTTTCCTTCAAACAGTCAAACAAAAAGCCGAAGAGGCAAAAACACAGCGGCAGATTGAGGAGGCCCTTCTGGGTGGGGCAAGGCCCAAGGCCACAGCAAAAAGGGGGGGGGGTAGGTTTGTGATGTCTTTGGTTATGCAGACCGCCATTAATGTCTTTGCCTCTAATTCCAAATGGTACACTGCCACTTGTAAAGACTTGTAAGAGTTCAAAGTTGTCGGGTTTGAGTTTGACTTCGAGTTTCGGTTTTAACGGTCATTTTGTTGATTTGAGGTCTTTATTTTAGGAGGTTCGCTGCCCTTGGCATTTACACCTCACTTTACTTGTTTTATTATTTCTTGTTCTGGCGGGGGGGGGGGGGGGAGATGATATGGTTAAATTTTAATCTATTAATTTCAATTTTGCCCGGGCAGCGGCCTTTCGGCCTGCTCTTTACGATTTCCAACTGCCAAGGTATCTTTGTGCCGTTCACTGTCTTTTCGTGACCTCTTTTTGAATTAGTTTCAACATTCAGACTCCAGTGATAAGCTGAAAATAAAGTGAAATCAAGCCACCGGATATACGGAACTCTTTCCCTAGTTGCCCCAATGATTTTTTTAAAAAGTATCTATAGTAATTCGACCTTTTTTTTTCAGGGTCCAAAAGGAAAGACGAAAAAGAAAAACGAAGATGCTCTGCCATAACGCAGAAGAAGAAACAATGTAAAAGGACAGAAAAAGGAGGAAGCGGCCTCTATTGGCATCACCGTAAGTACCATGCAATATATAAACATACAACCAGTGGCGGATTTTAGGCACAAGTTAAATATACAAATAAGTTACAATTTGGGACCCCACAATCTGCAGGAGTCCTCAGAAATGTTCAGATTTTGGAAGAATTACCGAATCCGGCTACCTCGAGAAGGCACACTGAAATCTTTTAATGATACAAGAAGTTATTTGTTGTTTTGCTTCTGAAAAAAAAAAAATGAAGTCTGGGATAGGATCCTAGTCAGCAACCTGACGGAAATCAGATGTGTGGGATTGAGGTCAAGCTTGAAGCTAGGAATGACGTCGGTCCTACCTTGATCCGCTGGTTCAGACATGGCACCGGCGTCGATTTGATGTCGGGAACTGCCCGTACGGTAATCCTACCAATTCCTACTTAAATCATAAGTATATGCCAATCTACGTCGGATGGGCGCAAGGATGCTGAATGGGATATTTTACCAGGCGTACCTGAGTTTTTTGGGTTTTTTTTTTTTAGACCTTTTTCATACTGTAATGCGTTAAAAATTTGGAGGTTATTTTTACATTTCTTTCTTTCAACAAAGCTTTTCAACAGAGTTTTGAGTTTGGTGAAAACATGTCACTACGGTAAAGGTCATATTGTGGTAGGGAAAAGTAAGACCACATATAAAAGATAGAGCGATAGGAGAGGAGACCCTACACGAAGGTCCCGACATCCACCACCTTCGTTTCGCTTTTGGTTTTCAACCACTACAAGGCTTGTAAGATTATATAGGGGACACGGTGCTCACCTCTCATGCCAAAGGTACCGGGTTCGATCCCCTGTCGGTGCAGGCATGTTGACATTTATTCGGGGGGAAAATTCGTGTCCCTGATCCTATGGTAGGTAGGATCGAGCACCTAGTCTTCTCGGAAAAAGGATGAAAAACTCGGGAGGGCCCATGTGGACATTGCGCACGTGAAATGTAACGTTGGAAGTTGGAAATCGATAAGAGCTGACAGAACAAGGCCGCTGCCAGGACAAAATTCTAAAAACCTAATCCTTACCACAACAAGAAAAGTGAGGCGTAAATGCCAATGGCAGGGAACCTCCTGAAATGAAGACATAAAGACGCAAAATAATGACATTTAAAGTTAGAAAATATCAAGGTGCTCTGATTTTCTACATTTTAATGGCTTTACGTCCGTGCAGGGGGGGGGGGGGGCTGAGCCAAGAGTACGAAAAGCTTACAAGTTAAGGGAGGGGGGTATCGAAAATGGCCCCAAATTGTGCATACGTCCATTCTGCATTGGCCCTGACCCAACCAACTTCCCTACGCCAATACATCATAGATTTGGACAGATTTCCTTATAGGGTTGGTAGGACTACCGCAGAGGCGGATTTTCTACATCAAACCAATTTCGGCGCGATGTCGTAACCAGCAGATCTACGTAGGAAATATGTCCTTCCCATTTGTAAACGACATCAATTCTACGTATTGAATATCCGTACTGTTTCTGGCTGGGTACCGAGCCGACATTCCATAAAACCCAAACTCTACTTTGTCTTGTCTTTATGTAAATCTATCGCCTATTGTTCTTTTGTCTGGTCTGTGTCCATATGGCTTAACACGTCTTTGGTTTTACTTCAAACAGACAACAAAAGGCCGAAGAGGCTCAAAAAGGCGCGAGATGGAGGAGGCCCTTCTGGGTGGGGCAAGGTCCAAGGCCATAGCAAAAAGGGTAGGTTTGTGATGTCTTTGGTTATGCAGACCGCCAATAATGTCTTTGCTTCTTATTCCAAATGGACATTGCCACTGAAACGTTTCTATCATATAAACCTAACACCAATGGCGGATTTTAGGCACAAGTTAAATATACAAAGCCACAATTTGTGACCCCACGATCTGCAGGAGCCCTCAGAAATGTTCAGATTTTGGAATGATTACCGAATCCGGTTAATTCCAGAAAGCACAAAGAAGTCTTTATTGATACAAGAAGTTAAAATTTGTTTTCATTCTGAAAAATTTAAGACTGGGATAGGATCCTAGCCAGCAACCTTACGGAAATCAGATGCGTGGAATTGAGGTCGGTCGAGCTTGAACCTAGGAATGACGGTCCTGAATTGACCCGCTGGTTACGGCATGCACCGGCGTCGATTTGATTTCGGGGGTGCCCGAACGATAATCCGACACGAATCTACATCGGATTGACGTAAGCATGCTGACGGATATTTTTACCAGGTGGACCTGGAGTTTTTAAGACTGCCGCCTCCATTGAAGATTGCTTCTCACATTCCAACGATAAGACTTGTCACTGAATCCCACGGGAGAAAGTAGCCTACATATTTATGGAAGTAGAGCCGACAGGGGCCATCCGAAAACGTTATGTACGCTTGGAGGGAGGAGAGGGGGCTGCCCCCCATGTATAGAAAAGCATACAAGTATGCGTGTGTGTGTGGGGGGGGGGGGTCGGCGTGCTTTTGTATCGTTCGTATGGTTTTCAGTTACTGTAATGTTTTAGAAATTTGGAGTTTCAAAATATCAAGCTTTCAACAAAACTTTTCAACAGAGTTTGAGTTTGGTGAAAACACGTCACTACGGTAACGGTCACATTGTGGTAGGGAAAAGTAAGACCACAGATAGAAGATAGCAGAGCGATAGAACAGAAGGAGTCCCTACCAGAAGCTCCCATCTACCACCCGCGTTTCGCTTTTGGTTTTTCAACCAAACAGGCTTGTAGGATTACATAGGGGACACGGCGGTCTGGAGGCAGAGTGCTCACCTCTCATGCCGAAGGTGCCGGGCGTTTCCAACTAAGAAACAACAGTTCGAAATTTTCTCACAGAAGCTATTACCAAAACTCAAGTTACTTCACTCATTTCATCTCGAATAGATATATTGCAATTTTCTTTCTGGAATAACAGATAAACTCTAGAATTCAAGTCATTCAAAACAACGCAGCCAAATTGATTACCAAGAAAAAACAAGCTGACCACGTTACGCCTTTGTTAGAAGAACTGCACTGACCTATAACAGAAAGAAATTGCTGTTTTTTGCTACAAATGTTTAAATAACACCGCACCCAGCTATCTCAAAAATTCTTTTCAAGTCTACTCACCATCTCGTTCACTAAGATCAAATGACAAAACAATCTTAAGAATCCCATCTAAAAACTATGAAACTTATAGGCCATAGATTCTTCAACTATTTTGGACCTTTTGTCTGGAACCTGATACCTTTGAACATTCGTGAATCACCGAATCTTGAAAGCTTTAAGAAAAGCATAAAACACCTTTTCCTCCGAAACTGTTAAAATTTCAAAATTCTATTCGGTACTTTGATGTTATGATTGATTAAGAGCCTCTATGTGTGTGAAACAAAGTTTGTATGGATGAGAGTGCATATTTTAGTATGAGATCTGGAAAGTATGCATGAATCGATGCAATATACAGCTCATTGAGTAATAATTTTGCTAAAAAGGCGCTATAGAAATTCTATTTATTATTATTCTCCCACATTTAGTATATTCTTTATATTGGTGTATTGAATGCGAGTCTAATCCTCTAGCGTCCAGTCTCCAATATTTGAACCAGGTGCCCAAATCTCAGTATTTGGTACACTTACTCTTCCAATTTTATGATCAAATAATTTTTCCAAGTACACAATATATGCACAAAAATTTATTTAAAACCACCCCAGCATGGTATTTCAGACGTTTTGGAGTTGGCAAATGTTCGTCTGGCCATTAGAGAGTTATGAGTGACTATAGCGATTAGAGCTTACATTTGATGGGATAAAAAGCTAGATACCCATTATTATTACAGACTTTACCTTATATAATGATTTACGTTTATGTACATTTTTTTCCCATTGATTTCATTTCTTCATGCATTCGTGTTTTTTTTTTCATTTCCACAGAGACTGCGAGAGAAAAAAATTGGATTTTTGCAAATTTTCCTGCTGGTGGTGTTACCACAAGTTTGTGTGCGATGAGCATGTGAGTCATTTTACAAACTAATGAATGTTGGTTCGGGGAAGCACAGAAGTAACTAAATATCTTTTTTCATCGTTCCAGTTAACGATCAGCTGTTTCACTTTCTGAGGCCTAGGCATCTCACACCGAGTCGGGGACGGTAGAGGGGATAGAGGCAAAAATAAATCCCTACACAAGAAAATGGCTCGGACTCAGTGATTAACCGATGTCGCACTTGCATGCAAACAAGCAAAGCTAATACCACTTAAATCCTTGAATGAGGAATACCAAGTAGGGAAGGCCCGCCTTCATCTAATGTTCAAGGGTTCACAAGATGAACTGAAAACAGGTCGAAAGTAGAAAGAGAAGCAGTCACAGGCAGCAGAATGCTCGCTGCAGATAAAGGAAATCGGAACTACTCTTGAAGTTTTCATCCGGCCCTGCTTCACATAGTCATTGTTTGGAAAGACTTCTGAGTGTCTAATGTCACCAATGCCAAAAGAAGAACGTCCAAGCAGCAGAATGAGAGCACGGAAAAGAGTTTGAAAGAAAAAAAACCCACCTTGTACTGTGTTTTGTTCAGTGATTTCCAGGACTTCTGTGCCATAAAGTCATATATTGGAAATCCCTCCAAGTGTGTCACGCGTCTGTACTGCCAGAATGGGAATCACCGAGCTTGCAGGCTAACTATAAAGACATCCCTCTAGAGGACTAACCCGCCATGTGTTAAAGTGACGTCATTTTAGTGACCCCCATACTGTTTGGCCAGTTTCGTTTCATTACTGTAATAAAGTCTGGCCATGGGACGCATTCGGAAGTCCTCCCCAACTTTTAGGCCTCTTTAATGTCGTTTATACCTTTTTGCCTCTGTTGGCAGACTCACATTTAGTTTGAAAAAAAAAGTTTAAAGCAAAAGAAAACAGAGGGAGTAAGAATAGAAATGAATGAATGAATTAATCCATGTACAGTCTACAACCTTTGTAGGTACCTGGCAAATTGGGTTACAAGTGACTCTGGCCAAGAAGAAGGTGATGTTTATTTTCATTTAGTATCAAGTGAAACAAATTTTATTTCTTGAAATTTTAGACGTTACAATTTTTCCCACAAAAAAAAAAAGACGGAAAAAAATTAATCATAAGTTTTCAAGGCAGAGATTTCCACCCATGGAACGAAAAGCCAGACAATTGCTTAAACTCTATCATAGATACAACTTTGTAATATTTAGCCCAACCTATGAGTAAGAACAAAGCTGTTTTATAGTTTTACCATAGATTCTCTTTGTTCACAGATTGAGGTCAGCCAAAAAGTTCAGTCCGCCTTAAAACATCTGCGATATGAACTGCAGGTAGGCGTTAGTGCAAGTATTCACATCGCGTCTGTTCATCTATCCATCTGTCCACGTGGTTTTTGATTAGATAATAGAAGATAATTATTGGTGCCAGAATAGCTGAGATAAGCTGCCATAACACAGCAACCCCGGCCTGGTAGTAGTGTAAGTATTCATATACCGGTATCATGTCTTCATCCTTCCAGTACCTGGTGACACAGAGGAAAGCAACACCACCCCCCCCCCCCCCCTTGATATCGACACTGACCAAGTAATAGATGTTCCTTGTGATCATGGCACGCGCCCCCAGCTATTATGTGACACGCCTCATCGAAGCCATTGGACCCCCGATATGACTATCCGAGACATGCACTCCCACTTCACAGAAAGGAATATTACATCGCTTTTGTGAAAGTCGGGTACCTGCGTGTGGCAAAAATGGCTTCAACTTTCCAAAACTGGAAGAATGCAAAACTTTGGCTTTCGTACTCCAATGTCAAAATCCCCGGCAATAATGTTGACAGGCGAGTTTATGGAACATGTTCACCATATAAAGTTATATACGTAGCAGAATAAGACACTACTGTAAAAAGATCCACATGAAGGCACGACTGTCAGGGTTAGGACTAGAATTGCCGTGCTGGGTCACGGTTTGTTTATTTTAGGGTCGCGTTGATTTTAGCCAGTGCAAATGTCCTTGAACTATTCCCGTGGACAGTTTGTTTTTGTAACGCTTGTTCTTAGGGATGGAAAGAAAGTGGGGCAGTGACGGTGCAATTTTCGACCCCGTGATTTTGATAAACTTTAACAGGGGTGAGAAAAGGGAGTGAGTAAATTCGTACATAAAACGTAGAGGGTTTGGAGACTTTAGTGAGGGTTTTGATATGTTAAATTGACCTTGTCTGTTACTATTAATAGAATCTATTAATACTACGAGCTGAGCTCGAAATGGATGCACCAATCAAATTTGGGCAGTTGGCTGGGGAATTGCATATGGCTGCACGGTATATAACCGGAGCCATTACTATGTTTGAACACTCCATGCAGAAAGTATTATCCATCTGTGAGGGCAGTCGGCTGGATTCGGCCTGAGAGAATCAGAAGATTGTTAAAGCCATGTTTATGCCATTGATAGACATTGGAATGAGACCATACGCTCTTGCGAATTGATCTACTGCTATTATCTCCAGCTCCCTGATCTTGTATCAGGGAACAATCGTAAGTTTCAGCCTACTGATTCGACGATGAACGTGAATCTGACCTTAATTTTCCAGTAGAAGTGCTACCGAAGAATGCAAGACTACAATGTATTTTACATGCAACTAGATCTAGCATGAGTGTCTGGTATACACATTTGTAAATTGAAATTTATGTGTCTGGATGAGGCTGGGGATTGCCAGCCCATCCTAGAGTAGATCTAGATCTAATGTAACTACGTCAGTTGTGTTGACGAGTTATATCCTTGTTAAGCGGTAGGCACGAATAACTGAGTTAACATTGTCGTCTGAGACATTAAGATATTATTTATTAGATAGTAGGTAGGCTATTTCTGAAAGATAGATAAGTAATAATTAAATTGTGAATGAGTCAGAGTGATATAATCTTTTAAGCATCTAGAGGAGACTTCTAGTGAGATATTATTGTGTTTTCATTTGATGCTGCTGATGTTGTCCTTTTAGAATGTAAAAGCTAGACGAAATTTGTTAGGGAATTTAAAGTAATAAATTTGTGGCCCTGCAAGGTCCTTGATAAAACTTACTCGAATTGTTATTAGTATATGTGGCATGGTATGGAAGAGTAATTTCTAAAAAACCTCTCGATAGTTTAAAATGCAGTCGTAACAATAATTCCATAATAACCATCCCCGTAACACTCGAGGGCACACCCGTAACACTGGAGAGGGACCCTTAAAGAACTTAAATAACGCCATGCCATAGATAAATTATTTAAAACCTATTGTATTTTTATTCCATTATTTGATATTGTACTGTTGTAACATTATGTTTTCAGGTCCTTTTCATTATAGATTTTAGGCAATTTGTATTAATTTAACATTTTGTTTCAATTCCATATGGTGAACTCAACATCCCATTGACCCGACGACACCGGCGAGGGACAATCTTCACCTTACAGATCTACCTCAGACAGAAACGTATTTTTTTTGGAGTGGAGCTATGGTTTGAGGATACTTACCACCTGAATTCCTCAAAAACAAAGTTAAGTGAACCATCTTTCTAACAGTCTTGAGGAGGGCGACGTACTTTCCGCTCTGTGTGTTTCCAGGCTATTTTACTATTTACTATATGTTTAGTTTAAGAGCGGGAGGTTGGTTGGGATCATAGTATAGCATATCTTCTTTGCCATTACGAAGGATATTGGAGTGCCTTGGTGGCTATTGATAACTCGGGGGGATTTGCTTCACTGTGAATAGTTCTTTTAAGGATCCATTATTCGTATAGATTGTGGCGTTTCTTTTCCTTCCTCACATTTTTTAGGAAGATGTCTCTCCTGTCTTTTTCTTAAACTTTCTGTAATATAAGTTAGGACTTGTAGGGTCTGTTATCGTTCGTATTACTTGTCAGTATAGCGTCCTGTTTATTGTATTTTTTTTTGCTTCCTTATAAACTTTAAACTACTATACTAACATTGTTATGTTTACAATATATGCCTGAGGTGTTTCACGTGCTAAAACCACGTTGAATTGTAATCTGGTATTGACATATGAGAGAGAGAGAAATATAATAAATTTTTGTTCACGTGACAATTTCACGTTGAAGATAGAGAGAATAATTTTGCAGTGGTAACAGAAGACACTGCGTGTCCGCGTTTTGAGAAGAGAGAGATATTTCAAATTTGTCGTGTTGAGAGAGAGATATATTTTTGATTCATCGCATTGAGAGAGCGATACATTTTTCACAGTGATAACAGAGGACACTGGTTCGTCGCGTTGAGAGAGACATAAATTTTGAGAGTGATCACTCAAGACATTAATTTATCGCATTAAAGGCGATATATATATTTTATTGCAGTGGGAGCAACGGATAGACGGCACTGCCTTACTAGAATTCATATTCAGAGAGAGAGAGAGAGATAAAGTTTTTGCAGTTTAAGTGACACTGCCTGTAATTTACAGAGAGAGATAGAACGTTCTTTTCGCGAAGCAGTGCTAACGTAAGACACTGAATTAATATTAACAGACAATAACTGTTAGAGATAATATAATTGATACCGCGATATACCTTAACAGTAGGTAAATACTTACTAGTTACAGACTTTAACATATCATGGCCGAGTTTCTTAAATACATTGAATCTGCCAAAGTTCTGGGCATACCAGAAGAAGAACGCGCCTCGTGGTGCGAACGACAATTACAGCAAGACCGAGATCGTGAGGATCGGCTAGCAGCAAGAGAGAGAGAAAAAGAAGAAAGAGAAAGAGAAAGAGAAAAAGAAGAAAGAGAAAGAGAAAAAGAAAGAGAGAGAGAAAAGGAAAGAGAAAGAGAAAGAGAAAAAGAAGAAAGAGAAAGAGAAAAAGAAAGAGAGAGAGAAAAGGAAAGGCAGCATGAACTCGCAATGAAGAAGCTAGAGCGAGAATCGCTTGTAACCCCCACTACTGCCACCAATACTTATGCTACCAAACCAAAATTGCCGACGTTTAATGAAAAACTCGACCGGATCGACGCATATTTACATCGGTTCGAGCTACACGCTAAATGCGTCGGATGGCAGCAGGCGATGTACAGTTCATGCCTGTCTAATTTACTAACAGGTAAGGCTCTAGAAGTATTTCATAGCCTCAAAGTAGAGGATGCCAACGACTATGACAAGCTTAAAACAGCACTGCTTAAGCGATTCCAGCACACCGAGGATGGCTTTCATCAAAGATTTCGCTCATGTAAACCTGAGCCATCTGAAAATTTCTCAACTTATGTGAATCGGCTGAAACATTACTTAGATCGCTGGATTGAGCTCGCGAACGTAACTACCGGAAATTATCTTCAACTTTCAAGACCAAATCTATACGGCATGTCATTCCGATTTGGTTGCCCACCTTAAAGAGAGGGCACCGACATCCTCTGAAGAAATCACATCGTGCGCGGAACGTTATGCGTCCGCCCACCCAAATCGTCCTTTGGCAAAGCCTTCAACTATAGCACCGTGTTATGCCAACGTAGGCAAAGGAGCGCCAACCGGACACGATCGTTCAAGGCCGACTCGTCGTCAGGCCCCAAATCCGCGCTCTCAATCAGAGCCGCCTTTTTTTAGACAGAGATTTTCCGAATCGAGGTAATGTATCCCCGCGTCGAGGATACCAGAGCTATTCTTTTTACGAGCCTCGCCCATATTATCGTGGCAACTATCCAGGCCAGCAATATAACCGGCCTCAGGGACCGCCGCGACGAGTGCATTTTGATAATAATCATGATTATGATAGGCCGCAGAGTCTTCCCTATCGTGGAAACGATCCTAATCGTACTATGTGTTTTAGGTGTAATAGGGTAGGCCACATACAAAAATTTTGTAACGTGAAAATGGAATCGGCAAATGCCTGCTCTGTTAAATCTACACCCTATACAGATGTTGGTTATACTAATAAATCTTCATCGCAATCAAAGACTATTCCAGTCATGTCCGCCCTACATGAACTGGGTGAATTAACATTTTACCAGGGCCGCGTGAACGCGATTCGCGCTTCTGTTCTACGTGACTCCGGATGCACGACTATCGGCGTTCGACAGTCACTAGTCCGTCCAACACAATTTTTGGATAAGGAGGTAACTTGTATTACTTTTGGCGGATCTGTAGAGCGATTCCGTCTTGCAGAAGTTTATATTGATACACCTTTTCTCACAGGTATTGTTACTGCATGTGTACTGCCTAATCCAGTGGCTGATATAATCATAGGGAATGTACCTCAAGTAAATAAGTTTCCTATCGGTAACTTGGAAATTTGGACTGACGACGAGACTGTTGCTTGTGCGACAACACGCCTACAATCGAGTCGACGAGCAGACAGTCCATTGAGTAATCCTACTATTGAAGTGAACATAACGTCTAGTGCATTTCATGATGAGCAACATTCAGATCCCACATTGAAACATTTGTTTGCTAAGGTTGATCCTACCGCGCCGGATACCTCTAAGTTTCTTATTAAAGATGACTTATTATATCGTAATTTTCGGAGTAAGCGAGAGACCGTTATGCAACTTGTAGTACCGAGATCTTTTCGTCGCGACATTATTCGTCTCGCGCATGACACTTCCTTGGCGGGTCACCAAGGAAAGGCCAGAACTAAGTCTCGAATACTATCGCAATTTTTTTGGCCCAGTATTTACGCAGATGTAAACCGGTTCGTATCAACATGTGACGTATGTCAGAGACGTACTCCTAAAGGAAGAGCATCGCGAGCTCCTCTGCAGGAGATGCCAATGGTTTCCAGACCATTTGAGCGCGTTGCCGTAGATATAGTTGGACCTCTACACAAGTCAGACAGAGGACATCGTTTTATACTTTCTGTCATTGACTACGCAACCCGTTGGCCAGAGGCCATTCCGCTAAAAGACATTTCAGCTGATCATGTCGCTGAGGCCCTTATTACTATTTTTTCGCGTCTTGGGTTTCCGGTTGAAATTTTATCGGACAGAGGTCCACAGTTTACCTCTGAACTTTTTAAGAAAGTCTTGGAATTGGTCGGGATTAAACAAAGATTGACATCTCCATACCACCCACAGTCTAATGGCTGCTGTGAACGGTGGAATGCTACCATGAAAAGTATGCTTGCGCGAGTTTCGGCCGACAAGCCGAGTGATTGGGATCGACAACTCCCCGCTATTCTTTTTGCATACCGAGAACTGCCGAACGCATCGACGGGTTTTTCCCCCTTCGAATTATTGTATGGTCGTAAGCCGCGTGGTCCAATGGCCATACTCCATGATTTATTCGCCGGATCAGACACCGACGACAATGATACGCGGTCTGCATATCAATACGTTGTAGACTTGCGCCATCGAATTCTTAACGCATGTCAGCTCGCACAAAAATCTTCAGCCGCGCATGCTAGTCTTTATAAACTATATCGTGATCAAGGTAGCCGATTACGAACCTTGGCCGTCGGAGACCAAACTCTTGTTCTCCTTCCGGAGACGAAAAATAAACTCCTTCTTACATGGAAGGGACCTTTTAAAGTCCTAAAGAGACTTTCTCGAGTGAATTATCTTATCAAGATTCGGGGACAGGACAAAGTCTTCCATATAAATATGTTAAAGCAGTACCTGTCCGACGATGATAATCGACAGAATAATCGCCGAAATGTGGTTGCTCAGGCCAATGCGGCCTTGGTTTCAGTTGACGATGATGATCCTATTAAGATAGAGAATTCAATCCCCGCACTTCGATCTTCTGAAAACACTTCGGATGTAAATATAAATCCAGATTTATCTGAATCGCAAAGACAAGATATAAGAGATTTGCTTAACGAGTTTACTACAGTCTTTACTGATCTACCAGGTAATACTTCCTTGGTGCAACATGTTATAAGATTAAAGACGGATATACCCGTCTTTGTTAAACCATACCCGCGTCCGCTGCACGCACAGGAGACTATAATAACCGAGGTACGTAACATGTTTCACCTGGGAGTGATAGAGCGATCGACGAGCCCATATAACTCACCCATCGTCTTAGTGAAAAAAAAAGATGATACAGTGCGTTTTTGTATTGACTATCGTAAACTTAATGAGGTTACGATATATGACGCTGAACCGATTCCCAACCAGGAGAATCTTTTTGCTCAGTTAGCGAGGGCAACAATTTTTTCGAAAATTGACCTTTCCAAAGGCTATTGGCAAATTCCGCTTGATGAGAATAGCAAGCAATATACCGCTTTTCAGACTCCGTTGGGTCTTATGCAGTGGCGCTATATGCCTTTCGGGTTAGTTACAGCCCCTGCCACTTTCGCCCGTATGATGACAATATTGCTCCAGGGTATGAATTCCGTATTGTCGTATTTTGACGACATTTGTATTTATGAAACCAATTGGTCGGGCCACATCGAAGCCCTAAGACAAGTTTTTATTGCTCTTCGTCGAGCTGGCCTTACGGCGAAACCCAGTAAGGTGTTTTTAGGATATAATGAAATTAATTTCCTGGGCCATACAATTGCCCACGGCGTTCAGACTCCTGATGACAAGAAGATAACTACCATCTTAAAGCTCCAACCCCCTCGAACTAAGAAAGAAGTTCGTAGTTTATTGGGCTTTCTTAACTATTATAGGAAATTCATTCCAAATTTTTCTTCGCTTACAGCTCCGTTGTCGGACCTCACAAGAAAGAATTTTCCTAATAAAGTGAAATGGACAACCGAATGTGCTGATACACTTCGTACCGTTTAACAACTGTTTTCCACTTCCCCCATTCTCATACTGCCAGATATAAACCAAATATTTATTGTCCGCACTGATGCGTCGGACAAGGGATTGGGAGCTGTGTTATTACAGGAACGAGACGATATCTTGCGGTCATGTCTATACGCCAGCCGCAAGTTGCTAGATAGGGAATGCCGCTATGCAATTATCGAGCGAGAGTGCCTCGCTATCATTTTTGCTGTAAACGCATTTTCGCGATATCTACTCATGTCCGAGTTTATAATTGAAACGGACCATCGTCCGTTGTTATTCTTAAAGGCTAACAGGGCTAAAAATGCTCGATTAACGAGGTGGAGTCTTGCACTCCAGGAATACCGGTTTCTTATCCGGGCTATCCCTGGCGGTGACAATTCCCAAGCTGATATTTTGTCACGTCTCAGTTAATTTCCTATTAAAGAGTGTTGTGTCTTGTATTGGGGTTGGATAGTGCTTGTCCCCCTCAATTCTAGACGGTGGATGGATTCACATTTATCTTGTTCATTACTTTATGAACCAATTTTACAATCCTTTTGTTGTGAATATCCTCTTTCCACCAGCGTCATTCCTGACTGTGACCTGAACTTCTGGCAAACCTGACGCCCTTGTCAGCGGGTCAATGAGATGGAGACATGGCAAACCAAGCTACCAGAGCTACTGCTGCCATTGGATACCACAGTATTTTAATTAACAATATATTGTGTGTGAATGTGTATATAAGCAGCAATTGTGTGTGTTGACTAGATAATTATGAGCCTATTCCTTCAGTAAGGCTTCATTATTTGATAATAGTTATACTTTAATCCAGCAGTATATAGTGATATACTCATTATTATTATAGATGTTCCTGAGAATTTTCATTATGTGCAGTAAGAATGTTTAGATAGACTAGATTCTATAGAACGTGGCATCAATAATTGTATGCTTTTTGTCCATCTAATATGCACGTTCTTAGATTTTTCTTCTCAAGCTTTAAGGCTCAGTACTACTTAAGCCCCTACCACATTAACTTTGGGATTTCTTGGATCCTATAATTTTATTTAAAATTTTCACTGGGGTGGGGGATATGTCAGGGTTAGGACTAGAATTGCCGTGCTGGGTCACGGTTGTTTATTTTAGGGTCGCGTTGATTTTAGCCAGTGCAAATGTCCTTGAACTATTCCCGTGGACAGTTTGTTTTTGTAACGCTTGTTCTTAGGGATGGAAAGAAAGTGGGGCAGTGACGGTGCAATTTTCGACCCCGTGATTTTGATAAACTTTAACAGGGGTGAGAAAAGGGAGTGAGTAAATTCGTACATAAAACGTAGAGGGTTTGGAGACTTTAGTGAGGGTTTTGATATGTTAAATTGACCTTGTCTGTTACTATTAATAGAATCTATTAATACTACGAGCTGAGCTCGAAATGGATGCACCAATCAAATTTGGGCAGTTGGCTGGGGAATTGCATATGGCTGCGCGGTATATAACCGGAGCCATTACTATGTTTGAACACTCCATGCAGAAAGTATTATCCATCTGTGAGGGCAGTCGGCTGGATTCGGCCTGAGAGAATCAGAAGATTGTTAAAGCCATGTTTATGCCATTGATAGACATTGGAATGAGACCATACGCTCTTGCGAATTGATCTACTGCTATTATCTCCAGCTCCCTGATCTTGTATCAGGGAACAATCGTAAGTTTCAGCCTACTGATTCGACGATGAACGTGAATCTGACCTTAATTTTCCAGTAGAAGTGCTACCGAAGAATGCAAGACTACAATGTATTTTACATGCAACTAGATCTAGCATGAGTGTCTGGTATACACATTTGTAAATTGAAATTTATGTGTCTGGATGAGGCTGGGGATTGCCAGCCCATCCTAGAGTAGATCTAGATCTAATGTAACTACGTCAGTTGTGTTGACGAGTTATATCCTTGTTAAGCGGTAGGCACAAATAACTGAGTTAACATTGTCGTCTGAGACATTAAAATATTATTTATTAGATAGTAGGTAGGCTATTTCTGAAAGATAGATAAGTAATAATTAAATTGTGAATGAGTCAGAGTGATATAATCTTTTAAGCATCTAGAGGAGACTTCTAGTGAGATATTATTGTGTTTTCATTTGATGCTGCTGATGTTGTCCTTTTAGAATGTAAAAGCTAGACGAAATTTGTTAGGGAATTTAAAGTAATAAATTTGTGGCCCTGCAAGGTCCTTGATAAAACTTACTCGAATTGTTATTAGTATATGTGGCATGGTATGGAAGAGTAATTTCTAAAAAACCTCACGATAGTTTAAAATGCAGTCGTAACAATAATTCCATAATAACCATCCCCGTAACACTCGAGGGCACACCCGTAACAACGACCTTCTAACGTACCGATGGCTTAATGTGCTGTTTTTTTCTCAGAATGTGAGAATGACGACCCTTCCGACAACACCAAATTATGGTTAAGTTGTCCCACTCTGGGAGTAGATTATAATATTTACGGTTTCATGATTTTATGGAAGTATGACATATTACCGGCATCTGACATTTAACTATTTAAATTTAACCTGCTCCACCCATAATGCCCCTGGAAGAATGACGTAGGGCCTATACCTAGCATCTAACATTTAGAAATGCGGCCTATTGCTCGGTCAGTTCATCCAAATGCATTACCGGGTCGCTAATTCTTTTCCAACAGGTCTGCATGAATTCCAATACCACTTTGTCAAATTGGTATTAGTCAAGTCGATCAAAATTTTAAGTTTCATTCTAAATACTTCATTGCAAAGTCTCCAAATTGTCGGATATTCATAGCGCATTCAGTTACGTACCAAATTTCCTTGGTTATTAAGTCTTGATCATAATTAGATGTTGCTGTCACAACAATCGCAAGTCAAGGAAAATCACAATATAGGGAAAAAAAACGCAGTTCCGGGTGGATTTGAGTTTGGATTTAACGGCATGTCGCTACAAAAACGGCAGCTGAGACAGGTAAAATCTCGGGCCTTGGTAAAAAAACGGTCGAGTTGCCATTCAAGAACAGCCTGACCACCCTAATATAGCAATAAGTACCGTGAGATCCCCTCCAAAATTATCCCAGTTTGGCCATATCAGTGAATAACTTCAAATCTTTGTAACGTTTTTCACCTAGGCGTCAGGCCCACTGCGACACGCAAACACTCGAAAAGACTGATTTGTGGCCAATTTCCTTCAGGCGGGCAAAACCAAAGTTTGCCCTGCTGTTTTTGTTCCTTTTTCCCGTTTCTCAGAGAAGTACACGCACCTATGGTATATGCGACCCGGGGTAGTGAAAAGACACGTCCAAGATCTGCCTGTATATTCAAGATCCACCACTGTGGATACTGTCAAAAAACGAGTGCACTCGAATTTAATCTTGCCCATACAGCATTAACCCATTAGGACTTGAGAAAATGTCGGTCTATATAATAGAGCACGAGGCGCCAGGTAAAACTTTTCAACACTGTGCACGAGAGGGTTTGCCTGCAGGATTTAATATTTCCTCAGAAAGGCATGATGTCAGATCTTTCCAAATCATTCTTTGATTATGCATTTGTACTAGAAACGATGGGAAACTGTCCTTTACTGGATAGAGCAGTGTTTCTTCAAAAGTTAATGTCAAACAATACGAAGTTAAGATTGCAATGGCCACTATTCATCGACTCAATTTAGCTTCCGGTCAAAGCTTCACTTTTTGCACTTCCGAATGGACCAGTTTTATAGCATTAGCAACTCTGAATATCAAATTAACACAGGGTCGCTCGTAAAGCTGTAACGACAACGTCTCTGAATGTCAAACAAATACAGAGCTGTGTTTATGTGTCGGGCTGTAAACGACGTGAACAACTCTAAATGTCAAACTGTAAATTTAACAATACAGGGTTGTGTGTGCTGATGCCACTGTAGATCTGTCTCCACCTGAACAACAATGAATGTTAAACTGTATATTCAACAATACAGGGTTGTATGTGCTGATGCCACTGTAGATCTGTCCCCACCTGAACAACTCTGAGTGTCATACTGCATGTTTAACAATACAGGGTTTATGTGCCGAGGCTCCTGTTAAGCTGTAGCGACGTGAACAACTCTAAATGTCAAACTAAATTTAACAATACAGGGTTGTATGTGCTGATGCCACTGTAGATCTGTGCCCACCTGAACAACTCTGAATGTCATACTGCATGTTTAACAATACAGGGTTTATGTGCCGAGGCTCCTGTTAAGCTGTAGCGACGTCAACAACTCTGAATGTCAAACTGTTCAACAATACGGGGTTGTATTGTGCTACTGCCACCGTGGAGCTCTAGCGTGTAACGACACGAACAACTCTGAATGTCAAGCTATGTTTAACAATACAGGGTTGTACTTGTAGTGTCAATGCCACTGTCCAGTTGCAGCAACCTGAACGACTCCGAATGTCAAACTATGTTTAACGATACAAAGTATGTGCTGCATCCTAAAACTATCATACAGCACTTCCATTTTGTTCAAACTCAGTTACTGCTCAACATAGTGGCATTTAAAGTGTAGCTTTGACTTGAGATTGGGTTTCTGCTCGGTAACGTTCTATTTTGAGCTCTAAAATGTTAAATTCCGTGCATTAATGAAGCATGAAAGTGGCCAACTTGCAATGGTGGAATAAAATGCTTATTGTTTAGGCGGGATATATCGACTGGCCCTTTACCCAAAATTGATGTACAATTCCCTTCCTCCTCCCCCCATTCTGTACTCGATTTACCTAAGGAACCTGGGTAATCTTGAATGTCAAGGCATTTCTCAAAATAAGTTTTTAACTTCATATCTCACAAGAGGCACGTGTACATTCCCAGAATGTGCAAAAGAACAAAACCCAAAGAAAGCCAGCTGTCCACTTAAACCTGCGAAATGGCCAGCAAATCAGAAATTTCAGAGATGTCCGTGGGTGGTTGGGGACCGCTACCGGTAGGGTCCCCTCCTGTCCTGCCATACTTCTATGTTCAGTCTATTGTCTTAACATTTTCCTACCTCGTTATCGTGTCGACGTGCCTTCTCCAAACCCCCAACTCGAAGCTCATGAATGTCCAAGAATTCTCGTCTATGGCACAGGTCATTTTGTGTCATTTATACTGGACAGGTCAACGTATTTCAGCTCCGCTTTCTCTACACTTTCCTGCTGATTCCCATCATGTGTAGGTGGCAAACCGTAATTATGGACCAAAAAAAAAAAAACACTGAACATTATTGAACTAATTGTCCGTGTAAAAGTAGACGACAGGCACGTTTAAAAACAAAAAGACTACGGTGAAGTACATAGATCTGAATAAATTGGCGGATTCGTTTTCAGTACGAGTTGGCTCACACCGTTGTCAAAGGTAGATCATTGCCGTGCTTCTCTCCCATCATTGATCTATCTGCTGGATTTGTATGCGCAAAGTGCATTTGGCAGGGACACGTGACTCGTACTTCTGGTGAACATTTTATAACAATAATGCTCTCGAGTTTCACCCGACCCTAGCACGGGGCTTTTTGAGGCAAATCCCTCCCAAGAATATTCCTCCCCCCCCCCCCCCCCACACAACGCTTTTGACCTTATTTCATGCAAGAGGTTAAGACGGTAAGGTATGGGAACGTCCCCTCCGATTGCAAGATACAAGAAAGTCGTTTGAAGTCTGCAAGATAAATGTCCCCTGAGACTTAAGGAGGTACAAGAAAGTCCACTAGCACTGAGACTAACAAGGAAGTCGCTCAAGAGAGCTATAAAAAAAAAAAAACGCTGCAAGTATGTTTACTCTGGACGGACCTTACAAGTTACAAACCACACATCTTTTTTTAAAAAAAATGTCAGGAGGAATTCACCGTGGTGCAAGTTTGGTCCTTTGGCTCGAGGCTACAAAGATGTCAAGCAATTACACTAAAATCTTTGCAAGCGAATGGAGAGCTAAGTAGGCCTAGGTGCTGGGCTATGTTGGCAGCATTGTAAACCAATAATATGAAAACGTACAACCAGTGCCGGACTTTAGTCATAGCTTAAATATGTGTACAAATAAGCTTCAATTTGGGACCTCACAATCTGCAGGAGCCTCAGAGTGCAGACATTGTCAGATTTTGGAAGGATCACCGAATGCGGCTACCTTCAGAAAGCCTTTTTTTTTTAAATTGTGGCGGGAGTAATTCATTGTGGTACAATTCTGGCTCTTTTTTTTTCCCCCGCGCTACAGCCCAAAGGACAGTTTTAAAAAATGTATAATTAATTTTCTTGCATGTCAACTAATCCAGCCCAATAGCTTTTGTATCGACCGATTGTGTTGATTAAAGTTTCAGGTATTTTAAATAAAAAGTAAAAATGTAGAATACATTGATCCTTGGTTTGCCTTCCCTGTAGTAAGCCCACGGCACCAAAAGACAATACGCGTTCAATTCCGTTCGTGCAGTCTCCCTACCAGAAATTGTGTAGTGCTCTGATGCGCGTGAAATCTGTAGTAAAGACTAGAATATGGGAAGCTTTCTTGACCAAAAAGAGAACGGTGTTTTCACCAGTTTATCCCGGATAATGCCGGGTACCTCATCTAGTTTATAAATAAAATTTTACAACCTGATCCCCTAGTCAGCAGTTTGAGGGCGATTGGTCTTGACGTCAGGAAATCACAGCTACGGTCCTGGTTGTATCGAGTCCGGACAGCTCCGGTCCCGCGGCCGTTGCCATTACGGTACTGAAAAGAAAGTATCAACGGTGAATCAAACAGAAAATGCTTCAGGTCTACTCTGGTCAAGCATTAGTCACTATGATACAGTCTGCAACTACCACTTTCATTCCCTGGAAACCCAGATTTCAAAATTTCCTAACACCCAGAGGCATATTTTAAAAGCTTAAGCTGGGTTTTCATGTAGACGGAAATGTCAAAATCCCTTGAAGTACCAAAAAGAATCATGATTACGGAAATTGCGTGTCCGTACACATGGTCACGTTCTTTTCACTACTTGGATTTTTGCTGATTCCGTGTACATGAAAACCCAGCTTATGTGTACAGAAACGGATACGTCAAAAACCCTCCAAGTACGGCAGTGAAATAGAATGTTTTCATGTGTACGGAAACCCTTTTCCACACACATGGAAAGTCGCTTCTACTTGTGATCTTTGCCTTTTTCCGTTGCCAACTCCATTTTCGTGCATATGAAAACGTCCGATCAATTGAATACGATAAGGAAAAACACCGAAAAAGTGCGTGTTCGGTGAGCGGACTTGGTGACCAAGTCTATGACCGAAGTTTACATAGATCTAGATCTAGATCTAGATTCTAGATTAGATCATTTAAAAAGCATCACTTTGTATGAACAGGCTCAAGTGGGTGAACTAAATGGTGGGAACAACCGAAAAAGCGCCCAAAACTTACCTTCTGTGCACGTTGGAAAAACTGTTTCGACTGGTCACTCTGTACGTCAAACACGGATGATCTTTTCTTCACAGAAACAAAGGGCGAGGTGCATGGGTCCTGTTCTTGTAGCAGAATGCAAGCCAGTGACTCTAGAACTAAATACATGTATAATATTTGCAAGATCACATCCCACGCTCTCAATTCACGAGCAAAACTTTTTTTTTTTGGGGGGGGGGGCTTGTCCTGTTTTCGATTGGCCAGCTCCGCTGGTGGTTGGGAAGACTTCTCGAAAGCTTTTGACATGACTTGACCAAATCTTTTAAATAGCCCAAGGGGTGAAACAGACCAAAGCTGGTCTAGGCACCAGACCGGTGGTTCGCCGCCCATATAATTTACTTCACACTAACACCTTCACACTAACACAATAGCCACTACCAGCAGCGGGACACAGCGGGCATTGCCTTTTGTGCTAGTGTGAAGCAAAGTTTACAGGCGGAGAGTTACCAGCTGTTTCAACCCTAATTTGAGACTTTTTTTTTTTTTTGAATATCGTCACAAGGTTTATTTTCCACCCCCTTAGTAATTTGTGAGGACATGTTTAAACAACATCGAAAGTTCCATCCGTTGACGAGGTCTATCTGGATATAAAACCTTTTTTTTTAATTATAATATTTGTGCCTTTTTTTTTTATTGTAAATTTACTAGCCTTGACAACAAGGTGGGTTGTTTTGTTTTTTTTTGTCGGACCATGAAATTATTTACAGGTTCAAAATTAATGCACTTTTTCAAGTACTAGCCAGACAAAAAACAGACACACAAAAACAACAGACGGACAGAAAAACAGGCGCACGAAACCATCACACGAACAGACAGGCAGAAAAAACATACACACAAAAATATCAAACAGTCAGACAGAAAAACAGACACACAAAAACATTGGGCAAACAGACAGACAGAAAACCAGACATTTACAAAAACACCAGTCTCACTCTGCTATTAGAAAGGACAATATCGAGTGTATTTTACTATTACGCGTCTCTTTATGCATACTGGCTTAAGACTATTCAAACTTTAGTTTAAGTTGTATAGAGTGATTTACATCCCTACAAAGAAATGACTGTGACGTGTCCCATCTGTGCACGGCAGTCAATCTTCACTATTATCAAATATTGTCGAAAACAGTGAAAGATACGGAAGATGTTGTTTGCCCTCCGCAATTCGCCCCAACAAAACGTTTTAGCTAGATGTGTGCCGCCATATTATTTCACTGAGGCTTTTTACCATGTCACTTCAGCTATGCCTGCTGTTGAGTTTAGAAAGTTGTGATATATTTATTATGTTTATGTAATGAGGCCTAAGGTGGGTTACCAAGCTTGTGTGGTTAATGACTTAATGCTCCGTGAAAGAGAATTTCGCTCAAGAGATTATAATTAAGTGATTGTTATCTACATCTACATTATCTTATGTTTTTACCTTTCATTTATTTAAAAACGTTCGAGTATTTAGATCTAGTCTTTCCTCGCTATAAGTATAAACAGTAATCGACTTCCCACCAAAAAACGTACTGCGACTTACCCCACCTGTGCACGATAGTCCCTCTTTACTATCATGGAATTATTATTATACATTTAATTTATACTTTTCACACCCACATAGGCTAGGTGCCCATGCACCTCTCATACCGGAGGTACAGCGTTCGAATCCCGTTCGGTGCAGGCATGTTGGAATTTTGGGATTTTTCCCACATTTTCTTGTCCCTGATCCTTGGCAGTTGGAAATTGAGAAGAGCAGGCCGAACAGGCCCCTGCCCGGGGAGAAATTAAATATAACTTTTATTCCTACCGCCCCCCCCCCCCCCGAAAAAAAACAACAACGCCGACCGGCGCTACACTGTGGCGACGACGTGTCTGCTCCAGTTGTAACTGGGCTGCAATGTTACTGAAGCAAATTTCCCAAACGGGATTAAAGAAGTAAACAAAATACCGTGTCTTATCTTCACTCATATGTCGCCCAACCTCTATGGTTGCTAGGAAAAAAAAATGGAACCACGGGTCTGTGTTCACTTCGAAGATACATTGTAGTCGACAGAAGGAAAATTGGTGTTTATTCTTATAGATACCGTGTCTAAATAAATACACCTATCTCCTTTCTACGCTATTTTAAATGCAGATAAAACATTGTGTTCTTGAAATCTGCCCCCATGTCGGTGAACCATCAGCCCCGTGGTCGGTGCTGCGTCGTTCGGCCGCGCTAAGAAATAACTGACCAGGGATTCCCTAGTAATGTATTATTCTATTTATAGTGTCATTACTGCCGAATTTAAGAACCAGTGAAATGTCGCGAGTTGTTCTATCGATAGATAGAAATGCCAAGGCTGGGCGGGTTGGGATGGCTGCCATTTTTTTCAAACACAGCAATCACCGTGACAACGCCACCAGCCCAGATCCAGAGCCAGTACCACACCAGTTCTCAGTATGGAGCTCTACCACCCCAGCCACAGCTTTTGCTCTGGCTTACCCCTTACTTCATTCATTTCCACAGTCACGGCGAGATTGCTGCGGGTGCTTGGGACAGGCGGTCAAACAGAACAAAGTGGTGATTGTAATTTGAACTATTCTCTGAAGCAGAGAGGCATACCAAGCAGTAATTAGAGCCAACACACTGGAAAACCACAATTCAAAGTAAGTCTGGCAGGATTTGTGTGTACAAAATGAAACAGATTAATTTGTGAGTAGAACTGTGAATGTAAAATAAAATGCAGCATTCCAAGTCCCTAGATACACGTAACTAGAATGTGGACCTAATTAATTAATAAGTTGAAAGCCGCGAGATGACAAGAGAGCGGCCTGTCTGAGGTCGTACAAGACTCATCTAGAGTTTTCAAAGCTTTATTGTTCCCCTGTTTCCCTAGAACAAGTCAGTATTAGATCAGCTGTATCTAATTGTAGAGATCCATTTTTGTGCCAACATGCGCTGTGGAATACAAATGATGAGGCGCAACATCGTCGAATTGGCAGATTGTCTGCCATTGTGTAAAAACCAAACAGCTATTATCATTTATAAGCTCTTTGATATAAACGAAACGTGCAGGAGTCGTGGTGTAATGCTTAACTGGCAAAAGGGAATTATTAGGTAAGGGTGGTGCTTGTTGTGACGGAACATTAAGCCCACCGGCCCCTCCGTCCTTTCCCCCTTATTAAATGCACAAAAGAAGGATGGTTTCGTGAAGGATACCACATTCGTGCACACATTTCGGGTTCTGAACTCGCCGTTCCCATTTCCCACACATATGGACGTTTTTAAGTAGCGTCCTTATGGTGTGCCTGTAGTTCAGTTCGGGCTGGTCTTGTTTCTTTACATGTACCTGGCAATCCGGCACAAAGTACAATGTGTAGTAAGTGCTTTAATAATGTGCGAGTTCGGTTTATTAGCATAGACATCTTGAGATCTAGCTCTAACTTATTTGGCTTTTCTCAGCCGAAAACTGTTTTATAGAAATGTGTCTCTGACTTGGTAAAAGTGCACTTTAGTACAAATTATCCGGAAGGAGCAGGACTACCATGTGAGTTACACAACTTTAGTCGGACACGTAGACTGTCAAGTTCTGTGTGTTAACCGCCGAGCCGCGCATTTAGCCTACAATAAAAACATCCACCCATAGGGGTAACTCGCCAGCAGGTGTAGATCTAAATGCCCAGGGCAGCGAACCTGCTAAAATGAAGACCTGTACACAGTAACTCGCCAGGAGGGGACACGATGGTCTAGAGGCTAGGTGCCCGTCTCTCATGCCAAGCGTACCGGGTTCAAATCCCTGTCGATGCAGGCATGTTGGAATTTTGGGGATTTTTCTCATATTTTCCTGTCTTTGATCCTATGATAGGTAGGATTGAGCACCTAGTCTTCTCGGAAAATGTCGAAAACTTTCGAGGGTCCATGTGCACGTTGCGCATATTAAAGATATCTTGGCAGTTGGAAATAGTGAAGAGCAGTCCGTACAAGGCCGCTGGCCGGGCAAAATTCTAAAAAAAACTAATCCCTACCGCAACAAGAAAAAGTGAGGTGTAAATGCCAAGGACAGCGAACCTCCTAAAATAAAGACCTAAACATCAGCAATTCGCCTCTCACGGCCGCACCTAAAGTCTCATCCTTGTAATGTCCTTGAAGTGTAACGCATATGGAACTCCTCCGCATTCTGCTAAAAAAACGAATTCTTTAGTAGCCAGTAGATCGTCTGGATCTAGATTTTTTTATCTAGATATTTTTATAGATCTAGTGGTTACAAGACTATGAATCAAGCGCGTTTTTGGAAACAGTTTCATGGCTGTATCATTTAAATGGAAGAGAAAAGAAATGGTTTTAGATCTAGATATCGAGATTTGAGATCAAGATGTAGACATTTATCTCTTTACCAGTTCTTGCCATGCAGTTTGTAAGTTTACATCATGATTCATTTCGGATCCAGACAGGAAGTGACAGAAATTCAGAAAAAGGCATTTCTAGGCAGGAGCAGTTATCCTTGGTAAGCGGACGCCCTTCAAAAGACACGTACCAAAATAAACAAGTGAAAGATATTGACCCTGGAAATGTAAAGCAGGAAGTCTAGATCTAGTAACTATGACACCCGAAATCTGAACTCAAGAAATCTCACGTGACACAAGAATTAAGATTTAACTCTGAAAATTTGACCACATGCCTGTAGAAACTCTGACGTGACGTAGGAAATTTCATGGAGACAATGCGTCTTCCAAAGGCAGCATTAGGACCAACCCAAGGTCGAGCGGCATCTGTTCGAAGGTTTCAAATATTCAAGACTATTAGAGTGGCTGTACTAGCCCTTCTGCTACCACATCTGATTAGACCAGCTTTGTTTTAAACACTGCGTTGCTCTAGACAAAGGAATGGGCTTTCCAGAATTAAAAACGATGCTGGTGGTTTCTAGACCAATGCTAGTTTCAAAATTTCTCGAACGATATATCCTGTGAACTCAAAAATACTTTGCTAGGTACAGTAATTCACCACTGGCAGCTCAGGGTTAAGATCAGACTGATTTAGAGGCATACGAACCCTTCTCTTGCTTTCATCCGATTAAACCAGTGAAGTGCAGTAATTGTGGACAAACTGTCTCCCACTTCTGGAACCAAACAAATCATGGGCATTCCAAAAATGTATACTATGCTGGTGGTTTCCAGGTCATGCAAGTTCTAAAGAGTTCACAAAAGATTTACCAAGTGCTCGTAGCTCAGACATACTTGGCAGGGTAAAGTAATTCAAGACTAGCAACTTTAGAATAAGACTAATCAGAGTAAATCTCCAATTTGAAGTAGGTGATAGAATAGAAGTGTCTAATGAGCTCTCGTACTGGGACTGCCGGCACTTCTGGGAAATCTGCAGCCAGTGCAAGCAAGATATCAGGACCCACAACACAAGCAAGATATCAATACAGACACTCCAAGAGAGATATCACGACAGACAACACAAGCAAGATATCAAAACAGACAATGCAAGCACGATATCAGGACAGAGAACACAAGCAAGATACCAGGACAGACAACACAAGCAAGCTATCAGGACAGACAACACAAGCAAGATATCAGGACAGACAACACAAGCAAGATATCAAAACAGACAATGCAAGCGCGATATCAGGACAGACAACACAAGCAAGGTATCAGGACAAACAACACGAGCAAGATATCAGGACAGACAACACAAGCAAGATATCAGGACAGACAACACGAGCAAGATATCAGGACAGACAACACCAGCAAGATATCAGGACAAACAACACAAGTAAGATATCAGGACAGACAACACGAGCAAGATATCAGGACAGACAACACAAGCAAGATATCAGGACAAACAACACAAGCAAGATATCAGGACAAACAACACAAGCAAGATATCAGGACAAACAACACAAGCAAGATATCAGGACAGACAACACAAGCAAGATATCAGGACAGACTACACAAGCAAGATATCAGGACAGACTACACAAGCAAGATATCAGGACAGACAACACGAGCAGGATATCAGGACAAACAACACAAGCAAGATATCAGGACAGACAACACGAGCAAGATATCAGGACAGACAACACAAGCAAGATATCAGGACAGACAACACAAGCAAGATTTTAGGACAGACAACACCAGCAAGATATCAGGACAGACAACACAAGCAAGATTTTAGGACAGACAACACGAGCAAGATTTTAGGACAGACAACACGAGCAAGATTTTAGGACAGACAACACAAGGAAGATATCAGGACAGACAACACCAGCAAGATATCAGGACAGACAACACAAGCAAGATATCAGGACAGACAACACAAGCAAGGTATCAGGACAGACAACACAAGCAAGATATCAGGACAGACAATAGTAGCAAGATGTCAGGCAGACAATACCATCAGCCCCAATTACAGTGGACTTGCTGTTGCACACATAGTAAGAGCTTTTTTTTAATTGGGTAGAATTAGCCTTTAGGGATATAGGTTGATCCCTTCTCAAGGGATTTGCGCCACATATACGGACCATTTTTACAATGGCACGTTATTGGCCAGGATACAACCTGGTTGGAATACAGTATTCAGCAACAGTTATGGTGCGTAGTTTATTCATACTGTAATGAACAGACGTTGTAGATCTCAGAGCCAGTGGCGGATCTACTATGAAGCTTAAACTTCAGGGCCCCCTGTCCCGATGGGACCTTAAGAAACTTTTCCAGTGACTGAATTTTGGACGTTGCCCTATTGTTCCTGGTTGCGAAGGGGCCCCATAACAGTTCAAACTTTAGGTTCCCAAAAATGTAGGTCCGCCACTGCCTAGAACCATTCCTAGGATCATGAACTCATGCCGCATTTAAACCATGCGTCGATCTTTCATGCTATTGCGTAATGGAAGATACAGTACTAATGTATTTAAAGCACCTTGTATTCTTATTTTCGTAAGATATTGCTCGATTAGGAATGTTATTGTCACTGACAAATTAAATGACAATTTTAGGCCTGACTATTCACTGATAAATCTCTTACAATGCTCGAAAGAGATTGCGTCCAGAAAATTGTTGAGGATGCTTATATGTAATTCATTGAAATTTGTGCAACGTTAAAGAAACTTCCGAAATGGCACGAGTCTGTTCATGTTGAAGAGATTTTTTATTTTCATTGAAAAAATTCAAATGTGATATCAATCTAATGCAATAAATTCATTGAATGCTGGAGAACACAATAAATTCTACTCATTTCTCATAAAGATTTCGCAGCAGGGACACTGGTTGAAATTCAAAATCAGGTCACTGAATTTTTCTGGTGCTCAATGTACTTCGCATCTTTGTGTCTATCATGTACAGTTGTGTACGGAGACTGGACCTTGGTGTTTCGAGCTCAGAGCGCGATCAACAAATCACTGTATGACACGTGGAAGTCAGTGGGTCTTCACCATGACAACCCCATCAAGAGCAATGTGCCAGAAGGATGTCTGCGCTTTGATAATGTGAAGTCGTGCAATCAACATTTTCGAAGTCATATCTTGGACAGCTGGGAGAACATTCAAGAGGTGAAGGATTAGAGACCAGTGTGACTCCACACTAGAGAGAATTTTACCAATGTGATAAAATTATACAAAAGCATTTAAGTCTACTGTGAAAGTTAGACGTTCTAGATGCGTAACAAATACAGAACGTGTACCCAAATAGACCGTGAAAGGCGCAGACTGGCCGTTATCGTGCCGACGGGGGGTAAACCCAAATTTAAACTCAAATTCAACACTAAGGCTAGTAGTCCACTGAGTCAAGTAGGTTTTGCGTCAATTTTGACGCACGACTTGAACTTCCTGTGAATCAGCCAGGGAGACAAACTAGCTTCAGTCTCACGAGTTGCGTGGGGCCCCGTTTAACTTCATAGTCTACAAAACCCTAGCAAAACACACTTAACTCAGCGTGCTGTGGACCCATTGCCATCATCTGGGCTACCATCTCCACTACCATCAATCTACGATCAGTGTAACCTCTCCATCTACCACATCTTGTAAGCCACAGTTACCATCTTCCCAAACATCTTCACCACCACCAACCCCAAACCTCTTCCTAATCTTTTGACATAATAATTTATGCATGCTTGAAATGTTAATAATCGCAATAAAATGGACACCATCGCATTTATTAGACTGACAACAACATACAAACACATAGTGCAAGAGAGAGGGAATGTGTGTGTGTGTGTGTGTGTGTGTGTGTGTGTGTGTGAGAGAGAGAGAGAGAGAGAGAGAGAGAGAGAGAGAGAGAGAGAGAGAGAGAGAGAGAGAGTCTACAGAAGACAACCGAAGAACAGAAAGGGATTTGTTTTACATTTTTGTCTGACATTTTGTTTATGCCCTCAAGTGCTTCTTGATAATTCAAAAGCATTCAGTCATGTCACAGAGCCGGCAATCCAGTGCTGCATCAGTCTTTCGACTAAGCCTGAACTGTGAAGACATGTAGAACACAATGCTGTCTTTGTTCTTAAGTACTAAAATTTATTTCAGAACTTGCCGATGTTTGGCACCTGTTACTGACTGAACAGCAATCAGTATAAGCTTGAACATTTTTACATTGGCAACAACTGATACTCAGATCAAAGCGAGACCATTGATGATTATCGATTCTGGGCAGTATATATATTATTTAAAAAAATAATTCAATTCACTTCCATCTCGTTCTGTTCTATAATTTTCAAGATTTGTTGATGGTTGGCACCGATTACAGGCAAAACCGCAAGCAGTATAGATATAAGCTTCAAAATATTCCTACAGGTTACAACTAAGATCATAACACCGCCATAGATAAATACCGAGACTAAGGCATCTGGTTTTCAAGATATTATGTGTTCGATTCAAGTAACATTTTTTTTTGTCAAGCCACTAAGTGTCAGGAAAATATGGGCAGATCTAGACTCTGTCTGAGAGAATGAGATAGAGGGAGTAGGAGGCGGGGATAGGGAGGGGAAGAGAGGGAGGGTGGGGGAGGACAGAAGCAGATCTATCTCGAGCAACCCTGGGTGCCTCAGTTACTACCCGCTAATCAATGTTTTAGATATGATCATAACGATTGTTGCTGATTTGTTTCTTATATTATTAGTCATTATTATAACAGGTAGGTTTCTTTCACTTCACGTTCTGCAACTTCAGGTCCGATTCTCCATTTACAAAGGCGGCACCGAAGTGAAGTATATTGTGTTTGATGGACGGACCAGTACATGGTACTCCTGGTTTGCCCGGGAACGTATCTTATCTTCCTCATGGGCGGATCTACAAAGCATTGAGGAGCCCGATTATTTCAGCCTCAAAGGGTATGTCTGTGTACGTGACCGGAGAGGGTTAAGTAGAGGGTGGGGATGAGGCTGCCTAGGTTTCTATTCTTGGGTTAATCTCATGTACAAGCGCCAGAAAAGCGTACAGAGAGCACGGCTTGACTGAAAACTGCTGATCCCCAGACAGACCTTCATACTGTTACAGCGGGGAGTAATCACGAGTATCTCCACCAGAAACCAGAGGTATCTTAGACTAGGATGTCTCTGCGAGAAACAGAATACACTGTGCTCTTTCACGAGATCACGTGACAAAGTCAGCTGAATACACTGGCAGCCATTTTTCTTTAGGCAAAAAGTCGAAAGCGTCTTCTTCTGACGTCCCGTTCCCCAAACAAATTGTCCGGTGGATGCATTAGTACAAGTTCGAAGAGTGTTTAATACGTTTAATTTCGTTTCGAAGGAAGTATATCCCGCCCACTATTGCCCAGACAAAAATGTCTCCGTGTTCCTTCTTGCAGTGACCATGGCAGTGCGCATTTAAAAAAAAAGCGGGCTGTATCTGGTATTCTCACAGCATTTGGCAGATGTGTAAAATCCTAAGGCTGCGAACGTCTCCAAAAACGGATCTTCAACCCAGTATCTTCCTAACGCATCTCCAAAAGAATATACGAGTGTGGTTCTCAAAGGAAACTGGATTCTTTTCCAGTTGAAGCCCGTACAAAAATAAAATAAACAAAAATTATTAGGAACAGACAAGAAGAAGCAGGTCCATAATAACCACCCAGAACTGAAACTAATATTCAAACCGATTTATCCCGGGCAAGGCCGGTGACCTCAGCTAGTAGTAAATAAGCTGCAGTCAGTCAGTATGTATGAACGTTTTGCATTCTCAGTCCTATACAGTATCCCTCGATCTGTGTCCTCGGTGATGTTACTTATTGTTAGAGCACTTCACTTTGGAATACGCCGCATGCTAGCCGAGAACCTAGCATCTTGGTAACTGATACCTTAAAATTTGGTACCACTAGATTTAGATAATGGTTTGGGGGGGGGGGGTATAATATCATATTTATGATATATTTATTATTACATGTATTATGTTTTATTTACTTTTATGAGATGTCTTGGGATATGTGATCCTGAGATGTGGTACCACGGGACATTTCAACCTGAGATCTGGAAGCACAGGATGGTATAATGAGATATTTTTCTTCCCGATATCGTACATGCATATGTGATACAGTGGGATATGGTGTCTCGGGATATGGTACCTTAGGGTATGTCAGCATACAAAGTTATTCCTCATGATGTGTTACACTATGACGTAGAACACTGAGAAGTAGTGCCTGGGATAATTATGATGAGGTGAGACAAGGCAGTTGTGCTCACAGTACCCCGTGGCGTAGTGAGGGCAGAATATTGCGAAATACAGTGTCAGAGATGCACGAATGCCTTCTGTTTTCGTCTTTGTGACCAGCTAAGCCCGAGAATGAGCCACGTGCTAGATATCCTAGCTTACATTATGTCTAGACACAAGGTTCTATCCTTTCACCAGTTATAGGTACAGGGACAGCACACATCGATCCTTTTACATTGGACAACCTCACAGGCGGTGTCCTACTGACGTCGACATTGTCATTGCTATGGATAAGGCTAGTGACTTGTGCAAGCATGAGTGGCATCTGAACACTGACAGTTATCCCCGATTCCTGTACTCACCTTTGGATGGTTATGCCTCTACTGGAGGTAAGCGATAGCGAATTGTTTGTAATTGTTGCCTTATTTAAAGGCTACATCAATCAATACACATGTACCAGATTCACTAAGACTTATTACTGCCCATCCCTCCTGCTTGAAATCTCTTAGAAGAACAGTAAGAACAATGACAGCAAGAGGTGTTAGTGATCAGGATTTTAATGTTGCAAAGACATAGGAAGAGTCTGTTCGTTCATGACCGTAACCTCACATATTATTTCCTTTGTCAGATCTGCCTGAACTCCGTTCCACAAAAATCAATGTAAATTCTAGTTTTGGATGAGGCATTTTCCTCCGAGAACACATCAAATTTCAGATTCTTGCTTGCCTTTAACATTTCTTCCCTGTTGTTTCTTTTCAGGGTTTGATACCGGAGACGTGCTGGCTGTCTTTGTGAAATTCTAGTACATTTTTATTTCTGTTTTCATCACATCCCTACGAGCATATCTCAAATTGTTGACAAGACATCCAAACTAGTCTTGCTGACCTTGGCAGTGGAATAATACCAACAAAACTCTCACATCATATAACTGTATTCGGCGGCATGACCAAGAAATGGCCAGTTCCTTTAATTCTTTCAGGAAACGCCGGCTGGAAGTGCAAGAAGGCAGACAAGACAACAGTAAATCATAAACTCCCAAAACCCTTAGTGATACGCTACCATACTTCTTCAGCTCTGCACGGACAAGTGGCGAGAATGTTTCGAGATGACATATTATTTGAAAGCACTGTATTCGACGCAGCCTGGGACTTTACCACAGACTAATAAATTAACCAGACTGGAAACACGAGCTTCGGGCTGTGTCGTTTTTTTACGGAATTTCCCGAGCGGCGACCGTATAACCAATATGGCCGCCGCTAGGGAAATTCCGATTCTAGTTCTATCTGCAGTAGAAATTTCTTTTTATTTGTTAAGATTGGTTGTATGTATTAATTTCTTGGTGCGGAACCAAACTTCCGCGTTCAGTAGGCGCGTCAAAATGGTATCATTCAAAATTGTAGCTATGCTGAAGTGTCGGTCGCTAGCGTAAACCTAAAATGGCGGATGGTTCGTGACCTTTCGCTGTTTTGTGACGTCACACACTGGGATCATCCAGTCTGGATATTTTATTATTCTGTGGGCTTTACATTATTGAAATGAACGACAGCATAGTGCAGAGGGCGGTTTTATGTATGTAAAGTGGTATTTGTCAAGCTTTCGCGGCCCCAGTTTGCCCACCCCTTTCATAAAACCACATAGCTCGATGCACCTCGTAACGATAGACTGTCAGTGCAGAGGTTGGCAAGCGCAAGTACATGTAAGAAGATAATTAATTATATTTGATAAATGTTTCGAAGGTAAAATAATAATGATGCTAAACAAGCCAAATCCCACCCATCCCCCCCACCCCCCACCCCCCGCCCCCGCCTTTTTTTTGTTCCTTTTATTTTGTATTTGCCAAATGGAAATACATTTAGTTCGGTGCACCATGTTAGCAACTAAATGAATCTAGCTCTAAAAACGCTGTTCATTACGAATAACTATTTCGGATTTTATCGACCTTTACTAGTGCACTTCAATAGCAGTGTAAAGTCTGATGTATTTGTACAGGAGAACCAAAGAGCATTCATCGGTCAGAATACTACATTATAACAAAGTTCATCTGGTATGGAGAGAGGAAAAAATCTCGCCAAAAACCGTGGACTGAATAATATGCCAGAACAGTAGACGTTTAATAAAATAATCTCATCTTATCTTATTATATAAAAATAAATAGTGGCGGGAGTAATTCATTGTGGTGCGATTTTGGCCGTTTTTGCTCGACGCTACAGCCTAAATGACAGTTTCAAATATTATAAAATTAATTTTCTTAAGTGTCAGCTAAGCCAGTCCAATCGCTTTTGTATCGACCGATTGTGTTGGTTAAAGTTTCAGGTATTTTAATTTTACAATAAAAAGTTGCAAAGTGTAATGGTCTTTGTTTTGGCTCCCTGTAGTATTCCCACCGCACCGGAATCGGCACTAATATGCGTTCAATTCTGTACGCACAATTTCATACCTGAAATGAGTGCGTAGAGCTCTGGTGCGCATAAAATCTCATGTAAGACTAAGGGTAGCCACACAAAGGCCACCGAATTCGGTCACCGAGCCACTAGGCGCTTTAGGTGAGAAGAATTGCACTATATAATTTCAACAACTGCACATAGAGCCCACCTAGATTCGGTCCGTTTATAATATAGTGCAATTCTTCTCACCTAAAGCGCCTAGTGGCTGATGACCGAATTCGGTGGCCTTTGCGTGGCTACCCTAAGACTGTAGACAATATAGGTGAGCAGAAGCTCGGGGGGAGGCAGAGCACTAAGATAACAGTTCAAGAGAAAATAAGTATTAGGCGAACCAAGGTTGTAGTGCCTAGTTAGTGCTGAGGAAAGCAAAGCGGGAGTGAAAGAAGGAAGAAAGAAAAAATCAAGATGGGACTAGAACCCGCGACAGATCGCTTAACCGTTCGGCCATTCCGTCTCTAAAAAGAGACGATCGTGGCCGAACCGCTTTGTCACAAATCCCAGACTGGGAGATGCGATGGTTATAACAGGACAACAATCACGAACGAACAAGTATAACACTTAACAGAACAACCCATCAGACTCACACATTTATTAACATAAATATAAAGATAAGGATAACAGTGCAATTACATACATACATTATATTATTCAAGTTACTGCCGTCCAACGGCCTTATTCCCACATGCACTCTTCCTCGGGTCCACAACCCGGTAGTTACTTTCTAAAGACACTTCGGTCTCAGCTTCTCCTCTCCATGTCTTAATAGCACAATAATATTTCACTGGCACCGCAGTCTCCCAATAGCCCCTTCCTATTGCCATAACACATTAGCATTCCAATAGCACATCAACATGGCAATAGCACATTAGCATTTCAATAACACATCAACATGGCAATAGCACATTAGCATTTCAATAGCACATTCACGCTCATATATACGTCCCTGTCGTTGGCCAGACTGCCACGACTCATGTGCCTCTACTGTCCGGCACCGACAGCTTCCTTCCTGGCCTATGTGTGGCCTCCGGCCCTATGCTGGCCTATCCCCTGTGCTCACCGTAGGCGGCTCTTCGGCCCGTCCCCGGCACCTACAAGAATAACATTACATTGGTATAATACCATACCATTCCTATTCACTTCACCCCTCCTTACAACTCATGAAGCGTACACACAATAGTTCACATTTCACTCACCAAACATCTTACGGTAACACACCTCCACTGTAGTACACAATACTCACTCTCGCTACAAATCCATGAACTCAACTTTCATCTATCGCTCATGGCGCACATTGCTATACACAGTATCAAGGACTTCCACATTCCTCACATATACTTATTTACATCATGCTAATAGACGAATATTATACATCAATCATAATTATCAATCATCGTTTCACCTACCAGTCATCACTGGAAAAACACTACTCCCAAGTCTTCCGACTGCTCTCCTTATGTTCGCCCTCTGGGGCTTTCTCCTGCGTCCGTTCCCTAGGACGTCTTAGTGTGCAGTGATAGTAATACAGCGCTCTCGCCTCATTCAGACCCCCACCACTCACAACATGCACGCTTTCCCTTACCTCGTGGCCCGTGGGTTAACTTTATTCTAACCCTCTTTTCGTAACTACTGATCCTCGCTCACTCGCTCGTGACAGCATGGTTGTACAGAGCATTCTCCATGGCGTGTCTAGAGGAAATGTCCATATCATAACATGTCTCATTGAATTAATAGAATTTAAACTGTTATATCCGTCGCCACGTGCGCGGATTCTATTTGGCATATAACTCATATGACCTGCAAGTAGTTAGAGTGAATAAGTTAGTCTTTATAGAAAGCTGTAGTTTCATTAGTTAGATTCAGTTGCCTTTGAATTGATATTTATATTTATAATTATATTTGTTACATTAATTCCTGTAATTAAACTGCCCTACAGTTCTGCTAAAAATCAAAGCAATTGATTTATTTAGTTTTTAGAGTGCAAGTATTTTTTTGTGTTCGTCGATTGTGGGAGCAGACCTCGAAAGAGTGTCAGTCGAATTCTCCCCATCTAACCCACATCGCGACAGTGTCAAATTTATGCAAATATTTTTTTGTTTGATCGATCCTTTTTTTTTGTTGTTGTTGTTGTTGATGGTGGTGTTGGTGGTATTTGTTTGGTGTTGTTTTTTTTTTTTGCGTATTTTATTTGTTGATTTACAATTGTTTATTTGTTGCTTTTGTCGTAATATTTACCTATAATTCATATTCATGTATGTATGTCTGGGTGTGAATGAATAATATTTGTTTGTATCTGAAGATAAAAAGACAAATAGAACGAGATAGCTCGGAAAGGTCAGTTCCAATTGGGTGTCATAGATCTGGTGTCAACAGAAACTGTTGAAGATATCAATATCATCTTCGCTTTTTTTTTTTTTTGTGCAATATAGAACAAGTCACATAATGTTTGGAAATAAAATTATTATATTACTAACCATCTGACAGGTGACTCAGTGGGCGGATACTGGGCATTAAAAAAAAAAATTCCACTGGTGATTGTTCTGCTTGATTTTGAATTCAGTTGACAAATTTTAATGTGCCCAAGGCAACAGCATTTGGACTAAGGGAAACAATCAATGAAATTGAAAATTGCATTGCTAATGTTTACAGAGTTATCTACCATTTAATGAGTTTCATTTTTGTCCCAGTTGAGCTCTTGTCGGTCTAGGAAGAAAAATAAGTGATTTAGTTCCAGAAAATACTAATTAAGTCTCAAGATGGCACTTTTTTATCGGTCTAGAGTCATTTCGGTATACACTGAGATTTTAGTTAACTGTATCGTCTCTCTGAGTGTACCCATAATTTTTTTTTTTGACCCTGATTAAAATGCTGATGGAGATATGGTCACTATAAGTCCACACCACCAAATCGGACACCGTTACCGGATCTGAGCAGACCCGACGGTCAGACCAGACCGTCTTCCGGTGCAAAAGAATGTGCACCGGTTGAATAGTAATCACAGGTAATAAAAACTGGCGATCGGCCCACACCGAAACCCGAGCTAAATGCACAACTGCAATGGGGGGAGAATAAGCAATTATGGTCCACGTACCTGGCATCCTTATTGCAGGGGCGAGCGTTAACGTACTTTAAAGAGTTACAGCGCGAAGACGTGCAAGATTACGATAAGCTGAAGTCTTTGCTGCTTCGCCGATTTGCGCGTACCGAGGAATATTTCCGGGAGCAGTTTAGGCGAGCACGTGCGGATACCAGGGAGGACTTTGCTGCCTTCGTCGCGAGACTGACAGAGTATTTTACGAACTGGTTGGACTTGTCCCATGTTGGCGCAGATTTTGCTAAATTGAAAGACCTAATGATCCGGGACCAGCTGTACGCGTCGTGCCATAAAGATTTAATGGCTTTTCTAAAAGAAAACGAACCCGCGACGGTGCAGGAGGCTTCAAAGTTGGCGGAAGCATATCGTACGGCACATCCGTCCAAACCAGTCGCGAGGGCGTACGTACAGGATGCTGGTTACGTCGCCGTGGTTGAGGGGTCACCGACAGGACAGAGAGACAGGTCACGTCAGCGTGGTGCCTATAA